>JAIOJX010000024.1:33735000-34272500 GCA_022376925.1 Tragulus kanchil
TGACAAGAACTACTCGTGTCTAGGACTCAGCTAGGCACTGAAGAGAAAGAGTAAAGCTGTGTACCGAGATTCAAAGGGGTCATCTAAAGGCCAAATCCATGGTGACAAGCCAGTAGGTTCAGCAGAAATGGAAACCGAGCAGGACTCCAGGGTTCATGCTCATCCTGATATATCTGCTGCCCTTCTGGCATTAAGCATGGCCAATTTAGCTTGGGGACAGCTAGGAAATAGAGTAGACACCATGGTCAATCATGTCATTGCACATCTTGTTGATTTAACCTGAATGAGCCTGACACAATAGAGGTCTACATTTAATCCACGGGAGGAATATTGATTGGTTTAGCAAAGCAGGAAGAGGTGAACTATTACTAGAAAACTCTTGGCAAGTTCAGGTGACCCTGAAGAGGTCAAAGGTAGGCTGCTATTCAACTGTGCTCAAGGATAACTGGGAGAAACCATAATCAACCCTTGAACCTGCACTTGGGAAGCATAATGGTTCTTAAGGGGTTCTTGGGTCAGAGATCCAATCTGTACAGTGGGCCATGAAGAATAAACAGCAGTAATTGGAAGCCAAGTTTCGTGAACCAATTTTTTCACTAAATTTGGTAACCAGTATCTGGAGTTATGTATCATGTCTTATCAGTGATGTAAGAGGAAGAAAGGCAAAGGAACAGCCTAAAGAGAGAGAGATTGATGGATTTCAAAGGCAGGAGACTCTAGTAGACTAACAGAATGAATCTATATTAGACTGAAATGCACCTTAAAATCCATATGTCTCTTTTTGGGCTTTCAGTTTTCCATTCCTTCCTACTCCAGTCACTGTGGTATCACAGGAAGGAGGAGGGCTCTGGTATAACCTTTAGGAGTTTCCTAAGAGTGACCCACCCTCCAATACCGGACCAGAGAGTACTATATCACATAGGAGGAAGTCCTAGGAAAGAAAGCATCAACTAGTGTTCAGCTGCTGCAGAAACCATTCCTATGGCCAGTGTCTCTTTTGCTTCCTGATGACTGACATAGCTACAGTTTGGGAGACAGAGAAGCTTTAAATCTGCATCAGTGTCATATAGGCAGGTCAGTTACATTAGGACAACAGGGTCAGTTACATCAAGATGACAAGAACTACTCGTGTCTAGGACTCAGCTAGGCACTGAAGAGAAAGAGTAAAGCTGTGTACCGAGATTCAAAGGGGTCATCTAAAGGCCAAATCCATGGTGACAAGCCAGTAGGTTCAGCAGAAATGGAAACCGAGCAGGACTCCAGGGTTCATGCTCATCCTGATATATCTGCTGCCCTTCTGGCATTAAGCATGGCCAATTTAGCTTGGGGACAGCTAGGAAATAGAGTAGACACCATGGTCAATCATGTCATTGCACATCTTGTTGATTTAACCTGAATGAGCCTGACACAATAGAGGTCTACATTTAATCCACGGGAGGAATATTGATTGGTTTAGCAAAGCAGGAAGAGGTGAACTATTACTAGAAAACTCTTGGCAAGTTCAGGTGACCCTGAAGAGGTCAAAGGTAGGCTGCTATTCAACTGTGCTCAAGGATAACTGGGAGAAACCATAATCAACCCTTGAACCTGCACTTGGGAAGCATAATGGTTCTTAAGGGGTTCTTGGGTCAGAGATCCAATCTGTACAGTGGGCCATGAAGAATAAACAGCAGTAATTGGAAGCCAAGTTTCGTGAACCAATTTTTTCACTAAATTTGGTAACCAGTATCTGGAGTTATGTATCATGTCTTATCAGTGATGTAAGAGGGAAGAAAGGCAAAGGAACAGCCTAAAGAGAGAGAGATTGATGGATTTCAAAGGCAGGAGACTCTAGTAGACTAACAGAATGAATCTATATTAGACTGGAAATGCACCTTAAAATCCATATGTCTTTGACTTTATTACTTTTAGACACAAAGATTTCATTTTAGGTATCAACAAGAACTATCTGTATATCACTACAAGAGATTTAACCTTTCTACCTTTCCAAGGCTTTAAATCCAGCTAGTTGCCTGAAAGAGATATACATCTACAGACTCATACAGGATGGGATCTGGGACACCTCTTAACAATGAAGCTTGGCCCTAGAAAAGGTAGCTGGAATGGAGAGACAGCATTTCAGACCAAGAACTCCAGCCAGCTCACTACAGGGATGTGGAATTAAGACATTCTCACTGTCTTATGCAGGTTTCCCTCCCTGAATAATAGAGATGACTGGTAACTTCCCTGAAGCTCTCACAGAATCATCAAGAGGGTGAGTAATGAACCACGGCAACATGCTCGAGACCTCTGAAAAATGCCTTGTGTAAGTTCTGGATATGATTTTGTCATTATCATTATTACCTTATCACCTTATCATTGCTAAAACACGTCCTGAGAGAACTGTGTTAGCCATCTTGACACAAATACCTGGGCAATGTCTTCTTCCTCTCATTTCTTTCCATACTGATGAGCATCAATAACCACTCTCATCAATCTCCCTAACATATTGTGAGCATCTTGACCTTAGGTTCTCCCCTCAGATCATGCCCCTGGCCTCTTCGTCCTTTTCCTCTCCATTTTTCTAAGTCCAGTCTTTTTTTCCAAGGTCAAACTCAAGTTTCCTCTCCTCTGTAAAATGACTCTCTTTTTCTTACTCAGAACTATATTAGTCAGGTTTCTCCAGAGAAATAAAACCAATATGAGACATATAGATAATTTAAAAGAGATTTAGTACAAAGAATTGGCTCATGTGATCATAGACATTAAGTACCACAGTCTATCATCTACCAGTTGGAGGGTCATGAAAGCTAGAGGTGGAGTCATAGCCAATGGCCTGTGAACCAGGGGAGCCAATGGTGTAATTCCAAGTCCAACTCCAAATGCCTGAGAACCAGCAGCACTGAAATGTGAAGGCAGGATAAAATGGATATCCTCACTTAAGGAGAAATCAAATTCACCCTTCCTCTATGTTTTTGTTCTACTGACACCCTCAAAGGATGGGATGATGCCCACTTGCATTGGTGAGGGTGATCTCCTTTACTAAACTTTGCTGATTCAAATGTGAATCTCTTCCAGCAACACCCTCACTGACCCATCCAGAGATAATGCTATTCTAGCTGTCTGGGCGTCACTCAGCCCAGTCAAGCGGACTTCTAAAGTTAACCATCCAAAGCACACACAGTCAACATTTATTGAGCACCTACGTGTAACTAGGCTGCTCTAGATCCTGGGGGGTTTCTCTGGCAGCTCAGACAATAAAGAATCACTCTGCAAACCCCTAGAGAAGAGAATGGCTACCCACTCCAGTATTCTTGCTTGAAGAATTCCACGGACAGAGGAGCCTGATGGGCTCGAAAAGATTTGGACATGACTGAGCAACTACCACTTTCACTTTCTAGATCCTGGGACCATAGTCCTGAATAAGGACACTAGCCTTGTCCCCAAGAAGCTTATAGTCAAGTTTACTCACTTTCAAAATTGATGTTCCAGTAAGAATGGTGTTCCAGTTAGAAATATATTTTACTTTGCAGTCCACTGTATGCATATATTTGTGTGTACACTTGTATATATAGACACAAGAGTTTCACATATAATATTTATTATGTATACTGCCTCCTGATTTCTTCTATTTTGTTTTAAATGATGCTGGTTGTAACCCACTGTTATGATTTTACAGCTCCCTAATGAGTCTTGATTTATAGTTTTAAAAAAATCCACTGAGTTACAGAAAGGGAAAGAGTCATGGAAATAGGTGATTATAATAGTATGTTCGAAACATATACTTTTTTTTTATTGTTCACTGTTGTATCTGTGGGATTCATGTTACCTATTCAGCGAAAGGCTCCCCAAGCACAGGGACCGTGTCCCATATCTCTGTATGCTCTCTTCATCCCTCAGTCATGGTACAGGACCTTCCACGGAGAATGCAATAGATATATTAGTGTTAATGACGGTGATGAAATTTCTCCTAAATGCCTGAGAACCAGCAGCACTGAAATGTGAAGGCAGGATAAAATGGATATCCTCACTTAAGGAGAAATCAAATTCACCCTTCCTCTATGTTTTTGTTCTACTGACACCCTCAAAGGATGGGATGATGCCCACTTGCATTGGTGAGGGTGATCTCCTTTACTAAACTTTGCTGATTCAAATGTGAATCTCTTCCAGCAACACCCTCACTGACCCATCCAGAGATAATGCTATTCTAGCTGTCTGGGCGTCACTCAGCCCAGTCAAGCGGACTTCTAAAGTTAACCATCCAAAGCACACACAGTCAACATTTATTGAGCACCTACGTGTAACTAGGCTGCTCTAGATCCTGGGGGGTTTCTCTGGCAGCTCAGACAATAAAGAATCACTCTGCAAACCCCTAGAGAAGAGAATGGCTACCCACTCCAGTATTCTTGCTTGAAGAATTCCACGGACAGAGGAGCCTGATGGGCTCGAAAAGATTTGGACATGACTGAGCAACTACCACTTTCACTTTCTAGATCCTGGGACCATAGTCCTGAATAAGGACACTAGCCTTGTCCCCAAGAAGCTTATAGTCAAGTTTACTCACTTTCAAAATTGATGTTCCAGTAAGAATGGTGTTCCAGTTAGAAATATATTTTACTTTGCAGTCCACTGTATGCATATATTTGTGTGTACACTTGTATATATAGACACAAGAGTTTCACATATAATATTTATTATGTATACTGCCTCCTGATTTCTTCTATTTTGTTTTAAATGATGCTGGTTGTAACCCACTGTTATGATTTTACAGCTCCCTAATGAGTCTTGATTTATAGTTTTAAAAAAATCCACTGAGTTACAGAAAGGGAAAGAGTCATGGAAATAGGTGATTATAATAGTATGTTCGAAACATATACTTTTTTTTTATTGTTCACTGTTGTATCTGTGGGATTCATGTTACCTATTCAGCGAAAGGCTCCCCAAGCACAGGGACCGTGTCCCATATCTCTGTATGCTCTCTTCATCCCTCAGTCATGGTACAGGACCTTCCACGGAGAATGCAATAGATATATTAGTGTTAATGACTGTGATTTCAGGTCCTCGCAGCAGATCCAAGAGAGAATCAGACATGATAGAGATTCACAGAGTCAGGGCTTATGAAGGATAAAGAGGGAAGGAACAGATGCTAGGGAGAGCTTTCAGACCGTGACACAGGTGTGACCACTGAGAAGGGGAGGAAGAAGGAAGGAGAAATGGGTAGGAAGAGTCATGGACTGAAGCCCAATTCTGAGAAAGGCTTGACCAAGGGATAGGATGTCCTTGAGCCAAAGTCACCTATTGGAAGAGTCCCAAGTCTTGCAGGCACAGGCTTGCCTCACTGTGCTCCATGTGCTCTGTCTGCCAGTGGTGCCCCGTGAGCCCTGTCCATGACTGGGAGCAGCCTAGAGGCAGCGTGGCCTCGGAAGGACCATGGCGCAGGATCCAGAGGAGCAGCTCGGTTTGTCACAGTGGTTTTGATATCGTAAGCTAGGTTTTCCTTTTCAACTGGAAACAAGTGGTGAAGAATTCCAGGTAAGCCTGTCGCTTTCCAGCCACACCTTATTGTAGATTCTTTCCCCACAGCTCCTTTGATGGTAGACATGAGGTCCTCTCTAGCTGACCCTCCCACTATCTAGCTGTCTTGCTCTGGACTAAGCTTTAGCAATTTCTTCTGATCCTGTTGTTCCATGTTAGTGTTCCTCAGGGGTGGGGTATTCAAGGAAGTAGGTAACAGGAGATATTTGAGAAAAGCTGGTAGTACCAATGAGTCCTACACAAAGAGGCTGAATTTTTTATAGCTCCAAACCCAGAGACTTAAATGAATCCCTCCTTGGTTAGTGACTCAGTTCTTTTCTTCCACTTCCCTGCCTTTTACATCCACTGCAACCCACAGGGTATATTTTGGAGAAGTGTCTCCTCATTTTTAAATTCAGACACTTCAGTTTGTGAAATGAAGCTTTCTTACATTGTCAACAAATTGTGAAGTTGTTGGGAAGCTGAGATCAGCTACATTTGTTCTAGATGTTTTTTGTCCCCTTTCTTGAGACAAAGAGGCCCAGGCTGGGGACTGCCTGAACATCATCAAATGATCAATCATGCAGAGAAGGTAGAATTTCTCCAGCCCAACAGGAATAGGACCTGTTCATGAACTGAAATAAATGTGACATAAACTATTTATAACTGTCAGAGCAGACTGGCTATATCTCATTTTGTGACTCCATTTTTAGGTAAAAGTGCACCCACGGAGTTTTGTGGCTGGACTGCTCATAATTGTCCCAGATTCAGGCCTAGTTCTCAAGATATCATTATTCATGAGTAACTATTTAAAGTAATAGTAGCTGGATTAAATAATGATTATGCTTAGTATTCCCCCTGGAGAAGGGCATGGCAACCCACTCCAGCCTTCTTGCTTGGAGAATCCCACAGACAGAGGAGCCTGGCGGGCTACAGTCCATGGGGTCACAGAGTCAGACATGAGTGAAGCCACAGCACACACGCGTGCATGCTCAATATTTGTTCAGCATTCTTCTTAGTAGGAATCCAAGCCCTATCTCACTAATCCTCACAACAGTCCTGTAAAGCATTGGCAACATGTTCATTTTGCCAGTCTGGGGAAAGAAGCATTGCAAATACATAATCAACATGGACCTACTTGAGCAAAATTGGTATACTAAACACTTCATAATAACTTACACATGAAAAAGAACACAGTTGCATAGCTATAATATGGGCATAAGTGAACAAGAATCTGAAGACTGGAGTGTGGATGACATCACTGGTGGGGGAGCATAAGCGGGCAGGGAGAACCCTTGGGAAGGCTGTGTTAAGGGATGGAGTATCCGGAGGGGTGATGGCTGGCCAGGAGCTGAACTGACTTTTCCAATGTCAGATAGTAGAAGGCAAATGAAAGGAAAAGAGACTTTGGATTTGCAGCTCGACAGGCACTGGCATCTTTGAAGAGGGTGGTTTGAGTACTACAGTGGGTGGAGGAATGAAAGACATGAGGAACTGGGGCAATTAGTGGAGAATTTGCAATGTAAGCCATCCTTATTGAGAAATCTGGTGATGAAAGTCAAGATATAGATTGGATGGTAGCTTTAGGAAGAAATAAGACCAAAGAATTGAAAGAAGCAGCAATAGGCAATGCTTAATCATTATTTATTGTGCAAACATGCATTTATAATCATGCAGAGAAGGTAGAATTTCTCCAGCCCAACAGGAATAGGACCTGTTCATGAACTGAAATAAATGTGACATAAACTATTTATAACTGTCAGAGCAGACTGGCTATATCTCATTTTGTGACTCCATTTTTAGGTAAAAGTGCACCCACGGAGTTTTGTGGCTGGACTGCTCATAATTGTCCCAGATTCAGGCCTAGTTCTCAAGATATCATTATTCATGAGTAACTATTTAAAGTAATAGTAGCTGGATTAAATAATGATTATGCTTAGTATTCCCCCTGGAGAAGGGCATGGCAACCCACTCCAGCCTTCTTGCTTGGAGAATCCCACAGACAGAGGAGCCTGGCGGGCTACAGTCCATGGGGTCACAGAGTCAGACATGAGTGAAGCCACAGCACACACGCGTGCATGCTCAATATTTGTTCAGCATTCTTCTTAGTAGGAATCCAAGCCCTATCTCACTAATCCTCACAACAGTCCTGTAAAGCATTGGCAACATGTTCATTTTGCCAGTCTGGGGAAAGAAGCATTGCAAATACATAATCAACATGGACCTACTTGAGCAAAATTGGTATACTAAACACTTCATAATAACTTACACATGAAAAAGAACACAGTTGCATAGCTATAATATGGGCATAAGTGAACAAGAATCTGAAGACTGGAGTGTGGATGACATCACTGGTGGGGGAGCATAAGCGGGCAGGGAGAACCCTTGGGAAGGCTGTGTTAAGGGATGGAGTATCCGGAGGGGTGATGGCTGGCCAGGAGCTGAACTGACTTTTCCAATGTCAGATAGTAGAAGGCAAATGAAAGGAAAAGAGACTTTGGATTTGCAGCTCGACAGGCACTGGCATCTTTGAAGAGGGTGGTTTGAGTACTACAGTGGGTGGAGGAATGAAAGACATGAGGAACTGGGGGCAATTAGTGGAGAATTTGCAATGTAAGCCATCCTTATTGAGAAATCTGGTGATGAAAGTCAAGATATAGATTGGATGGTAGCTTTAGGAAGAAATAAGACCAAAGAATTGAAAGAAGCAGCAATAGGCAATGCTTAATCATTATTTATTTGAATGAACAAAAACATAGCATTTATAATGTGTCAGACACTGTTCCAAGGGGTTTATAAACAATTAGTTGTTGGTTTTTAATCCCACGGACAGAGAAGCCTAGCAGGCCATGATGAGATAGTTGCTATTATGATTTCCCCGTTTTTACAGAAGACTGAGGCATAGAATAATTAAGTAAATTGTCCAAACCCATGGTTAGCAACAAGAGAACTAGTATTTAAACTATAGGCAATCTGGTTCAAGAGTCTGTGTTTTAACTCACTTTTACCTCTGGAATGATTTGGTAGTAGTCTGTGGAAGAAATACAAGAAGTTTTCCTTATTTTTAATGGGGAAGACTTGAACTTACTGGGATGCTAAGAAGAGGGAACCAGTACTTTAAGAGAATGAACAAGAATTTGGAAAATAAAAAGAGCAAGATTGCCATTGTCATGAGCAACCATGGTGGAACAGTGTAGATGAAGCAGTTAGTCTTGGCCAAAATCAGCACTAATTCTTCTTAGACAGGAAAGGGATGATGAAAACACAGAGGGGCCCTGAAAATCAGGAGTGACAGAGAGGAAGAGGCCCAGTATTGAGTGGTGGAAGATGGGCTAGGAACAGAAGGATCAAAAGAAGAGAGGCAGGCATTAGACAGAATACTTGGTAAAACTGCAGTTGCTGGGGTGAGGGTTGCAGTGGCATTCAGGCCAAAAGACATCTCCCACCCAATGACTTACCCCTGACTTGGGTCCCCCTGGGTCCACAGTCTCCCGGGTTATTTTCCACCCCTATTACTCTTTTTTTTTCCATAGCAATCATCACCTCTTAATATACCACATTTAAAATTTATATTGTACTTATTTATACTTTCTAGCATTGATGTTTTGAAATGGGGTGCTGGAGAAGATTCTTGAGAGTCCCTTGGACAGCAAGGAGATCAAACCAGTCAAGCCTAAAAGGAATCAACCCTGAACAGTCATTGGAAGGGCTGATGCTGAAGCTGAAGTGCCAGTACTCTGGTCACCTGATGTAGCTTTAGGAAGAAATAAGACCAAAGAATTGAAAGAAGCAGCAATAGGCAATGCTTAATCATTATTTATTTGAATGAACAAAAACATAGCATTTATAATGTGTCAGACACTGTTCCAAGGGGTTTATAAACAATTAGTTGTTGGTTTTTAATCCCACGGACAGAGAAGCCTAGCAGGCCATGATGAGATAGTTGCTATTATGATTTCCCCGTTTTTACAGAAGACTGAGGCATAGAATAATTAAGTAAATTGTCCAAACCCATGGTTAGCAACAAGAGAACTAGTATTTAAACTATAGGCAATCTGGTTCAAGAGTCTGTGTTTTAACTCACTTTTACCTCTGGAATGATTTGGTAGTAGTCTGTGGAAGAAATACAAGAAGTTTTCCTTATTTTTAATGGGGAAGACTTGAACTTACTGGGATGCTAAGAAGAGGGAACCAGTACTTTAAGAGAATGAACAAGAATTTGGAAAATAAAAAGAGCAAGATTGCCATTGTCATGAGCAACCATGGTGGAACAGTGTAGATGAAGCAGTTAGTCTTGGCCAAAATCAGCACTAATTCTTCTTAGACAGGAAAGGGATGATGAAAACACAGAGGGACCCTGAAAATCAGGAGTGACAGAGAGGAAGAGGCCCAGTATTGAGTGGTGGAAGATGGGCTAGGAACAGAAGGATCAAAAGAAGAGAGGCAGGCATTAGACAGAATACTTGGTAAAACTGCAGTTGCTGGGGTGAGGGTTGCAGTGGCATTCAGGCCAAAAGACATCTCCCACCCAATGACTTACCCCTGACTTGGGTCCCCCTGGGTCCACAGTCTCCCGGGTTATTTTCCACCCCTATTACTCTTTTTTTTTCCATAGCAATCATCACCTCTTAATATACCACATTTAAAATTTATATTGTACTTATTTATACTTTCTAGCATTGATGTTTTTGAAATGTGGTGCTGGAGAAGATTCTTGAGAGTCCCTTGGACAGCAAGGAGATCAAACCAGTCAAGCCTAAAAGGAATCAACCCTGAACAGTCATTGGAAGGGCTGATGCTGAAGCTGAAGTGCCAGTACTCTGGTCACCTGATGTGAAGAGCCAATTCACAGGAAAAGACTCTGATTCTAGGAAAGACTGACAGCAAGAGGAGAAGAGGGGAACAGAGGATGAGATGGTTGAATGGCATCACTGACTCAATGGAAATGCATTTGAGAAACTCCAGGAGATAGTGAAGGACAGGGAAGCCTGGCATGCTATAGTTCACGTCGTCACAAAGAGCTGACACAGCATAGCAACTGAACAAAACAAACATTTACTAGAAAGTAGGTTCTGTGAGAGCAGGTCTGGTTCATGTGTCTGTCTTCAGGCCTAGGTTAAGCCTGGTGTGTAGAAAGTGCTCCCTAAAGATTTCCTCCATGAATGAGTCTACCAACAGTTCCAGGGCTAACCTGGGGTGCTTCCCCTTGAGACTCAGGGATCCCTTGGCTCACAGCCAGACTGTGGAGGAAAGTCTGCCAGCCTGCTTCTCAAATAGATGATCTTTAACACTAGGCAAAAAACATGTTCTCAAAAATGAAAGGCAAGGGCTTCCCTTGTGGTCCAGTGGGTAAGGACATCGCCTTGCAGTGCAAGGGGCGCCAGTTCGATCCCTCGCCTGGGAAGATCCCACGTGCCATGGAGCGGCTGGACCAATGTGTCCAATTACTGAGCCGGAGCTCTGGAGCGCATGCGCCCAGAGCCAGTGCTCCGCGACAACAGAGGCCACTGCGATGGGAGGCCCACACCGGCCAAAGAACAAAGACAGATGAAAATGGACAAATGAAAGACCAATAGAAGTGGCCCGTCCATCCCCCTCCCTCCACAGCCACCCTCCCCCCCAAAAAAGGGAAGAGTTTCTTCCTTTAAAAAAAAAATAAATGAAAGGCAGAAACGTCCAGGAACAGGACACCAAGAATGACATCTTCCCTTAGCAGGTGGGAGAAGGTGTTGAAGGACTGATGGGTTTTAAGCAAAGTGACCCAGAGTGGTTCAGGGAGGAGGGTGGGGCCCTGGTGGAGCATGAAGACTTTGGGAGGCCCCACTGGCTCTTCCAGCCCTCAGGCTTTGTTCATCTGTTCCCTCAGCTCTCACCTGGGGCTGAGCCAGCCCTGGTGACAGGAACAGTTTATTCCAGAGTCCTCTCCTGGGGAAGGAGCATTTCCTCAGATCCTGGTCCAGGTAACAAGAGCTCCTTGTACCTCTGCCAGTTGTTTTAGACTGTCCAATTATAAAAACATGATATTTTTTCCCCTATATACCTTTAAAGTTTAAATTGGCTCCAAACAAGAAAACAAAACATACACTGTTCAGAAGCCAGGAGTTACCAGTCTGAGCCCTCATTACACAGCAGTGGAATGGACCCATGGTAGGCACTCCTGTGTTCAGAAAGCATGGGCAGTATTATGGGTCCTGTGCCACCTCAAGCTACCAATTCTCTTAAGTGCAAGGGCCCATTCCTTAGGCCAGGACATCCTGATTGGAGCCCAGATCCTACAGGGCAGAGACACAGGCAGGACCTCGACACAACTCCCCGAGGCCAGGGAAGCTCTGCCGTGTGCCCTCCAGAGCTCTGGTCTCAGTCGGAGTAAGTGCAGCACAGTGCTGAAGGCTGGACTGGACTTTGATACGTATCTTGGGATGCTCGCTGGCCAAGGCCTGCGTGTGTCATTGCCACCTGACTCTGATGAACAGGCTGTGGGTGTCAAACTCCAGGCCAGAGGACTGATGTGGCAGAGTTTGGGCTGAGGCAGCCCTGGGGAGGAAATCTGGCTCCTCAATCAGCTGAGAACCTTGTGTTTCTGATCTACTCCCCTCCCCACCCTCCCCTGGCACGAGCACAGCCTCTTCTGAAGAGGAACAATCTTACCATGGCACCTGCTGCATTCCTGCTTTAATGCCTGGGTTCTAACCCGAGTTCTACCACGGGGTAGCTGTTTGTCCCTAGGTAAATTCCTTAACTCTGTACTTCTCTATTTTAAATCCATCTGTAAGAAGAGGACAAAGAAATGATACCTACTTTCACACTTATGAGAATTAAAAGACTTAACAGATGTAAAACGAATGCTGCCTGCCATAGGGTGTGTGGACACCACACCAAGGACAGTATAAGGTCATTTCAATAATGCTCATTAAGATCTTCTCAGAACTGCTGCTGCAAACTCAGCCAGCTCGAAGGCACTCAAGAACATCAAGTTACTAAAGAACATGATTTAGCCCATTGCCATGCCCACCCATGGGCCAGCCCTTCTTCTGCCCTGATCTGTGAGGGACACGGTGCCAGTTTTGTAACCATTTGCATGAAAGCTTATCCAGATTTTAAAGCTCCAGTAGCCTTGGTTATACGTCTGCCCACCTCTGCACCCCATACATACACTCCAAAAGGGAAAGAATTCATCTGGTCACTCTTAAGCTGTTTTTGGCCCTTAAACTCTTTCCATCAATTTTTTGGGGAAATCAATAAGCACTACCAAAACTCAGGGATAAAGTCTGTTTTCTCGACTGTGACCCAGTGGTCCCCAAAACTGAGGTCTCTACGTGCTGTGGCCATGAGGCCAAATTAATCCACGTTCTTAGAGGCCTGTTTCTTCAGAGGATTGTTTCTTTAACTACTGGAGGGACCATCAGAGAAGGAGAGAAAGCCACTGCCATCTGCTCTCTGACAAAAGACGAAGGGAGGCAGAGGCTTCCATGAGCCCTGGGTGGTCAGCCCTCAAGCAAAGTCTTTTCTAAGCCTCACCTGGAGTTGGCTGAGGGGCAGCTCATTACAAAGTGGTTGAGAGCCATGTTCATCTGTGCAGCGTGGGTGCACGGTAGGTTTAAGATAAGTGAGAGTGGAGTCCCCACTGGTAGGGCTCCTGAAAGCTGAGAACACTTGGGCTCCCTCCAGACCTTCAGATTCAGGAGTGGGGATGGGGCCTGAGAACTGGCATCTTCAAGTCCCTAGGAAATAGAGGGCACTGCTTGGGGATCAGAGTCTGGGAGTCACTGATTTACCCAACCAAAGGGGATTTACAGCTTCTCTCTACCAATCCAAAGTCACTGGTCCCTTGTCATCCTTCATCCATCTTTGGAGCTGAGTGCTGGGTGCATAGAGTTGCCATTAAGAGATTGGCTCAGGGGTCAGACTGTCGTCTGGGTTTGAATCTTGGCCTCATTTTATCAGCTGTGACAAAATCATTTCGCCTCTGTGCCCTGGATTCCTCACAATAATTAGTATATGCAAACTCAGCCAAGGACATTTTCATTTCAATAATGCTCATTAAGATCTTCTCAGAACTGCTGCTGCAAACTCAGCCAGCTCGAAGGCACTCAAGAACATCAAGTTACTAAAGAACATGATTTAGCCCATTGCCATGCCCACCCATGGGCCAGCCCTTCTTCTGCCCTGATCTGTGAGGGACACGGTGCCAGTTTTGTAACCATTTGCATGAAAGCTTATCCAGATTTTAAAGCTCCAGTAGCCTTGGTTATACGTCTGCCCACCTCTGCACCCCATACATACACTCCAAAAGGGAAAGAATTCATCTGGTCACTCTTAAGCTGTTTTTGGCCCTTAAACTCTTTCCATCAATTTTTTGGGGAAATCAATAAGCACTACCAAAACTCAGGGATAAAGTCTGTTTTCTCGACTGTGACCCAGTGGTCCCCAAAACTGAGGTCTCTACGTGCTGTGGCCATGAGGCCAAATTAATCCACGTTCTTAGAGGCCTGTTTCTTCAGAGGATTGTTTCTTTAACTACTGGAGGGACCATCAGAGAAGGAGAGAAAGCCACTGCCATCTGCTCTCTGACAAAAGACGAAGGGAGGCAGAGGCTTCCATGAGCCCTGGGTGGTCAGCCCTCAAGCAAAGTCTTTTCTAAGCCTCACCTGGAGTTGGCTGAGGGGCAGCTCATTACAAAGTGGTTGAGAGCCATGTTCATCTGTGCAGCGTGGGTGCACGGTAGGTTTAAGATAAGTGAGAGTGGAGTCCCCACTGGTAGGGCTCCTGAAAGCTGAGAACACTTGGGCTCCCTCCAGACCTTCAGATTCAGGAGTGGGGATGGGGCCTGAGAACTGGCATCTTCAAGTCCCTAGGAAATAGAGGGCACTGCTTGGGGATCAGAGTCTGGGAGTCACTGATTTACCCAACCAAAGGGGATTTACAGCTTCTCTCTACCAATCCAAAGTCACTGGTCCCTTGTCATCCTTCATCCATCTTTGGAGCTGAGTGCTGGGTGCATAGAGTTGCCATTAAGAGATTGGCTCAGGGGTCAGACTGTCGTCTGGGTTTGAATCTTGGCCTCATTTTATCAGCTGTGACAAAATCATTTCGCCTCTGTGCCCTGGATTCCTCACAATAATTAGTATATTTTATTTTAAAAATATTTGTTTTAATATATATTTTTTTTATTTGGCTGCACCAAATCTTAGTTGAGGCACGCAAAATCTATAGTTGCAGCATGTGAGATCTAGTCTCCCAACCAGGGATCGAACCTGGGCCCTTTGCATTGAGAGCACAGAGTCTTGGCCACTGGACCACCAGAGAACTTCCAATCTTCACATTTTCTGAGAGCTTACTATGTGCCAGGTACAGTTCTAATGTGTTTATTATTATTTGTGTTAAATCCTTCCAAGACCATGAGGTAGGTGCCAGCACAACTGTACCCCTAATGAGGACAGTGAGATACAGAGAGAGATAGTAACAGCCAACACCTTGTGAGATTATCATTTGGATTGAAGGAGATAATCCATGTTAAACTTTCATCTGAACATCTGAGAACATTGGCTACTTTTACCATGGAAACAAAGATCAGAAGGTCTTTTCCCTTCCCTTGAGATTTGTATGGTTTTGCCCAAAAGGATGAACCATTTCGCTTCCTTCTGAGTCCTAAGGAAAAGACCTACAAATCATGTTCCCCATCTTTTCCTGGGCTTCTGTCCTCCCACAGGATATGTGACTCCCTCTTGCAGACCTTCTGTCTCCAGAGAGCTGTCTCGGATTTGAGGAGTCCTGAGGCATGCGTGGTGGGAAGGTAGGCCTCGGGGGAGCTGGGGATATCCTCAGAAGGATGTCTGCAGAAAGCTGTGTGGTGCACACGCCTTGTTAAGCAGGGAGGACTCTATGAGACCTGACAGGGGCATCTCTGAGAATGCAGACTGTTTGCAAGCTCATCAGACCAAAAAAAGAGAGAAAGAGGGAGGAGAAAGAGTGCCCCAAGCCCCTGAGCTGCGCCAGCACATTCCAACACCACCGACACTTGCTAGTGGGTCTTTTGTTTTCCTACCAGAGCTGGAGGAGGGGGGTATAGAAACCGGGCCTTCGCTTTTCCTGACTTCCACACATTTTTCAGCGATGTTTTCAATGATAGCAGAGATTGGCTCAGGGTCAGACTGTCGTCTGGGTTTGAATCTTGGCCTCATTTTATCAGCTGTGACAAAATCATTTCGCCTCTGTGCCCTGGATTCCTCACAATAATTAGTATATTTTATTTTAAAATATTTGTTTTAATATATATTTTTTTTATTTGGCTGCACCAAATCTTAGTTGAGGCACGCAAAATCTATAGTTGCAGCATGTGAGATCTAGTCTCCCAACCAGGGATCGAACCTGGGCCCTTTGCATTGAGAGCACAGAGTCTTGGCCACTGGACCACCAGAGAACTTCCAATCTTCACATTTTCTGAGAGCTTACTATGTGCCAGGTACAGTTCTAATGTGTTTATTATTATTTGTGTTAAATCCTTCCAAGACCATGAGGTAGGTGCCAGCACAACTGTACCCCTAATGAGGACAGTGAGATACAGAGAGAGATAGTAACAGCCAACACCTTGTGAGATTATCATTTGGATTGAAGGAGATAATCCATGTTAAACTTTCATCTGAACATCTGAGAACATTGGCTACTTTTACCATGGAAACAAAGATCAGAAGGTCTTTTCCCTTCCCTTGAGATTTGTATGGTTTTGCCCAAAAGGATGAACCATTTCGCTTCCTTCTGAGTCCTAAGGAAAAGACCTACAAATCATGTTCCCCATCTTTTCCTGGGCTTCTGTCCTCCCACAGGATATGTGACTCCCTCTTGCAGACCTTCTGTCTCCAGAGAGCTGTCTCGGATTTGAGGAGTCCTGAGGCATGCGTGGTGGGAAGGTAGGCCTCGGGGGAGCTGGGGATATCCTCAGAAGGATGTCTGCAGAAAGCTGTGTGGTGCACACGCCTTGTTAAGCAGGGAGGACTCTATGAGACCTGACAGGGGCATCTCTGAGAATGCAGACTGTTTGCAAGCTCATCAGACCAAAAAAAGAGAGAAAGAGGGAGGAGAAAGAGTGCCCCAAGCCCCTGAGCTGCGCCAGCACATTCCAACACCACCGACACTTGCTAGTGGGTCTTTTGTTTTCCTACCAGAGCTGGAGGAGGGGGGTATAGAAACCGGGCCTTCGCTTTTCCTGACTTCCACACATTTTTCAGCGATGTTTTCAATGATAAGGACAGAGGGGTTTTGCTCAACCTAGGCTGAATATAATTATGAACTGGTATCAATCACAATCATTAACCTGAGTGAAAAGCTAATGAGAAGCTTTGGCCACCTGATGCAAAGAGTCAACTCATTGGAAAAAGCCCTGATGCTGGGAAAGATTGAGGGCAGGAGAGGATGAGATGGTTGGATGGCATCACCGACTCAATGCACATAAGCTTGAGCAAACTCTGGGAGATAGTGAAGGACAGGGAAGCATGGCATGATGCAATCCACAGGGTTGGAAAGAGTTGGACATGACTTTGCAACTGAACAACAAATTCTGAGATGTTGCGTTCATGTGCATCCATCCTTTTCTCACTAGGCTCAGTACCTGGGCCTTCCACCAGTGGAAGGCCTGATTCCTTCTCTCAAAGAGAACATAAAGGCAGGAAACACTCACTGAATTGTTCGGCTTGGTTAGTAGTAAACACTAATGTGAGAACATGTTCGACATGCTCCAGCTTAAATCAGGGGTGAATTGTTTGAGTTGGGCAAACAAGAGGTGCTTGCCAGCATGTGAACTGGCCCAGAGTAGACAGATGAATGAGAGGTGTGTCTGAGTTAAGACGACACAGGCTTAAACACAAGGACTCACTGTTCATCAGATGTCTTTCTAGAAACCTCATTTTTCCTGTGGTTACAACTCTGATAAGGTAAGCAGGGGCCCCAGAAGACCAGCTCTCCAGAGAGGCTCTACCACACTGATGAGGGTCAGCTGAGCAAAGCATGATCGACTTGCCATCTCCTGGGGGGCACATTATTCTGGCCTGAGTCTGGCCCTTAAAGATATCTCTCTGGTAGACCAGTCTCTCTGTGACTCCTTCTCAAACCTTATACTCACAAACTTTCTCTTCTACTCCAGGGGTCAGGAGGTCCCCAATACGTACCCTTGGCCATAAGAAAAACCAAGATGAAAAGGTATTTGGGTAGGTGAGGGGTACCTCTTTTGCAACTGGACAGATACCTCTAAGGCCATTTCCTAATAGGTCAGGAGGGTCCCTTTTCTGTAGAGAAGAGGAAATGAGGACACTATTCAGTTCTGGAAAGGTACATAGTCTATCCGTGTGTGGTGGAGTGATGGTGAGGATGTTTGTGTGTGTACCTGCTACAGTGGGACTCCATGGGCTGGCTGCTGCCCCTGGTGACTGGTTATTCTCTGGTCAGGTCTGACTGGTCTTGCCATCTTTCTTCATCACATACAGTCTTCCTAGGATGAATATATGCTGTTGGAGGGCAGGGCACATATCCTGGTGCTTATTTTGTATTTTAGCACACTCTGGGGATTTGGGGTGGAGGAAGAAGAGAGATAAAACTTGTTGACATGATAATAAAAATCAAGAACAGGCACTGGATACAAAGCTTCAAGGCTACCCATTGTATTTGCAATCTAAGAACAGTGTCCTTAGGTTGGGTGAAAGCCTGTGCAAGTCTTCTATGACTTGGAAATGTGTGTTCTCCTGCCACTAATGACTTTACAATCTATTATGGAAGCTCATGAAACTTCTCTGAGGCTGCGAGGAAGTGTCCACTGTCATGGGAAGGCTCTCTTTCCCTCCCCTCAGGCTATACAGTTAAGACCAGGCCTCTTTATTTTGGAGGAAAATTGGGCCCTACGACTCCTCACCCTTCAGTGAGCAGTAGAGGCCTGATTCAACAAGACAGCACAAGGAGAACATCCCTGGACCATTTTCTTCTTTTTTTCCCCATATATGTTAAAATTAGTTTTATTTTCCTCCAGTTCTCCTAGCTGAGAGATCTGAAGTAGCAAAGTAGGTGACTTTACTGTCCTTCGAGAAGGAATGGTTAAAACCAAGTACAATGATGTTCTTCAGATATTTGATTTTCTCTTTTGTTGGATGCTAAGGATGGATGGGCTGGTTCTGTACCACTTACTATGGGGGATGAGGACACAAGTAGAAACCACACAAAGACTGATTTCAGCTTGGTAGGAGAAACAGCTGTCTACCCATTCCAGCCACTTAAAACGGAGTGATCCTCTTTGTGGGGCAATGGGTTTCCTCACATGAAGGGATTTTCAAAACATCTAGAGTACTTTTTTTAAACAGGCAATCAATGTAACCAGAAGAAATTTAAAAACACACAAAAATATATTATGTTAGTCCCCTTCAAACCACTGTTTCTCAGACGTTCCTTTTTCTTCTGAAGAGGCAATCTCCATCTTCTGGTGCTTAACCAAAGGCCAGACCACTCTGTAACTGGGCCAGGACACTGTAAATGGGCCATGGTTCCTGGCGCTGGACATGACCTCTGACGACCTTCCATTTCTTCGATCTGTAGGTTGTAATTCTTTTAAGTTCTTCAGAACATTGACTTTGAATTTATAAAGTACAATTTCACTACCCAAGGACAGCACGGAGGACTTGTGACTTGAGGTGGGAGTGTTAGATGGGCTCTGAGTGGCCTTTATGGCCACAGGCAGGCTGCAATATGTAGCAAAAGAATTATCTGAGGGGAATGGGATACAGTGTGTGTTCAGTCGAATCGGATTCTTTGTGACCCTGTGGAAAGGCTCCTCAATCCATGGGATTCTCCAGACAAGAATAGTGGACTAGGTAGCCATCTCCTCCTCCAGGGGATCTTCCCAACCCAGGGACTGGACCCTCATCGCTTACATCTCCTGCATTGGCTGATGGGTTCTTTACCACTAGTGCCACCTGGGAAGCCCCAATGGAATATAGACTTCTGTGGAAAGCTCACAGGAAACTTTTTGTCAGATGTAGGCCCCCTCCTCCCACCACTCTGAAACTGAAGATTGGAACAGGACAGCAAGGTGGTAGGGAGCAGGCCAAGAACTGGAGGGAGGGGTTTGGGGAGGAGGGAAGAGATAAGTTTTGGAGAGAGTGCAAGGGTCCTGGTGCCATCAGGAAATGTTGGGAGTCCTAACACTGCTGACCTTGGCAGAGAACTTTCCTGTCCTCTGGAAAACCCCAAGTGCTCCTCTTGGCCTTTATTTGAGGCTGTCTTCTGCCTTCTCCATATTTCCCAGATGCCTACAAAGTCTGTAGTCAGTGTATCTAGAAAGCATGGTTTCAATGATCTATAGGGTGGCACGTGATTGCATCCATGAAATCTCTTTTCATGTATTTTGAAAAATTCAGAGACACTTCCGACCTTGAAGGTAAGCTCCAGCCTCTGATCCTGACAGATGAGGTCAGCCACAGTTTCAAGGGCATCCAGACCTGACGATTCCAGGCAGATCGGTCCTATTTCAGGAGCTTGGCTGTTTCCCCAGAATAAATGGAGGGAAGTGGAAACGGTAGGGCTTTTCAAGTGGAACTCCAGCATTCTGGAGTTCCATCTTTAATTTCAAGAAGTACAAGAGGCCCTCTGGCTCATCTCTGGTTCGGCTTCTTACAGGAGAAGCAAACAATAAAGCCACTTGATTCCCAACATCGTTACAATGGTCAGTTTTCGTTTCAAAGGCCAAGACGTCAGTGTTTATCAAATGTAAATTTTTAAAAAGACATACGGTCTACTCTTTCCTGGATACAATTTTGTGTCAGCAGTAACAAAGCATGTGGCAAGCAAAATCAGAACGTCATTAAGGACTTTCCTATCTATGACCAACTTTCAAGACATGTCAAGGGACAGATTATTACAGGGTTCATGCCTGGAGGTAGGTTTGGCATCAGTTTCACAAGCACTTTTTACATTAAGCATGTATTGAGACTTCGCTCAGGGACTTTGACTGCGGGACCCTCTGGAGGTAGAGGCGGGCAGGGGATAGGGTGTGGACATCTAAGGCACTTGGGGCAGCGCTCTGCTGTGGAAACTATACTTCTACTGGTGACAACAACCATGACAAGGACAGAAGTAATGTTAACAAGAGCCAACATATTCAAGCATCTACCACTGAGATATCTGCCGGGAATTTGGCACATAAGGCCTCATTTTCACTTCACATAAATAGGGATGTAGAGTGACCTGGTTTTGCACAGGAGGAAGCTGTGGCTTAAAGAGGGCAAGCCACTTTCCCAAGATCACACTGCCAGCAAGGGAAGGGCTCAAGGCATAAACCCAGACCACCAGATCTCAAACTGTGTGTGATCTCTTACACTAAACTGAGTGGAGCAAACCTAAACACGCAGGGTAATTCCAGAGAACGACCTTGGGAAGGAAAGAAGAAAACCATACATAGCACAGTGAACCTGAGGAAGACCAAGGACAGGATCAAGGGACTTGTAAAAAGTCCTGGATTCACTTAAAAGTTCATTCAGATTTTTTCCGTAAGATCTCATGGTAAAACCTGAACAAAATTTTTGGCCAGCCCAATAGACTGTGATGAGTGCTGTCAAACTAACTCTCTAAATAGAAGGGCAGGCTGCTTTCATGGCACCTGTTAGTACTTCATTTATTTCTGTTGTCAAATAGTGTTTCATGAAGTACTAATAGGTGCCTTCAAGGTCACATGTTGTATTCTACTTAAAGCTTTTGAGGAACAGCTAGACTGTTTTCCATTTTCCACAGCTACCAGCAGGGCATGAGGGTTCCAGTTCTTCCATTTCCTGGTCAACACATGTTATTATCCTTTCTATTATAATAACAAGTGGGTATAAAGTAATTAAAAAAAAGAAGAGCAGGCTGAGGCCTGTCTTTTCCGTGATGTCTGTTTGTGTGGTGGGGGAGGTGTGGGCGTTGTAAGAGCCCTGCTGGCCTGGTTCTCACTCCACTTGACCCCTGTCCACCTACACTCAAGGCTCTCCAACTTGGGGAGGAGGGATGTGTGCTTCAGGTGGAACCTCTGATCCATAACCAGAGCCCCTCATCAGGCTCCAGACCTGTCCAGGGTGTCCAGTGGACAGGATGAATTGGCTGAAAGAAGTCCTACAGGTAACACATGTCCCTAGGAAACATCTGTCACCAAGTACTCACCCTAAGCACTCCTGAGCAGGGAACCCTATTAATTCAGCAGTGGGACAAATGGAGAAACTGTGAACAAAACCCCTGAGAATGAAGGAAATGGTGGGAGGACGGAAATAATGATCTTTTATCTTGATGAAGAATACCTACTGCCAATCATACACAAAAAGTATTCCTGGTTTTGATAGAAGTATTTAGGTAATTAGAAATAACCCTCTCTGTGGAGCCAGCAAGGGAAGGGCTCAAGGCATAAACCCAGACCACCAGATCTCAAACTGTGTGTGATCTCTTACACTAAACTGAGTGGAGCAAACCTAAACACGCAGGGTAATTCCAGAGAACGACCTTGGGAAGGAAAGAAGAAAACCATACATAGCACAGTGAACCTGAGGAAGACCAAGGACAGGATCAAGGGACTTGTAAAAAGTCCTGGATTCACTTAAAAGTTCATTCAGATTTTTTCCGTAAGATCTCATGGTAAAACCTGAACAAAATTTTTGGCCAGCCCAATAGACTGTGATGAGTGCTGTCAAACTAACTCTCTAAATAGAAGGGCAGGCTGCTTTCATGGCACCTGTTAGTACTTCATTTATTTCTGTTGTCAAATAGTGTTTCATGAAGTACTAATAGGTGCCTTCAAGGTCACATGTTGTATTCTACTTAAAGCTTTTGAGGAACAGCTAGACTGTTTTCCATTTTCCACAGCTACCAGCAGGGCATGAGGGTTCCAGTTCTTCCATTTCCTGGTCAACACATGTTATTATCCTTTCTATTATAATAACAAGTGGGTATAAAGTAATTAAAAAAAAAAAAGAAGAGCAGGCTGAGGCCTGTCTTTTACGTGATGTCTGTTTGTGTGGTGGGGGAGGTGTGGGCGTTGTAAGAGCCCTGCTGGCCTGGTTCTCACTCCACTTGACCCCTGTCCACCTACACTCAAGGCTCTCCAACTTGGGGAGGAGGGATGTGTGCTTCAGGTGGAACCTCTGATCCATAACCAGAGCCCCTCATCAGGCTCCAGACCTGTCCAGGGTGTCCAGTGGACAGGATGAATTGGCTGAAAGAAGTCCTACAGGTAACACATGTCCCTAGGAAACATCTGTCACCAAGTACTCACCCTAAGCACTCCTGAGCAGGGAACCCTATTAATTCAGCAGTGGGACAAATGGAGAAACTGTGAACAAAACCCCTGAGAATGAAGGAAATGGTGGGAGGACGGAAATAATGATCTTTTATCTTGATGAAGAATACCTACTGCCAATCATACACAAAAAGTATTCCTGGTTTTGATAGAAGTATTTAGGTAATTAGAAATAACCCTCTCTGTGGACTTCCCTGGTGGTCCAGTGGCTAAGACTCCTTGCTTCCAATGCAGGGGGTCCAGGTTCAACCCCTGGTTGGGGAACTAGATCCCATATGTTGCCACTATGACCCAGTGTGGCCAAATACATACATACATATATATGTGTGAGTAGGTGCATGCTAAGTTACTTCCAACATGTCTGACTCTTTGTGACCCTATGATCCATAGCCCACCAGGCTCCTCTGTCCATGGGATTCTCCAGGCAAGAAAACTGCAGTGGGTTGCCATGCTCTCCACCCAAGGATCTTCCTGACTCAGGGATTGAACTCACATCTCTTTTGTCTCCTACACAGGCAGGTAGGTTCTTTACCAGTAGAGCCACTTGGGAAGCCCATACATAGGCACACACACACACACACACACACACACACACACACACATAAAGAAATAACCCTCTTTGGTCTAATCGCTACACTACAAAGAAAGCTTACATTGGTAACTGGGATTTGAACACACTCAGACCTGATTACTGTGGTTCAACTGTTCACACAAACTTCAGCCCTATTAAAGTCCTTGTGAATTCCGGGGTTTTTTCCTTCTTTACATAGAGAACAGGCATGCAGAATGCAGAGGAGGGATCAATACGCACTTCTTCAATTTTTCATATTAGGCTAGAGGCAGGAAAGTATTCTGGTCTTTGGTAATTCCCCCAGGACATTCCTGATGTGCTTTCTATTGAGGAGAGCTCAGCACACAGCAGTATTTCTGTCCCCAAGCCACCTCCAACTGTATCTAGAACTCCCTCTCTCTCTGAGGGCTACATATATTGAAAACCCTTGGCCCCACTCTGCCTTTGTGTACACGGAGAACCGAGCATGTACTGCCACAAGCACAGGGGTGCTGGACTTGATGCCTGCCAATCACAAGAGCCAACTGGTAAATCTCTAGAAACTTTGTGAACTGGTGGATAAACCAGAGGCAACATGCCAGTGGCCTGGCTGGGTGTATTTACACCACATAAATTAGCAAATGCTTCAGGGCTTCCCTACTCCCACTTTGAGAACTAAAAGTAAGAGACCATGGTTGTTTCACCAAGCATGCTATATATTCAGACCTCTTTTTTTTTTTTTTTTCCAGCAAAATTTGTTGAGCATCTGCTCATTGACAGACTTTATAGTAGAGTAAGAGTGATAATGATAGGTGACACACAGTCTCTGGACCAGAAGAGACTTCACTAACTATGAGAAGTTCCCTGATCATTTGCCTACTGTAGAGACACGTGAAAAGCTTTGGGTCTGTTCACACTTGAGACTAAAATATTCTGAAGTCTCTTCCACGTTCCAGGATCAAAGATCCTAAGAAAGAGATTTCAGAAGCTTGTAACCAGCTCATCTAAAAATAAAATCTCTGTCAAATGGCAGAAAAATCAAGCCCTTGACAATATTTAGAAATCTTTTTCTTCCTCTTTTTCTTCTCCTAACCCTTATTCTGGATCCTTGGGACTTTTTTTCATGCCCAAAGTATCAACACAGTAGGGTAATTCCCTGGGATAACTTGGGGTATTTGCTTTTGCTAATGATTTCCAGATGGCTGGGAATGGGTTCATAAGGATTCCATAAATTCTATTTATCATTTGTTTACTTTTAAATCCTGTTCAAATATAACATTTTCTCATTAGCTTACCTCCGCACCCCTTCCCCCTCTGGTTTTTATTCCATAGCTCTGTTTCCAGAATTAAAATTGCTAAAGTGAAAAAAGAGACTGACTTGCATTATATGACCCTTTGTTGTTATTTAGTCTCTAAGTCACATTTAGTTTCTAAGTCACGTCCAACTTTGCAAACCCATGGACTGCAGCACATCAGGCTTCCTTGTACTTCACTTTTTCCCGGAGTTTGTGCAAACTCATGATCTCAAACTTCTATGACCCTGGTACCTCCTAGTTTTGCCACTTATCTGCTGAATGACCCTTGGCCCCACTCTGCCTGTGTGTCCGCGGAGAACCGAGCGTGTACTGCCACAAGCACAGGGGTGCTGGACTTGATGCCTGCCAATCACAAGAGCCAACTGGTAAATCTCTAGAAACTTTGTGAACTGGTGGATAAACCAGAGGCAACATGCCAGTGGCCTGGCTGGGTGTATTTACACCACATAAATTAGCAAATGCTTCAGGGCTTCCCTACTCCCACTTTGAGAACTAAAAGTAAGAGACCATGGTTGTTTCACCAAGCATGCTATATATTCAGACCTCTATTTTTTTTTTTCCAGCAAAATTTGTTGAGCATCTGCTCATTGACAGACTTTATAGTAGAGTAAGAGTGATAATGATAGGTGACACACAGTCTCTGGACCAGAAGAGACTTCACTAACTATGAGAAGTTCCCTGATCATTTGCCTACTGTAGAGACACGTGAAAAGCTTTGGGTCTGTTCACACTTGAGACTAAAATATTCTGAAGTCTCTTCCACGTTCCAGGATCAAAGATCCTAAGAAAGAGATTTCAGAAGCTTGTAACCAGCTCATCTAAAAATAAAATCTCTGTCAAATGGCAGAAAAATCAAGCCCTTGACAATATTTAGAAATCTTTTTCTTCCTCTTTTTCTTCTCCTAACCCTTATTCTGGATCCTTGGGACTTTTTTTCATGCCCAAAGTATCAACACAGTAGGGTAATTCCCTGGGATAACTTGGGGTATTTGCTTTTGCTAATGATTTCCAGATGGCTGGGAATGGGTTCATAAGGATTCCATAAATTCTATTTATCATTTGTTTACTTTTAAATCCTGTTCAAATATAACATTTTCTCATTAGCTTACCTCCCGCACCCCTTCCCCCTCTGGTTTTTATTCCATAGCTCTGTTTCCAGAATTAAAATTGCTAAAGTGAAAAAAGAGACTGACTTGCATTATATGACCCTTTGTTGTTATTTAGTCTCTAAGTCACATTTAGTTTCTAAGTCACGTCCAACTTTGCAAACCCATGGACTGCAGCACATCAGGCTTCCTTGTACTTCACTTTTTCCCGGAGTTTGTGCAAACTCATGATCTCAAACTTCTATGACCCTGGTACCTCCTAGTTTTGCCACTTATCTGCTGAATGACCTTGAGCTATCATATTTCTAATCACTGTGCAACAGAATGGCGTTTCCACCCACAGGGACATTTAAACGATTAACTGTGGCCTTCTAGGATTCTTAGAAAATGGATAAAGAATTGGTTATTATTTATTCAGTGCTGGCTATTCCACAAGACAGGCTTTGCATTGTCTCGATGATGGAAAGCCTTGGATTCCTTACCTCTAAGAACCACAATCCGCTTAGAAAGACCTGATACCCTGACTGCTCGAATTTTCCACTGACGATCAAAACCTGGTCTTGTGGTTGTTCACAGGAAATAAAGCAGGATCAAGTAATGCTCAAAAACCTGGGTTATCAGAGAATGTAACTCCTGGCATTCTCTTCACAGGAACTTGAGAAAAGAAGACGATAAAGGAGCAAATCCCAGGCCTGCACAGGTAAGGGTGTATGAATGAGTTGAGAGGTGACAGAATTACAGATTTTCACTAATTATTTCTCTCTTGTGAGCTTTGGTTCTTTACCTTTGCTGATTTTTCTAGAATACTTCATTTGTAAGCCTCCCCTGTTAAGATAGCTAGCATTTTTTGGAACACATGCCAAGGATACATTGTACTACAAGATGTCATTTTTGTCCACAAAGAAGCACGCGCGCGAGAGAAGTAGAGATGTGAGCAGAGTATGTTGGGGGATGTGAGCAGTAGAACAAGGGGCTAGAAGGGCTTCTGTGTGGGGGTGTCCCCAAGTCAAGCTAGTTGTTAGGTGGAGCTTCCTGGAAGAGGAGACACTGGGCTAATTTAAGGACACATAGTATTAGCTAGCAAAGTAGTGGGGAAAGGATGTCTCCAGCAGAAGAAAAGGAACCTGTATAGAGAAGAGGACAAGGCACCTTCAGGACACAAAGGAAAGCCAGAGCTTAGGATTTTATCAGGGAGGAGCGCTGGGAATGAGTAAGTGGGGGCCACTTACCCTACCCTGGCGTAACCCTCAGGCCATGCTAATGAACTTGCAGTTTATCCAGGGGGAAAACAACATGCCACTGGAGTATTATTTTAAGCAATATTTTAAGCAAGAAAACAGCCTTGTTAAAATTATAGCTAGGGCTTCCCTAGTAGTCCAGTGGGTAAGGACACTGCCTTGCAGTGCAATGGGCTCCGGTTCGATCCCTGGCCTGGGAAGATCCCACGTGCCGTGGAACAGCTGGACCGATGTGTCCAATTACTGAGCCAGAGCTCTGGAGTGCATGCACCCAGAGCCAGTGCTCTGCAACAACCGAGGCCACCATGATGGGAGGCCCACACAGGCCAAAGAACAAAGACGGATGAAAATGGACAAATGAAAGACCAATAGAAGTGGCCCGCCTGCTCCCCTCCCTCCCCACCCCCACCAAAATAAAGAAATAAATAAATCTTTTTTAAAAAAATTGTAGCTAGAAAGCATTTTTTTTGTCACTGTTACATCACACAACATGTGGGATCTTGGTTCCCTGACCAGGGATCGAACCCATGCCCACTATATTGGCAGGAAACAAAGTCTTAACTACTAGACCGCCAAGGAAGTCCCAGAAAGCATTTAAAAACATTCTAATATTAAAATTTGCTGATATTTAATGAGCACTCATTACAGGTCAGGCATATTTTGAGCACTTTTCCTGATATGATACACTTCCGTCTCCTAACACTCTTGCCCAAAGCCATATGGCAGCAGGAAGGTGCAGTGTCAGAATACAAACCCTAAACAGACTGCCAGCAGCACCCTTGATCTTGGCCACTGAGACATAAACATGTCTGACATTGTTCTTCTTCATTTACAAATGTGAATTCTCACTGCTTATCTTTTCCTTGTTGTTTTTCAATTTTAAGCCAATTTACTTCAGCAATTTTCATGCACAGAGAGATGGAAACTCCAGATTTCAATTACAGAAGGTCTCATGGAGCTTACAAATTGAAAGAAAAGCAAAGAGAATTCCCCACTGACTGGACTCTGTTTCTCCCTTTCTGTAGTGGTTTCGTGGTCCCTCAGTGAAGACAGCCCTGCAAGGCATGTCACTGTATTTCCATCCTGAATTTTTCTGGAAATCCTCAGGAATACCCATGCTCAGCTCAGTTTCTGGGTATCAGGATGAGTTGCACCTCCTTTAGAGGATTATGAGAGACAAGTTTCACTGGGAGGCAGTTTCGGGAATCCAATTCCTACTTAACAGGAGCACAATTAACAAAAATCAATCAGAGTTAAATGAGGGCTGATTTAAAATTTTAATGATTATTTTGAGGCAGGTTTCGGTTCGATCCCTGGGGAATCCCACGTGCCGCGGAACAGCTGGACCGATGTGTCCAATTACTGAGCCAGAGCTCTGGAGTGCATGCACCCAGAGCCAGTGCTCTGCAACAACCGAGGCCACCATGATGGGAGGCCCACACAGGCCAAAGAACAAAGACGGATGAAAATGGACAAATGAAAGACCAATAGAAGTGGCCCGCCTGCTCCCCTCTCTCCCCCACCAAAATAAAGAAATAAATAAATCTTTTTTAAAAAAATTGTAGCTAGAAAGCATTTTTTTTGTCACTGTTACATCACACAACATGTGGGATCTTGGTTCCCTGACCAGGGATCGAACCCATGCCCACTATATTGGCAGGAAACAAAGTCTTAACTACTAGACCGCCAAGGAAGTCCCAGAAAGCATTTAAAAACATTCTAATATTAAAATTTGCTGATATTTAATGAGCACTCATTACAGGTCAGGCATATTTTGAGCACTTTTCCTGATATGATACACTTCCGTCTCCTAACACTCTTGCCCAAAGCCATATGGCAGCAGGAAGGTGCAGTGTCAGAATACAAACCCTAAACAGACTGCCAGCAGCACCCTTGATCTTGGCCACTGAGACATAAACATGTCTGACATTGTTCTTCTTCATTTACAAATGTGAATTCTCACTGCTTATCTTTTCCTTGTTGTTTTTCAATTTTAAGCCAATTTACTTCAGCAATTTTCATGCACAGAGAGATGGAAACTCCAGATTTCAATTACAGAAGGTCTCATGGAGCTTACAAATTGAAAGAAAAGCAAAGAGAATTCCCCACTGACTGGACTCTGTTTCTCCCTTTCTGTAGTGGTTTCGTGGTCCCTCAGTGAAGACAGCCCTGCAAGGCATGTCACTGTATTTCCATCCTGAATTTTTCTGGAAATCCTCAGGAATACCCATGCTCAGCTCAGTTTCTGGGTATCAGGATGAGTTGCACCTCCTTTAGAGGATTATGAGAGACAAGACTGAGTTTCTCTGTTTCACTGGGAGGCAGTTTCGGGGAATCCAATTCCTACTTAACAGGGAGCACAATTAACAAAAAAAAATCAATCAGAGTTAAATGAGGGCTGATTTAAAATTTTTTTTAATGATATTTTCCATTTCTAGAGAGCAAGTTTGGTGCTTTTAGGAAACCTCAGACTGTGCACAGCTCCTGAGATATGCTTGCAAATATCAAGCATTCCTTTTAAATAGTCAGTCAACCAAAGCTTACTGAGTACCTACTCTGGGCCAGGCACTATGCTGGCTAGATGTAGGGAAATAAAGTTTAAGTCATGGTTTCCTGTTTCAAGCTGAAAGGAAGAACTCAGAGTTGGTCCCTGAAATGCTTACAGTACGGATGTTTATCATCTTCACCTGCCTGAACACCTCCATCTCCTCCGTGACTTTTAACTTTGTATTTTGGATGGGGGTATAGCCAATTAGCAGTGTGTGATAGTTTCAGGTTCCTCTGGGATGCTTGCCACATGTGTCTCTTTACTTGTAGGAACTCTTGAGACACTTCTTCCCTGGAGGATCCAGTTCTTGATGGTTACTCTGGTTCAGGAAAAGGAGGGACGGCTCCTGACTGGGGCTGACTGGCTCAGCCAGCTGCCACCAATGCATTACTTCCTCCTACTTTCCCATTGGACTAACAAATGACTGTGATTCTCCAGCTTGTGCTGTTCTTCTTCTTTTTAATTGAGGGATTATCATTTTACAGGGTTGTGTTGGTGTCTGGCAGATATCCACACGTGAATCAGCCATAGGTGTACCTATGTCCCTCTCTCTTGAACCTTCCTCCCAATCCTCACCCCATCTTATCTCTCTATGTTCTTGTGGCCTGTTTGGGAACCACTGGACTGCAGACATTGTTTAAAGAAAAGTGAAATTTTTCCAAAACATTCTGGAAGAATCCCCTCATGTTTCTCCCTTTCTGTAGTGGTTTCGTGGTCCCTCAGTGAAGACAGCCCTGCAAGGCATGTCACTGTATTTCCATCCTGAATTTTTCTGGAAATCCTCAGGAATACCCATGCTCAGCTCAGTTTCTGGGTATCAGGATGAGTTGCACCTCCTTTAGAGGATTATGAGAGACAAGACTGAGTTTCTCTGTTTCACTGGGAGGCAGTTTCGGGGAATCCAATTCCTACTTAACAGGGAGCACAATTAACAAAAAAAAATCAATCAGAGTTAAATGAGGGCTGATTTAAAATTTTTTTTAATGATATTTTCCATTTCTAGAGAGCAAGTTTGGTGCTTTTAGGAAACCTCAGACTGTGCACAGCTCCTGAGATATGCTTGCAAATATCAAGCATTCCTTTTAAATAGTCAGTCAACCAAAGCTTACTGAGTACCTACTCTGGGCCAGGCACTATGCTGGCTAGATGTAGGGAAATAAAGTTTAAGTCATGGTTTCCTGTTTCAAGCTGAAAGGAAGAACTCAGAGTTGGTCCCTGAAATGCTTACAGTACGGATGTTTATCATCTTCACCTGCCTGAACACCTCCATCTCCTCCGTGACTTTTAACTTTGTATTTTGGATGGGGGTATAGCCAATTAGCAGTGTGTGATAGTTTCAGGTTCCTCTGGGATGCTTGCCACATGTGTCTCTTTACTTGTAGGAACTCTTGAGACACTTCTTCCCCTGGAGGGATCCAGTTCTTGATGGTTACTCTGGTTCAGGAAAAGGAGGGACGGCTCCTGACTGGGGCTGACTGGCTCAGCCAGCTGCCACCAATGCATTACTTCCTCCTACTTTCCCATTGGACTAACAAATGACTGTGATTCTCCAGCTTGTGCTGTTCTTCTTCTTTTTAATTGAGGGATTATCATTTTACAGGGTTGTGTTGGTGTCTGGCAGATATCCACACGTGAATCAGCCATAGGTGTACCTATGTCCCCTCTCTCTTGAACCTTCCTCCCAATCCTCACCCCATCTTATCTCTCTATGTTCTTGTGGCCTGTTTGGGAACCACTGGACTGCAGACATTGTTTAAAGGGAAAAGTGAAAAATTTTGATTTCAAGTCATTTGGGAAAGAATTACTATTGCTCTGTGTATTGAAAACGGAAATATGTCTAAATGAAATGTTGGCCCTTAGGAGACTCTCGGAAAAACCCAACTATGTGATCAGAAGCCAACTCTACTCCTTCCCCAAAACCTACAGAGTCCTGCTCAGGAAGGTGTGAATTCTAAGGGCCTAAATGCAATGCTTGAGGTTCAGTTGTCATGGAAACAAAAGTAGGCCATAAATAGCTCTTTCAGTCTCATACCCTCTTTCCAACCAGGCACTGCTGGGGGAGGGGCAGGGAGGTGCTGAGCAGACACATCCACAGAGCAGAAGAGACAGCAGTCTGTGATCAGTCTGTGATCAGAAGGTTTTATCCTCTCAATATTTTCCAGGAAAGCCTCAATTTCTCCTTCCTCTATGAAGGAAGGCATGGAGAGCTACAAGGAAGTGAGACAGCAACACAGGCTCATCCCCAAGAGGGTCATAGTGACCTCTCTTTCAGATTCCCAAGAGTTGACAAACCAGTTCCTTAGTGATCACCTTTACCTCCACAGTCATCACTAGATCCAAGGGACAGGTCAACCTTCCGAACTGGAGAAACAAGGATGCACCTCTTACTTAAAAAAAAAAAAAAAAAAAGGTGGAGGCATTCTCCCCAGAGAGATGCCAAACTTGGCTACTCCTAAACACAGCACCTCATTCAGACTTTCTGGGGCTATCACTGCCAGCATCTTTGTGTAGTTCAGTAGTTGATGACACATTGGTTTTACAGGTATAAAGGCTTAGTCATCTTTGACCAGTTTCAAACACAGTGCCAGGCCAGAATGAGTGTCTATGATATCACCTGCTCAGTCCCGCCCACTTCCTTTGAAAATGATCTCTCCCCCTCACTTTATCTTTTGAGACTTCTCATTTCATCCCATTGCAATGGTCATAATTGACTGCTTGATTTGATAGGGCTTAGAGGGTAACGAGTCTGCCTGCAGGAGGCCTGGGTTCCATCTCTGGATTGGAAGATCCCCTGGAGGAGGGCATGGCAACCCACTCTGGTATTCTTGCCTGGAGAACCCCATGGACAGAAGAGTCTCAGGGGCTACAGTCCATGGGGTCGCAAAGAGATGGACACGACTTGGCGACTAACTTTTCCAAGTTGGGCTAGGTGCCTTACTTTAGATTTTTCAGCTAGGAACCACAGAGGCCAAAAGCTATAAGGCATAAATCTTAGAAGATACCTGTTGTCAGGTTTTCCAGCATGTGGAAATAGGCAGTCTACAGCAGGGGAAGGAAAAAGATAACACCAGGAAGTAGGGAAAAGGTAGAGAGAGACCACACCACGTTAGGTCCCTGACTCCAGCGGTTCCTGGAAGATTTTATAACCTCCCTGGATTATTTAACAAAGGAGCTAAGAGAAATGTGGACAACTATAACAACTTGAATTTCTCCTTCTCCCTTAAAAGGTGCTGGCATTCCATGCCCTGCCTTAACGATTTTCCACTTCTTATTCTAAAAATGTTATTTTATGTCTTTATATCTTTCATCTCTTTCAATTTTCGTATCATATAAAATCTATTTGTATTTCCCAGTAACCTCTCTTTCAGATTCCCAAGAGTTGACAAACCAGTTCCTTAGTGATCACCTTTACCTCCACAGTCATCACTAGATCCAAGGGACAGGTCAACCTTCCGAACTGGAGAAACAAGGATGCACCTCTTACTTAAAAAAAAAAAAAAAAAAAAAAAAGGTGGAGGCATTCTCCCCAGAGAGATGCCAAACTTGGCTACTCCTAAACACAGCACCTCATTCAGACTTTCTGGGGCTATCACTGCCAGCATCTTTGTGTAGTTCAGTAGTTGATGACACATTGGTTTTACAGGTATAAAGGCTTAGTCATCTTTGACCAGTTTCAAACACAGTGCCAGGCCAGAATGAGTGTCTATGATATCACCTGCTCAGTCCCGCCCACTTCCTTTGAAAATGATCTCTCCCCATCACTTTATCTTTTGAGACTTCTCATTTCATCCCATTGCAATGGTCATAATTGACTGCTTGATTTGATAGGGCTTAGAGGGTAACGAGTCTGCCTGCAGGAGGCCTGGGTTCCATCTCTGGATTGGAAGATCCCCTGGAGGAGGGCATGGCAACCCACTCTGGTATTCTTGCCTGGAGAACCCCATGGACAGAAGAGTCTCAGGGGCTACAGTCCATGGGGTCGCAAAGAGATGGACACGACTTGGCGACTAACTTTTCCAAGTTGGGCTAGGTGCCTTACTTTAGATTTTTCAGCTAGGAACCACAGAGGCCAAAAGCTATAAGGCATAAATCTTAGAAGATACCTGTTGTCAGGTTTTCCAGCATGTGGAAATAGGCAGTCTACAGCAGGGGAAGGAAAAAGATAACACCAGGAAGTAGGGAAAAGGTAGAGAGAGACCACACCACGTTAGGTCCCTGACTCCAGCGGTTCCTGGAAGATTTTATAACCTCCCTGGATTATTTAACAAAGGAGCTAAGAGAAATGTGGACAACTATAACAACTTGAATTTCTCCTTCTCCCTTAAAAGGTGCTGGCATTCCATGCCCTGCCTTAACGATTTTCCACTTCTTATTCTAAAAATGTTATTTTATGTCTTTATATCTTTCATCTCTTTCAATTTTCGTATCATATAAAATCTATTTGTATTTCCCAGTAATTTTTTCTTTTTGGTCAATAAGATTATATGTTGTTCCCTGATTACTTTTCTTGATAATTAAAGCAGCTCATCATTAAGGAATATACAATATACATTCTTTATTCAGCATACATTTACTGAGAACCTTGTATATGGCAGGTATTATGCTAAGATCTATGATACATGGGCTTCCCTGGTGGTCCAGTGGGTAAGGACACTGCCTTGCAGGGCAGGGGGCGCCGGTTCGATCCCTGGCCTGGGAAGATCCCACGTGCCATGGAGCGGCTGGACCCATGTGTCCAATTACCGAGCCGGAGCTCTGGAGCGCATGCACCCAGAGTCGGTGCTCTACGACGACAGAGGCCACTGCGACAGGAGGCCCACAGGGGTCAGAGAACGGGGATGGATGAAGGTGGATGGAATGAAAGACCAATAGAAGTGGCCCGTCCGCCCTCCTCCGTTCCCCCCCCGCACCAAAAAACCCCACACCTCCCCACAAAAGATCTATGATACAGAAATATTACAGCTAGTTCCTGAGAGAAAATGAATCACTTAAAACCTGGTCTAAACCTGATAGGGAATTTGATCTGTCTAAAATTGAAATAATTACAGCTCCTGTCCTTATTTTCTTAATTGATTCATTCACTGTTCAGTCATTCAACAAATATTTTGAGTTCCTTTTTCCTGGGTTTATGCAGTTGGATTTTTCAGCTAGGAACCACAGAGGCCAAAAGCTATAAGGCATAAATCTTAGAAGATACCTGTTGTCAGGTTTTCCAGCATGTGGAAATAGGCAGTCTACAGCAGGGAAGGAAAAAGATAACACCAGGAAGTAGGGAAAAGGTAGAGAGAGACCACACCACGTTAGGTCCCTGACTCCAGCGGTTCCTGGAAGATTTTATAACCTCCCTGGATTATTTAACAAAGGAGCTAAGAGAAATGTGGACAACTATAACAACTTGAATTTCTCCTTCTCCCTTAAAAGGTGCTGGCATTCCATGCCCTGCCTTAACGATTTTCCACTTCTTATTCTAAAAATGTTATTTTATGTCTTTATATCTTTCATCTCTTTCAATTTTCGTATCATATAAAATCTATTTGTATTTCCCAGTAATTTTTTCTTTTTGGTCAATAAGATTATATGTTGTTCCCTGATTACTTTTCTTGATAATTAAAGCAGCTCATCATTAAGGAATATACAATATACATTCTTTATTCAGCATACATTTACTGAGAACCTTGTATATGGCAGGTATTATGCTAAGATCTATGATACATGGGCTTCCCTGGTGGTCCAGTGGGTAAGGACACTGCCTTGCAGGGCAGGGGGCGCCGGTTCGATCCCTGGCCTGGGAAGATCCCACGTGCCATGGAGCGGCTGGACCCATGTGTCCAATTACCGAGCCGGAGCTCTGGAGCGCATGCACCCAGAGTCGGTGCTCTACGACGACAGAGGCCACTGCGACAGGAGGCCCACAGGGGTCAGAGAACGGGGATGGATGAAGGTGGATGGAATGAAAGACCAATAGAAGTGGCCCGTCCGCCCTCCTCCGTTCCCCCCCCGCACCAAAAAACCCCACACCCCCCCCCCCCCACAAAAGATCTATGATACAGAAATATTACAGCTAGTTCCTGAGAGAAAATGAATCACTTAAAACCTGGTCTAAACCTGATAGGGAATTTGATCTGTCTAAAATTGAAATAATTACAGCTCCTGTCCTTATTTTCTTAATTGATTCATTCACTGTTCAGTCATTCAACAAATATTTTTGAGTTTCTATTCTAGGAGTAAGTATTGTTCTGGTGCTGGGTTTATGCAGTTGGTTGAATCAGGTCTCTGCATTCTGATGGGCGGAAGACAGAAAAAAGGCAAGTTTTAACAATGAACTGATCATTTTTAGAAAGTATCACATAGTGATAATGGCTGTGATTTTAAAAAGCAGAATAAAGGAGTAAGTGTCCTGGATTGTAAGCAGGCTATTACAGATGAGATAATCAGGGGGCTTTCTCTGAAAAGGTGGCATTTAAATAGAGCTTATGCAAAAGGCTGAGCCATGCAAAACTCTGATCTGTTAGCAGCCCTGCCAGGTGGCCTGAGGAAATGGACTCAATGGTCTCTGGAATCATTTCTCGTGAGAAAAAAAAAAGCCCAGAATTTTGCCCTTTCTATCTACTTTCGGTCTTACAATAGTTTTAACAGTTCCTCTCAAAACCTTTACCAGCATCTGTAACTTCCAGATAAGGAGCCCAGATTTAATCTCTAGTGAGGGTCTATCAAAATTACATATCTTGGCTCCAGCAGTTGATATTCGTATCTATAGATGCCTGTATGATAATAAAAGCTACCATGTAGCAAGTGCCAGTCACAGACAAGTTCTGATCTTTCAGAGAAAAAGAAGTGGCCACCCCAGTGCCATGGTTGATGTGATATATAAATCTTGGTTTCTCCATTTGTAATTCTGGGGTGGTTACAATAGACAAACTATTACCTTCATAATTTAAACACATAGAGAAGAGACTATAGTCCAAATTCTTACACAAAGAAGTCTCCCAGAGGCCCAGTGTGCTTTAGAATGTACTGACTTTGATTGTTACCAGAGTTGGTGGGACTATCACATGCACATTGAGAACCTTGGTTGTGAGGATTTACTTTTGCTTCTGAAACTTTGTAACTCACATACCTGATTTCAGGACTTAATGAAACTCAGGTTCCTGATGTCTCATCAGAAAAAGAATTCAGTGAGAGATAAAGTGACTTATTTAGAGAGAAGTAGATTTATTTAGAGATAAAACATACTCCACAGAAAGAATATGGGTCATCTCAAGCAGTACCAGAGTACAGGGTTCTCAGTTTTTACAGGAGTGGATAATTTTCTAGGCTAATGAGTAGGATGCCTTTGAACTGTGGTGCTGGAGAAGACTCTTGAGAGTCCCTTGAAGATTAAACCATTTAATCCTAAAGGAAATCAACCCTGAATATTCAACGGAAGGAATGATGCTGAAGCTGAAGCTCCAATACTTTGGGCCACCCAAAAGAAAGAGACAACTCATTGGAGAAGACCCTGATGTTGGGAAAAATAGAAGGCTGAAGGAGAAGGGGAAGACAGAGGACAAGATGGTTGGATGACATCACTGAGTCAACGGACATGAGTTTGAGCAAGCTTCAGGAGATGGTGAAGGACAGGGAAGCCTGGCATGCTGCAGTTCGTGGGGTCACAAAGAGTCAGACATGACTGAGTGACTGAACTGAACAAGTGGGAGGAGTATTTCAGCTATTTTGGGGAAGAGGGTGAAGATGTTCAGGAATTGGGAGCACCATCCACTATTTTGACTCTTATGGTTGGTTTGGGGACTGTCATGGTACCAGTGGGTGTGTCTTTTAGGTTACTGATGAGTATATACTGAGGCCCAAGGAAGGTGGAAGTCAGCTCACCTGGCATCTTGGATCTACTTGGTTCTGATCAGTTATGCTGTGTCCTCGAGTTATGTCATTCTTTTAAAGGTTGTCTCCTGCCCCCTTCCTGCATTCCTCTTTATAGTCTACTGAGGCCCAAGGAAGGTGGAAGTCAGCTCACCTGGCAACTATTCCCAATTTAAAAGAGAAGAGACTATAGCCAAAAAGAAGTCTCCCAGAGGCCCAGTGTGCTTTAGAATGTACTGACTTTGATTGTTACCAGAGTTGGTGGGACTATCACATGCACATTGAGAACCTTGGTTGTGAGGATTTACTTTTGCTTCTGAAACTTTGTAACTCACATACCTGATTTCAGGACTTAATGAAACTCAGGTTCCTGATGTCTCATCAGAAAAAGAATTCAGTGAGAGATAAAGTGACTTATTTAGAGAGAAGTAGATTTATTTAGAGATAAAACATACTCCACAGAAAGAATATGGGTCATCTCAAGCAGTACCAGAGTACAGGGTTCTCAGTTTTTACAGGAGTGGATAATTTTCTAGGCTAATGAGTAGGATGCCTTTGAACTGTGGTGCTGGAGAAGACTCTTGAGAGTCCCTTGAAGATTAAACCATTTAATCCTAAAGGAAATCAACCCTGAATATTCAACGGAAGGAATGATGCTGAAGCTGAAGCTCCAATACTTTGGGCCACCCAAAAGAAAGAGACAACTCATTGGAGAAGACCCTGATGTTGGGAAAAATAGAAGGCTGAAGGAGAAGGGGAAGACAGAGGACAAGATGGTTGGATGACATCACTGAGTCAACGGACATGAGTTTGAGCAAGCTTCAGGAGATGGTGAAGGACAGGGAAGCCTGGCATGCTGCAGTTCGTGGGGTCACAAAGAGTCAGACATGACTGAGTGACTGAACTGAACAAGTGGGAGGAGTATTTCAGCTATTTTGGGGAAGAGGGTGAAGATGTTCAGGAATTGGGAGCACCATCCACTATTTTGACTCTTATGGTTGGTTTGGGGACTGTCATGGTACCAGTGGGTGTGTCTTTTAGGTTACTGATGAGTATATACTGAGGCCCAAGGAAGGTGGAAGTCAGCTCACCTGGCATCTTGGATCTACTTGGTTCTGATCAGTTATGCTGTGTCCTCGAGTTATGTCATTCTTTTAAAGGTTGTCTCCTGCCCCCTTCCTGCATTCCTCTTTATAGTCCTAGGCTTCTGCTGTGGGTGTGCTGAGGAGAGGGAGCACAGTCTGCCTGGAGTGAGCCCAGAGGGTTCAGATAATAAATAAGAGATGCATTTTGAAAAATGCTAGCAATGAGATTCTTAAACCATAACAGTATTTTACAAAATTTCTTGTCCTAAAAGCATCGTACAGAACCAAAGCAGTAGAGTGTTTAAGTGCCCATGGGCTTGACTCCAAATATGTTTCAGACTCTCCCACATTAAAGACACCTAGCCATGCTCATCCTCATCACCAAACTCCTATCTTTAATTCAGTGCAGTCCAGTTGAACAACTAATACATGAACTGTTATCTCCAACATTTTAATTATGGAACGTGGTGACTTCTTTTCGTTCCTTTCCTGCTTGACTTCCCTATAGCATTCAAAACCATTGATGATCTTCTCTTTCCTAAAACTAGGAAACACCCTCTGCCCTCCACCACCCCTTTTACAACCCTGTGTAGACCTCAGTCACAGTACTTCTAACATTTCATTGTGATTATCTGTCAACCTACCTCTATTGTTCAATTAGATCACAGTCTTCTCAGGGAATAGAAAACAATGATATTCACTGTTGGATCGATAGCACTCAACACAATGCCTGTTGCTGAGTAGGTTTTCACAGAATGTCCGTTGAATTAAAGTAAAACAAATGACACAGGTCAATGGAACAGAACAGAGAGGCCAGAAAAAAAGCCCACGCATACAGGATCAATTGATTTACAACAAAGGGACCAAGAATCTACAATGAGGAAAGGATAGTCTCTCCAAGAAATGGTACTGAGAAAAGTGGGCAGACACGTGCAAAAGAAGGAAACTACCTTACATCATACCAAACATTAACTCAAAATGGATTAAAGACTTGAACATAAGGGCTGAAACCATAAAACTCCTAGAAGGAACTACAGGCAGTGAGCTTCTTGATACCAGTCATGGCGATTTTTTTTTTTTTATATCTAACACCAAAAGCAAAGATAACAACAGCAAAAATAAACAAGTGGGAATACATCAAACTAAAAAGCTTCTGCACAGCAAAGGAAACCATCAATGAAATGGAAAGACAATCTAGTGAAAGGGAGGAAATACTTGCAAATTATATATTAGATAAGGATTTAATATCCAAAATAATTTTAGAAACCTCATTAACTCATGGAATAAACCTGCAAACGATCAAATTAAAAATCTTCACCTGAAAAGATATTTTTCCAAAGAAGACACACAGAGGGCTAACAGGTATATAAAAAGATGCTCAATATCATTAATCACCAGGGAAATGAAAACTGAAACCACAATAAGATACTACTTGACACCTGTCAAAATGGCTATTGTGGAAAAATTTCTGGTGGAAAAAAAAGGGGGGCCTTTGGTTGCCATCTCAAACCTCCTATCTTTAATTCAGTGCAGTCCAGTTGAACAACTAATACATGAACTGTTATCTCCAACATTTTAATTATGGAACGTGGTTACTTCTTTTCGTTCCTTTCCTGCTTGACTTTCTTATAGCATTCAAAACCATTGATGATCTTCTCTTTCCTAAAACTAGGAAACACCCTCTGCCCTCCACCACCCCTTTTACAACCCTGTGTAGACCTCAGTCACAGTACTTCTAACATTTCATTGTGATTATCTGTCAACCTACCTCTATTGTTCAATTAGATCACAGTCTTCTCAGGGAATAGAAAACAATGATATTCACTGTTGGATCGATAGCACTCAACACAATGCCTGTTGCTGAGTAGGTTTTCACAGAATGTCCGTTGAATTAAAGTAAAACAAATGACACAGGTCAATGGAACAGAACAGAGAGGCCAGAAAAAAAGCCCACGCATACAGGATCAATTGATTTACAACAAAGGGACCAAGAATCTACAATGAGGAAAGGATAGTCTCTCCAAGAAATGGTACTGAGAAAAGTGGGCAGACACGTGCAAAAGAAGGAAACTACCTTACATCATACCAAACATTAACTCAAAATGGATTAAAGACTTGAACATAAGGGCTGAAACCATAAAACTCCTAGAAGGAACTACAGGCAGTGAGCTTCTTGATACCAGTCATGGCGATTTTTTTTTTTTTATATCTAACACCAAAAGCAAAGATAACAACAGCAAAAATAAACAAGTGGGAATACATCAAACTAAAAAGCTTCTGCACAGCAAAGGAAACCATCAATGAAATGGAAAGACAATCTAGTGAAAGGGAGGAAATACTTGCAAATTATATATTAGATAAGGATTTAATATCCAAAATAATTTTAGAAACCTCATTAACTCAGGGAAAAAAACCTGCAAACGATCAAATTAAAAATCTTCACCTGAAAAGATATTTTTCCAAAGAAGACACACAGAGGGCTAACAGGTATATAAAAAGATGCTCAATATCATTAATCACCAGGGAAATGAAAACTGAAACCACAATAAGATACTACTTGACACCTGTCAAAATGGCTATTGTGGAAAAAAAAAAGAGGGCTTTCCTGGTGGCTCAGTAGTGAAGAATTCACCTGCCAATGTGGGAGGTACAGGTTCCACCTTTGGTCCAGGAGGACCACACATGCCACAGAGCAACTAAGCCCAGGCGACACAACTACTAAGCCTGTGCTCTAGAGCCCGGGCATCATAGCTACCTGAGCCCATGTGTCCTAGAACCCGTGCTCCATAACAAGAGAAGCCACTGCAATAAGCAGCCCTCACACCGCAACTAGACAGTAGTCCCTGCTCACAGCAACTAGAGAAAAGCCTGCACAGCAGTGAAGACCCAGCACAGTTTTAAAAAAAGAAAGTTCTAGAAAGAGAATAAGTGTTGTCATAGGTGTGGAGAAAAGGGTACTCCTATGCACTGTTAGTACAAAGGGAGTTTCCCTAAAAACCTGAAAACAGAACTACACTATGGTCCAGTAATTTTACTTCTGGATATCTATCTGAAGAAAATTAAAAAAAAAAACTTGAAAACTAACTGCACAGCTACGCTCATTGCAGCATTATTTACAAAGACCTAGATATGGAGACAATATAAGCATCCACCAGTTGATGAATGGATTAAAATATGTACACACACACAAAGGCACACACACATAAGGGAATATTACTCAGCCATAAAAGGAACAAATCTTAACATCTGCAACAATATGAATGAACAGCAAAGGAATTACGCTAACTGAAATAAATCAGACAGAAAGGCATATACCATATGATCTCTCTTTTAAAAAAATTTTGGCCTCTTTTATTGTTTTTTTTCTGTTTGTTTGTTTTTATTTTCATCCATCTTTATTCTTTGGCCTGTGTGGGCCTCCCATTGCAGCGGCCTCTCACTGTAGAGCACCGGCTCTGGGTGGATGCGCTCCAGAGCACTGGCTCGTAATTGGACACACCAGTCCAGCTGCTCTGCGGCACATGGGATCTTCTTGGGCCAGGGATTGAACTGGTGGCCCTTGCACTGCAAGGTGGACTCTTTACCCACTGGACCACCAGGGAAGCCCATGATCTCATTTTTTCAAAGTGGAAGCTGAAAAACAAAACTAAACTAAAGTTCATATATACATTGAACAGATTTTATGATTACAAGAGGCTCTTAAGAGGTAATGAGTGGAAGAAATGGATGAATTTTTTTATCTTAAATAAATTGGAGTTAATAATTTTTAAAAAATTTGTTTTGGGGTCATGGTTTCAGAATGCAGGCTCAGTATTTGTGGTGCACAGGCTTAGTTCCCCCATGGCATGTGGGGATCTTCCCAGACCAGGAATTAAACCAGAGTCCCCAGCATAGCAAGGTAAGCTGTTAAGCACTGTACCCTCTGGGAAGCCCCGGATTTAATAATTTTTAAATGACCATATTTGTGAGTTGGTTATAAATTCATTCATTTGTATTTCTTCATAAACATTAATGACTGTTAGAACCAATCACATCAAAAAACATGTTTTAAGTCAATGGAAACATTATTTTTTTCATTTATGCATGTCTATAAGTCCAGAACCACTCACTTCCTTTATTCTTCTTCCATTTCCTTATTCCTTCCTCTTTCTTTTTCCTTTTTTTCCAATTTAAGGAGAAAAAAATTTCATTTTATCTTAATTAAAGTAAAATGTTTAAAATAGTACTCATTTACTTTTATGAGTTTTTATATTTATATATTATAATAATTTACATGTTTTAACTTTATATTTTCTATTGGGTATAGCCGATTGACAATGTTGTAATAGTTTTAGGTGAACAGTGAAGGGACTCAGCCATATATATACATGTATCAATTCTCCCTCAAACCCTTCTCTCATCCAGGCTGCCACATGATACTGTTTAAAGTACTCTGTGCTATACAGTAGGTCCTAGTTGGCTATCCATTCTAAATATAGCAGTGTGGATCTGTGCATCCCAAACTCCCTAAATGTCTCTTCCCCTTATCCTTCCCTGGGGCAACCAAAAGTCTGTTCTCTGTTTGTGAGTCTGTTTCTGTTTTGTAATTCATTTGTATCATTTCTTTTTAGATTGCACATATAATGGATGTCATACAATATTTTTCCTTTTTTATCTGACTTACTTCACTCAATCTGACAATCTCCAGGTTTATCCATTTTGCTGCAAATGACATTTAATTTACATATTGTTACATTTAAACAAACTAGCAATAGTCATGGTGAATCTTCATTTCATTGTGGATCCCAAAGACTGAATAGTGACCCTAACTCTTTCCTGTCACCAAAGATCATCTGGTCCCCCACCTGAACTCAAGAACAGTGCACATCTGACCCATCTACCATGTTTTCAAACCTCCCCAGGCAGTAAGAGTCTAGAACCCAATATTTCACTGAATGAAGAAAATTACCTTTCTTTCCCAAGTGAGAAAAATTCTTTTTACATTTCTTGTAACTGAAAGCTCGCTGCTGAAACAGAAGCTTATTTTCTTTTGTTTGGCTTTCAGCCAAGTCAGAGAGCCCAAGGTAGAGAATAACATTTGATAGGCATATGAAAATAACTGCCTTCCAGGAACTTCACAAAGGGCTTCAAAAAAACAACACTGTCGATTCGCCCTGGGTCCTATACCCAGCAGTTTCAATATAATGACAAGACTTTAAAGATCTGGCCTGAATATTAGTAAGATTATTTCACACATATTTCTTTAGCTTCACTTTGGAATGGATATGAAAAGAAATTACTGCTGTACCAAAAAGTAGATAGAATAAATAATAAAACTAAATAAAGTGAAACAAATGGAGGGAAGCCTTAGGCTAACTTATTGCCCTTGGGGACAACAAAGCTTTCCCCCAGAACTGGATTCATTTCTCTTCTACTTTTAAAGGGCTTCTCAGTATTGAGATTGATGCCATCTTTTTGACTTAACATAAAAACTTCACAACTCCCTTGAAAGTCACTAATATGAAAAACAGAGAAGTTTTGAGTTAAAGTCTAGTTTCTGTACATCCTCACTAGCTAAAATGACTCTGTTCTGATTTACATTCATTATGAATGAACACAACATGAATATTTTAAGGCAATATGAATATTTTAAATATGTGTATACGCAAAATATTGAAATATTGCATGTACTTTATTACCCCTCCCCCTGGATCATGATATGCTCCTCTTGGGAATCCCTGGGCATCCTCAAATTTTGCTCTGCCCAGGCTCCCTTCCATGGGCAGCCCTTTGAACCTGGTTCTGTGATGGAACTTTCCCACAGACAACCAGACTTCCAAGATGATGAACTCCTGCCCTTGACATTTACAAGTGCCTCCTTCCTCCGCCACACATCCTCCTCCACCTCCCTCTTCACTGCTGCTCTCCTCCACTTTGGGCTCTGACTGTAGACCAGAAAACCAGGGCTGACTGCTGGAAGACTCGTCCAGTGACCTTGCCACACTCTTGGGTTTAGTCTGCCTTCCTACCTATTACCACACCACATCCAAGTCTTGTCCATCCTGGTAGGCAAGTTTCATGCCAGAGCCTGGCTCTTCTGGTCCCACTCTGGCTTTCCATTCCAAAGACATGGCCCGTGCCTGTGACCCTGAACACCTAATAGGCAGAGAGAAGAGAAGCCTCTGCCTGGAGCAAGCATATGGCATTCCTCAACCTGAGAAAACCCAAGATGAGGCTTGGTGTGGCTTGATTTGTGTCCGTTTTACCCCTCCGAGGGCAGAGGATTCCACAGAGGAACTGCTGTGGACTTCACTCTAACAAGGTTGAGGTGATTGGCTGCTAGGAAATCTTAGATGTATTGTGTTGAAAAAGAAGTGGGTACTGTTGACAATAAAAGAGGCAGAGTCGGGCAAGGAAAGGAGCTGCAGCTACATGCTTAAAAAGACCTCAGTTCAATCCCCAGTGAGATGTGAACTTGGCCAACTTTAACCTTTTTGAGTTCAATTTCCTCATTCATTCATGTGAGTTCAATTTCCTCAATGTGGATGATAACCCTGTATTGTGGGGTTACTGTAAGATGAAATGTGAATTTACACTGCCCAGCCCATAGCAGAACACAATAAATGTTCATCTGATCACCTTCTTTATGAGCACACAGTGTGAGTTTGATAAATGTTAAAGAGTCAGATTTCCAAAAGTTCAACGAAAATCTGTTTGCTCTTGTGGTAAGAGACTCTAAATGGAAACCATCAGTGCTATTGTAGCAATCCTTGTAAAATGAATGTGGTGTGGTTTTTTTTTTTTTGCCGCCATTTGGATAAATGTTTTGTTCTTTAAAAGTTAATGGGCCATGACAGCAAAATAAGTCTAAAAACTGAGTAGACGATTTACACAAAAACAGATAAAAAGGCTCTTAAACATACTACAAACGTTCAATTTCATAATTTGAGAATACAAATTTCAGTTACGCAGGGATATCATCTCTCTAAAAACTGGTTTAAAAATAAAAACCATTACAATTGTTACTGAAGCCGATGGAAACAAGCAGGTGTATACACCTTGGTGATAATGTAATTTGGAAAGCTCTCCTGAAGCGTATTTTGCAATATCTAATAAATATACATACGAGCTTGGCATAAAAAATATGGAATGCTTCAGAAATCTACATGGTATTTTTGTGCAGGGACCATGTCAATCTTCTTTGTATTCTTAAAATTGTAGTATACACACTGCTCTTAACATTGAGGCAGATACTTCTACCTTCATTAGAGAGTAAAGGAAGCCAAGACCCATTCAGTAACTTGGCTAAAGTTACTCACCTAATAGGCAGAAGGGAAACCTCTTGGAGAAATGTCCTCAACCTGAGAAAACCCAAGATGAGGCTTGGTGTGGCTTGATTTGTGTCCGTTTTACCCCTCCGAGGGCAGAGGATTCCACAGAGGAACTGCTGTGGACTTCACTCTAACAAGGTTGAGGTGATTGGCTGCTAGGAAATCTTAGATGTATTGTGTTGAAAAAGAAGTGGGTACTGTTGACAATAAAAGAGGCAGAGTCGGGCAAGGAAAGGAGCTGCAGCTACATGCTTAAAAAGACCTCAGTTCAATCCCCAGTGAGATGTGAACTTGGCCAACTTTAACCTTTTTGAGTTCAATTTCCTCATTCATTCATGTGAGTTCAATTTCCTCAATGTGGATGATAACCCTGTATTGTGGGGTTACTGTAAGATGAAATGTGAATTTACACTGCCCAGCCCATAGCAGAACACAATAAATGTTCATCTGATCACCTTCTTTATGAGCACACAGTGTGAGTTTGATAAATGTTAAAGAGTCAGATTTCCAAAAGTTCAACGAAAATCTGTTTGCTCTTGTGGTAAGAGACTCTAAATGGAAACCATCAGTGCTATTGTAGCAATCCTTGTAAAATGAATGTGGTGTGGTTTTTTTTTTTTGCCGCCATTTGGATAAATGTTTTGTTCTTTAAAAGTTAATGGGCCATGACAGCAAAATAAGTCTAAAAACTGAGTAGACGATTTACACAAAACAGATAAAAAGGCTCTTAAACATACTACAAACGTTCAATTTCATAATTTGAGAATACAAATTTCAGTTACGCAGGGATATCATCTCTCTAAAAACTGGTTTAAAAATAAAAACCATTACAATTGTTACTGAAGCCGATGGAAACAAGCAGGTGTATACACCTTGGTGATAATGTAATTTGGAAAGCTCTCCTGAAGCGTATTTTGCAATATCTAATAAATATACATACGAGCTTGGCATAAAAAATATGGAATGCTTCAGAAATCTACATGGTATTTTTGTGCAGGGACCATGTCAATCTTCTTTGTATTCTTAAAATTGTAGTATACACACTGCTCTTAACATTGAGGCAGATACTTCTACCTTCATTAGAGAGTAAAGGAAGCCAAGACCCACAGGGGTTCAGTAACTTGGCTAAAGTTACTCAATGATAAAGTATCACAATTCTGGGTTGATCCCTGTGATTGTATCACCCCAATATGGTCAGAATATTATCTAATGTCTATCAGAAGCTTTTACTGGCAGTTATGAATTTGATTAATAGAAAAAGAACTATTCACTAAATCATTCTTACTTGATAATAGCATTTGAAATTACCAACATGAAGACAAATAGTATTTAAAGAGGACTTTGGCATTCTTCAAAAGACATTCTTGGTCTCTTTGATAGGCAGTGCATTGAAGAAAAGAAGTTATCCGGGTTTTTTTAGAAGAAAACAGCCAAAAAAGCTATGTGTCACCTTGATTTGATTTGGCTTTGTTCAAAGTCATAATAGATACACTGGAAACAAACTGGGGAATTAAGTGGAGAAAACAATCCAGAATTCTTGTTCATTTTTTGTTTCATTTGATAATGGCATTACCCTTTGAAGGAGAATTATTTCTTTTTTTGTTTGGGGGAGAGGTTCAGAGCTGCAAGTGGTAAAATGAACTGTTAATGTTAGAATGTCACTTTTAAATGATTCAACTCAACAATATGTAAATATACATGCAATGTGACAACATACTGACAATTTTGTGTGGCCCACGTGGAGCATATACAGGTGTTCTTTGTGCTACTAGTCTTACTTTTCTGTATATTCTAATTTTTCATAACAGAGATTTAAAAAAGGCCCTTGCAAATTGCTGATATAATTAAGGGAAGGTTTTAGAGTCATACCATGAGGTTTGGTTCCTAATAAGACTCATATCAAACGCTAAGAGGAAGACAGAGGACCAGATATTTTTCAAAAAGATGGAAACAAGCAGGTGTATACACCTTGGTGATAATGTAATTTGGAAAGCTCTCCTGAAGCGTATTTTGCAATATCTAATAAATATACATACGAGCTTGGCATAAAAAATATGGAATGCTTCAGAAATCTACATGGTATTTTTGTGCAGGGACCATGTCAATCTTCTTTGTATTCTTAAAATTGTAGTATACACACTGCTCTTAACATTGAGGCAGATACTTCTACCTTCATTAGAGAGTAAAGGAAGCCAAGACCCACAGGGGTTCAGTAACTTGGCTAAAGTTACTCAATGATAAAGTATCACAATTCTGGGTTGATCCCTGTGATTGTATCACCCCAATATGGTCAGAATATTATCTAATGTCTATCAGAAGCTTTTACTGGCAGTTATGAATTTGATTAATAGAAAAAGAACTATTCACTAAATCATTCTTACTTGATAATAGCATTTGAAATTACCAACATGAAGACAAATAGTATTTAAAGAGGACTTTGGCATTCTTCAAAAGACATTCTTGGTCTCTTTGATAGGCAGTGCATTGAAGAAAAGAAGTTATCCGGGTTTTTTTAGAAGAAAACAGCCAAAAAAGCTATGTGTCACCTTGATTTGATTTGGCTTTGTTCAAAGTCATAATAGATACACTGGAAACAAACTGGGGAATTAAGTGGAGAAAACAATCCAGAATTCTTGTTCATTTTTTGTTTCATTTGATAATGGCATTACCCTTTGAAGGAGAATTATTTCTTTTTTTGTTTGGGGGAGAGGTTCAGAGCTGCAAGTGGTAAAATGAACTGTTAATGTTAGAATGTCACTTTTAAATGATTCAACTCAACAATATGTAAATATACATGCAATGTGACAACATACTGACAATTTTGTGTGGCCCACGTGGAGCATATACAGGTGTTCTTTGTGCTACTAGTCTTACTTTTCTGTATATTCTAATTTTTCATAACAGAGATTTAAAAAAGGCCCTTGCAAATTGCTGATATAATTAAGGGAAGGTTTTAGAGTCATACCATGAGGTTTGGTTCCTAATAAGACTCATATCAAACGCTAAGAGGAAGACAGAGGACCAGATATTCAAACTTTGGAGGACTAGTGATTGACAGCATCTAGATTCAAAAAGCTGGTCACTGGCTGGAATCTAGTCAGGGAACCTTCATAAGGAAGAACAGTGTCATGTATATAGGTTGCTCTTTTTTTTTTTTTTTTTTTAATCAGCAGCCTGAGGAAATAAGTCAGAACAGCTATTCTCAGTAAAAGGACAAAAAAGCTTTAGGTGGTGGCAAGTCAAATGTGAGAGAATGAAGTGATACTGTTGTGAGAACAATTTTCATCTTGTTTCTGGAAGTAGGAGATCCAGAACAAGGGACAGTGATGGTCTCACAGCCACACACATCTGGAGTTTTAAATTCCACTCTAGGGGTCTTGTTTTGAATGGCACTGGAATGTGTCCAGAGAGGGACACTGGGGTTATGTCATACTGGCCCATCACACTGGGGATCATAAGTTTAAAAAAGACTAAGAGTCAAAAAGTCTCAAACAGTCAGTGCTGGAGAGGGAATGAAGAAAAAAGAACCCTCTACTGTCTCCCACTTCCACCAACCTTCCACTGTTGGTGGAAATGTAAACTGGTGCAGCAACTATGGAGAACAGTGTGGAAGTCTCTCAAAAAATTAAAAATAGAATTACTCTATGATCCTAGGCAATCTCACTCCTAGGCATATATCTTGATGAAAGATAAAACTCGAATTCACAAAGATACATGCACCTCAATGTTCATGGCACATTTACAATAGCCAAGACGTGGAAGCAACCTAGATGTCCACTGACAGACGAATGGATAAAGAAGACATGGTATATATATATATACACAATGAAATACTACTCAACCATTAAAAAGAGTTAAATAGGGACATCCCAGGTGATCCAGGGGTAAAATTTCACCCGCCAATGCTGGGGACATGGATTTGATCCCTGGTCCAGAAGATCCTCCATGCTGCAGAGCAGCTAAGCCCATGCACCTAGAGCCTGTGCTCTGCTACAAGGGAAACCACCCCCATGAGAAGTCTGTGTGCCCCGATCCCCCATGTGTCTCATTACCAAGCAAACAGCTCATTGCCTGATGCACATAGAAGCCAATACTATGGCTCTGGCTTTTGAAAAAGGAAAAAACTTTCCTGTGAGGTCAACCAGCAAGGAGAGAGGAATGTCAGCTACCTTCTGAATCACTGCGCAGTTGCCAGCTGCAAGTCTTAGCTCCAAAGAATTAGTGCCCATTTCATGCTCTCTGAAGGGGTGGGGCTATCCAATAACAGCAGAAAGAGCTACCATTCTGAAGTCAGGTGCAATTCACATCAGCTTCAGGATTAATTTTATTGGCACAGTAAGGAAGTTCACTTTCATCTTGGGATGGGCCTGAACCTCTGAAGTGGGAGACCCAAGTCCAGAATGTTGGACCATCAGAGTTCTCCTGACCCCATAGAATATTAGTTGGTGAGAGCTCTCTCAAACGCCTCCATCTCAACATGAAGATCTGGCCCTATCCAAAGGCCAGCGAGCTCCAGACCCTTCATGTCTAACAACTAGAAAAATAGGAACAAACTCCATCCATTAGCAGTTAGGCTGCGTAAAGTCATACCAAATTCACAGATACCTCAAAACGCACCACTGGATGCAGCCTTCAGAGAGAAAAGATCAGTTCCATCAACGAAAACATAGGTACCAGTCCCTGCAGCCAGGAAGCCTTCACAAGACAATAGTGCACTACCCACTGGGGATAGATTCCACCAGTAACAGGAACTAAGACCTTGCAGCCTGTGGAAAGGAGACTCCAAATAGTAAATTTAACAAAACAAAAAGATAAGGAAATATGCAGCAGATGAAGGAACATGGTAAAAACCCACAAGACCAAACAAATGAAGAGGAAATTGGCAGTCTACCAGAAAAACAATTCAGAGTAATGATAGTAAAGATGACCCCAAATCGGGGATTCCCTGGTGGTCCAGTGGGTAAGGACACCGCCTTGCAGTGCAAGGGGCACCGGTTCGATCCCTGTCCTGGGAAGATCCCACGTACTGCAGAGAGGCTGGACCGATGTGTCCAATTACCGAGCCACAGCTCTGGAGCGCATGCGCCCAGAGCCGGTGCTCTGCGATAAGTGAGGCCACTGCGATGGGAGGCCCACACAGGCCAAGGAACAAATACTGATGAAAATCAATAAATGAAGGACCAATAGAAGTGGCCAAAAAAAAATCCTTAAAAAAAAAAAGCATTCAAAGTTAATTAAAAAAAAAAAAAGACCCAAAATCTTGGAAATAAAATGGAGGCATACATAAATAGAATGGAGGCATGAATTGGGGGGATATAAGAAATGTTTACTAAGGACCTAAAGGAAATAAAGAACAGACAATCAGCAATGAACACAATGAAATTTTAAAAATACACTAGAGAGAACTAGTAGCAGAATAACTGAGGCAGAAGAGCAGATCAGTGAGGCGGAAGACAGAAATAACTGAAGCAGAGCAGAATAAAGAAAAAATTAATGAGGTCAGTCTCAGAGACCTCTGGAACAATGTTAAGTATGATAACGTTTGAAGTATAGGGATCCCAGAGGAGAAAGAGAAAAAGAAAGGGTATGAGAAAATATTTGAGGAGACCATAGTCAAAAAATTCTCTAACATGGGAAAGGAAACCACCACCCAAGTCCAGGAAGCCCAGAGAGGCCCATACAGGATAAACCCAAAGAGAAACATGCCGAGAAGCCCACGCACCTTGGCGAGAGAGTAGCCCCCACCTGCTGCAGCTAGAGAAAGCTCAGGCACAGAAATGAAGACCCAGCACAGTCAAAAATAAATAACAAAGCTTTTTTTAAAAAAGAATGCAATAATGTCATTTGTAGCAACATGGATGGACTCAGATTATCACACGGATTAGACAAAGACAAATATTGTATCACTTATATGTGATATCTAAAAAATTATGTTTACGAAAAAAAAACATCCCCCCCAAATAGTAAATTTAACAAAACAAAAAGATAAGGAAACATGCAACAGATGAAGGAACTTGGTAAAAATCCACAAGACCAAACAAATGAAGTGGGAATAGGCAGTCTACATGAAAAACAATTCAGAGTAATGATAGTAAAGATGACCCAAAATCGGGGATTCCCTGGTGGTCCAGTGGGTAAGGACACCGCCTTGCAGTGCAAGGGGCACCGGTTCGATCCCTGTCCTGGGAAGATCCCACGTACTGCAGAGAGGCTGGACCGATGTGTCCAATTACCGAGCCACAGCTCTGGAGCGCATGCGCCCAGAGCCGGTGCTCTGCGATAAGTGAGGCCACTGCGATGGGAGGCCCACACAGGCCAAGGAACAAATACTGATGAAAATCAATAAATGAAGGACCAATAGAAGTGGCCAAAAAAAAATCCTTAAAAAAAAAAAGCATTCAAAGTTAATTAAAAAAAAAAAAAGACCCAAAATCTTGGAAATAAAATGGAGGCATACATAAATAGAATGGAGGCATGAATTGGGGGGATATAAGAAATGTTTACTAAGGACCTAAAGGAAATAAAGAACAGACAATCAGCAATGAACACAATGAAATTTTAAAAATACACTAGAGAGAACTAGTAGCAGAATAACTGAGGCAGAAGAGCAGATCAGTGAGGCGGAAGACAGAAATAACTGAAGCAGAGCAGAATAAAGAAAAAATTAATGAGGTCAGTCTCAGAGACCTCTGGAACAATGTTAAGTATGATAACGTTTGAAGTATAGGGATCCCAGAGGAGAAAGAGAAAAAGAAAGGGTATGAGAAAATATTTGAGGAGACCATAGTCAAAAAATTCTCTAACATGGGAAAGGAAACCACCACCCAAGTCCAGGAAGCCCAGAGAGGCCCATACAGGATAAACCCAAAGAGAAACATGCCGAGAAGCCCACGCACCTTGGCGAGAGAGTAGCCCCCACCTGCTGCAGCTAGAGAAAGCTCAGGCACAGAAATGAAGACCCAGCACAGTCAAAAATAAATAACAAAGCTTTTTTTAAAAAAGAATGCAATAATGTCATTTGTAGCAACATGGATGGACTCAGATTATCACACGGATTAGACAAAGACAAATATTGTATCACTTATATGTGATATCTAAAAAAAAAATTATGCAAATTAACTTATTTACCAAGCAGAAACACACTCATACACATAGAAAACAAACCTATGGCTACAAGAGGGAAGGTAGAAGGTGGGAAGGATAAATTAGGAATATGGGATTAACAGATACACCCTACTATATATAAAAAGATGAACGAGGGCCTAGTATGTATCGCACTAATAACCTATGATGGAAAAGAATTGGAAAAGTGTGTACAGAACTCAATCACTTTGCTGTATACCGAAAACTAACAAAATATTGCAAATTTGCTATACATAAATACAAAAATAAATAAGACTAAGGAGAACATGATCACTTCATCAAACATTTCAATGGTTTTGTGCAAGAGGCTAGTCCCATGCAGGCAGTGCCATAAATAAATAAGCAGGTGTGCTTGTTACAACAGAATGAGCAGTAACATGAAGTTGCCCAGAGAAGGACTATGTCTATTAATGGACAGCATCGTGGGGAACATTACCACTCCTGTTTCATGGAAGGAGAACACTGCTGAACTTTATGCAGAGAGAAAAAATAAGTGCGTTGAAAACCTTAAAATGCTCCATAAGCATGAGGCATCTGTTACTATTTACCAGAACAAGCATTTCAGTAGCAAAACTTTCAAGGCCCAGAGATAAAATTTATCTTTGACCGGTATGCTTGCTTGAATTCTATAGTATTCAAGGACTCTGTGGTCTGTCAGAAAGACAATTAATTATGTTGATAGTTTATCAGGTTTCCAAGTCCAAAGCTAGAAAGCCATCTGGCAAGTTTTGCAGAGTTTTTGTTGTTCATTTCCTCTTATTTTGTTTCTGAGTCAGTGAAACCATTCGTGTGATTTAAAATTCAAAGAGTAAAGGAAAATGAAATATCTCCTTCGGCCAATTTCTGTCCTCTAGCCATTCAGCTCCACTCCTGAGAGCCAACTAATGGGAACTGGTATCTCCCTTGTTTAGACACATCTTATTCTTCACACAATTATCTCCATGTGAGAATCTGGGATAAAAGGGTTGTCTGATTCCAGTCACATGACCCGCCATAGGATGGTCACTGCTACACAGGACTGAGCGGAGGCCAACCCCAAGAGGTTCAGGAACAAGTCTTCCTCAAAACTGCAAACATATGCCAATGCCTAATTTCCCTATTCTGTACTCCACTGGCCAGGCAGTTAAATGTCTTGCCAAAGACTCTGCAGAGAATGCAAGGTAACATCCTGTGAGGGTGGACGTGGCTATTTCTCCTCTAACCAACTTTCCTGACACAGTCACACAATTGCATCTTTGTTCCTACCCACAGGACTGGACAGTGGGTGTTGAGAGAGCGTTATTTCAGCAATCACCAGAGTTCAGGCAGAGTGTAGAGGAGCGCGCACTGACGGCCATTCTGGCCTACATACACGCTCTTCATTTAAGTGTATGTGTGTTATTTCTCCAATTGAAATCATAGATTTCTCAAAGGCAGGTTCCTAGTACCTAAACCCTTTGTATTCTCAAAGCCCCAAATACTAGGATCTAACCTCCTGTTTTTTCATATTGCTCAGCAACCGAGAACTGAACTTTTCTTTGTTCTTAGTATCTCCAGTATGTGTCTGGGTAACTCCCATGGGAATATTTTGAGAGTGTGAGATGTTGTTCTCCTCCTCATGAAGTGACACACTTTCCTAGAGAGGCAAGAATCATATATGAAACAGGGGCAGTGCTTGCTAGGGTACTAAATTAAGACGGGTTTGAAGTAGACATGGCTGAAACAGGATTGATCATCCCAGTTTTCTCTGCAGAAAAAGGTTTATCCATTTCTAAATGCTCTAATTTAATCTTGATTCTTAAGACTATAGTTCACAGATTTACTAATAGAAACATGTTCTGTGCTTCCTCCTCTTCTGGGAAATTGTATTCTGCCAGGTATGGCCATCCTCATCCTCAGATCTCCCCCAACCTGAGGAAGTGCACCCATGCTTCCTTAGGAGGAAACAAAGCCATTCTGCTAACCCTGTTCCACTCCTGAGAGCCAACTAATGGGAACTGGTATCTCCCTTGTTTAGACACATCTTATTCTTCACACAATTATCTCCATGTGAGAATCTGGGATAAAAGGGTTGTCTGATTCCAGTCACATGACCCGCCATAGGATGGTCACTGCTACACAGGACTGAGCGGAGGCCAACCCCAAGAGGTTCAGGAACAAGTCTTCCTCAAAACTGCAAACATATGCCAATGCCTAATTTCCCTATTCTGTACTCCACTGGCCAGGCAGTTAAATGTCTTGCCAAAGACTCTGCAGAGAATGCAAGGTAACATCCTGTGAGGGTGGACGTGGCTATTTCTCCTCTAACCAACTTTCCTGACACAGTCACACAATTGCATCTTTGTTCCTACCCACAGGACTGGACAGTTGGTGTTGAGAGAGCGTTATTGCAGCAATCACCAGAGTTCAGTCAGAGTGGAGAGTAGCTCACACTTACTCCCATTCTGGCCTACATACACGCTCTTCATTTAAGTGTATGTGTGTTATTTCTCCAATTGAAATCATAGATTTCTCAAAGGCAGGTTCCTAGTACCTAAACCCTTTGTATTCTCAAAGCCCCAAATACTAGGATCTAACCTCCTGTTTTTTCATATTGCTCAGCAACCGAGAACTGAACTTTTCTTTGTTCTTAGTATCTCCAGTATGTGTCTGGGTAACTCCCATGGGAATATTTTGAGAGTGTGAGATGTTGTTCTCCTCCTCATGAAGTGACACACTTTCCTAGAGAGGCAAGAATCATATATGAAACAGGGGCAGTGCTTGCTAGGGTACTAAATTAAGACGGGTTTGAAGTAGACATGGCTGAAACAGGATTGATCATCCCAGTTTTCTCTGCAGAAAAAGGTTTATCCATTTCTAAATGCTCTAATTTAATCTTGATTCTTAAGACTATAGTTCACAGATTTACTAATAGAAACATGTTCTGTGCTTCCTCCTCTTCTGGGAAATTGTATTCTGCCAGGTATGGCCATCCTCATCCTCAGATCTCCCCCAACCTGAGGAAGTGCACCCATGCTTCCTTAGGAGGAAACAAAGCCATTCTGCTAACCCTGTTCCACATCTGCGCCTTGGAGTTAGATGGTTCTTGGACATGTTCAGGAAGATGGGCTGCTCCAGTGTTAACACCCCAGGGCCCGGGAGCCAACAGGCCCCTGACTGGCCTCCTGGGAGCTTTGTGGTCGGGGACCAGACAGAAGAGAGTGACCCTGAGGAACTCACATAGAGTACAGGCCACCGGGATTTCCCAAAGTTAAACTGGGGACTGGAGGCGACAATGGCTTGCGGTTATACTTGACTTTTTGGATGGGCTTTCCTAAATATAGCATTTCTCTCCATTCCTGGCCCATAAGGCGATTGTGCTGATTGATTTGGTTTTAAGTTCCCTGTTGGGGTGAGAGAAGATAGGAGAGTAGGAGTGAGTCTGATGCAGGTCTGTGGATTTTTATTATAACGAGTCATTTATTTTTAAAACAGAAAAAACAAGTGTTAGCCTTGGAACAAACAAACAAATCCAGCCAGTACTATTCACGTTAAAAAATGAATTTTGACTGAACATGACTTTGAATCAGGAACAACACGACTAGATTTTTACTATGAAGAAATTATCCTGGCTGGTTTATGAGAGGTTTTTGGATGAAACTTTAGGAACATGCAGTAGATAAAATAATAACTGACAAGTCCAAATTAGTACCTTGAAGGATCCAACTCAGTAAGGAAAAGACTAGACCAAGGAAGATGGCTGAGACAGTCATTTCACTCCCACAGGACCAAGAGAAGCACGTTTAAGATGATTTCTTATAAACATTATCACCAGTAGTAAAACTCAGGCAGTATCCACATGGATCCATGTGCGAGTTTAAATTGAAACGGTGGCAATGGATAGGTTGGATGGAGACATTTGCCAAGAGCTGGACTTCCCAATCTAGGGCATTTGCCCTCAGAGCCATGACTCAGCAGGATATAGTTGCAGGAATAAAGTATACAGGAAACTCACCAGCCGGCCAGTTGTTCAACAAAGCTGCTGATGGGGCACCATGAGTGGGCTCAGGCCACACTGGGTCCAAGCTGGGACCTCAGATTCTGAGAAATGAGTTCATAGTAAACAAAAGCAAATAAGCTAGCAAGCATTTGTATAGAGAAACAAGTGTTCAAAAGGAACTAGTGTTTTTGTGCCAACTAGGCAACCCACCCTGTTCTCACCAGGACACTGGTTTTGTTTTTTTTTTAAACTTGATTTTTTTTCCCTCTAATTTTGGCCTCTTTCATTCGTCCTTTATCTATTCATTTTCATCCATCTTTATTCTTTGACCCTTGTGGACCTCCCATTGCAGTGGCCTCTCTTGTTGCAGAGCACTGGCTCTGGGTGCGTGAGCTCCAGAGCTCTGGGTTGTAACTGGACACACTGGTCCAGCCGTTCCACGGCACATGGGATCTTCCTGGGCCAGGGATCAAACCGGTGCCCCTTGCACTGCAAGGCAGACTCTTTACCACCACTGGACCACCAGGGAAGCCTCAGAACATTGAGACACCACGATGTGAGGAAAGAGAGATAAGAGATATTTAAAAAAAAATAAGTGAATACCTCCAAACCTTGCAAACCTGTTGCTACTTTCTCTCTAATTCCTCCCAAGGGACCAGATTTCTCAGGTAGATAAGTAAAAGCATATTAGCATTCATTTTCTGGGAAGACTGAAGATGCAAGGTACACCTTGTAGACTACTCATTGTCAAAAGCATGGTCTGGGGACCCCTGGAGACTCTGAAATTCTTCTTTTGGAATTTCTGTGAGGTCCAAATTATTTTCCTAACAATGCTGAAATGCTACTTGCCTATTTTTCTTTTCTTGTCCCCCAAGGGTACAGTGGAGTTTTCCAGAGGCTATATAGCATATGACAATGTTATCACTCTGACAGAAATTAGAAGGTGTACTTGTGCACCGTGGTATTTTAAAATGTCTCCATCTTAAGTTATAACATGATTAACTGTCAGTGGATATAACACACTCAATATTTAGGAGTGCAAAATGTACCTAAGATCAAAAATCTGAAGAGCCATAATATAGATCATTATTCTCAGTCACCATGCTAAGACACTAGCAAATACCATAACATTCTTTTCAATGAGATTTTAGGAACACTCAAGCATTCTAGGTGAAGGGTACAGCTCATTGGGTATTCTGAGAAATGAGTTCATAGTAAACAAAAGCAAATAAGCTAGCAAGCATTTGTATAGAGAAACAAGTGTTCAAAAGGAACTAGTGTTTTTGTGCCAACTAGGCAACCCACCCTGTTCTCACCAGGACACTGGTTTTGTTTTTTTTTAAACTTGATTTTTTTTCCCTCTAATTTTGGCCTCTTTCATTCGTCCTTTATCTATTCATTTTCATCCATCTTTATTCTTTGACCCTTGTGGACCTCCCATTGCAGTGGCCTCTCTTGTTGCAGAGCACTGGCTCTGGGTGCGTGAGCTCCAGAGCTCTGGGTTGTAACTGGACACACTGGTCCAGCCGTTCCACGGCACATGGGATCTTCCTGGGCCAGGGATCAAACCGGTGCCCCTTGCACTGCAAGGCAGACTCTTTACCACCACTGGACCACCAGGGAAGCCTCAGAACATTGAGACACCACGATGTGAGGAAAGAGAGATAAGAGATATTTAAAAAAAAATAAGTGAATACCTCCAAACCTTGCAAACCTGTTGCTACTTTCTCTCTAATTCCTCCCAAGGGACCAGATTTCTCAGGTAGATAAGTAAAAGCATATTAGCATTCATTTTCTGGGAAGACTGAAGATGCAAGGTACACCTTGTAGACTACTCATTGTCAAAAGCATGGTCTGGGGACCCCTGGAGACTCTGAAATTCTTCTTTTGGAATTTCTGTGAGGTCCAAATTATTTTCCTAACAATGCTGAAATGCTACTTGCCTTTTTTTCTTTTCTTGTCCCCCAAGGGTACAGTGGAGTTTTCCAGAGGCTATATAGCATATGACAATGTTATCACTCTGACAGAAATTAGAAGGTGTACTTGTGCACCGTGGTATTTTAAAATGTCTCCATCTTAAGTTATAACATGATTAACTGTCAGTGGATATAACACACTCAATATTTAGGAGTGCAAAATGTACCTAAGATCAAAAATCTGAAGAGCCATAATATAGATCATTATTCTCAGTCACCATGCTAAGACACTAGCAAATACCATAACATTCTTTTCAATGAGATTTTAGGAACACTCAAGCATTCTAGGTGAAGACTTCTTAAGGAGATTTAGGAAGAATTCTATCTGTCTAGGTCCATAATACTGAGATTACCTCAAGCTCTGAATAATTGTGCTAGGGGCATGCATCCACCCCTAATGCATGAGTAAGGCTGCCCCCAAATTCTTTTACTGGATATGCTAATTTGCAAAGAAAAGAAAGATAAGGAAACATTTTTATCTGTCCTTTGACAGCTATCTGAAATGGGATCAAAATTCATGCATACAGTTTTCACTTGAAAGGAAGTGCATGCTATTTTTGGAGCTCTTGAACTCTAAATCATCTGAAACCAAGAATCCATAGCCTACCAGGAATCCAGCACAATCAAGCAAGTTTTTCTGGCTTGGGGTTTGCGTGTGTGTCTCTGTGCGTGCACACGTCCAGCAAGAAATGAGGTCAGTTTGATCACCAGGCCATTTGTTAGAGATTCCTGAATTGCATTCTTCAAACACAGTCAGCAAAGAGGTTGGATCTCACAGGCTGGCCCAGTGCCCATTTAGATAGGATCTTGGAATTCCATAAGGCCACTGCCTCCCAAGCAATGTGAGGAATCCTTTTTCACATGAGCCCTTCTGAAGCCAGCATGGAGTGTATATGCCCATACATATAATGTTACAAGCCTAGAATCCTCTTTCATCTCCCTCACATATAGACTGTGACAGAGTTGGACATACATCCTCAAACCAAAGCAACCAAACTTCTCAGAAGCATTTGGTTTGAATTTGACTGAACACAAATGAGATGACCATCACATGCAAGGTGCTAAAGGAGGTGACATGAGGAAGGTAAGAAAAACACGTTTTCTGTCCTCAAGGGTGAAAGTGGAAAAAGTGAAAGTCACTCCGTCTGACTCTGTGATCCCATGGACTGTAGCCCACCAGGCTCCTCTGTCCACGGAATTCTCCCAGCAAGAATACTGGAGTGGGTTGTCATTCCCTTCTCCAGAGAATCTTCCAGACCCAGAGATCGAACCCAGGTCTCCTGCATTGCAGGTGGATTCTTTACCGTATAAGCCACCAGGGAAGTCCTGGGTAGCCATGACCCTGACGTGAAGTGAACAAGCTTCACCTACCGTTTATCAGTTACTACATTCCAAAGTAGTAACTCTGTCATCTATCAGAGTTAACTGACTGAGATAAGGATAGAGGCGTGACCTCTATTTCTCTCTTTTATTTTTACCAGACAGACCTCCTGGAACTATCCCTCTGCCCTGGTCCCCTGGTTTTATTCTGCAGGAAGAAATAATTTTCACAGAAAATTCATGTCTTAGAAACAGAAAACTGTTGTCTATTATGAAGAATCTTCAGCAAAAGAAAATGAATGACGCTCAAAGTGTACCATTTTAATCATCACGTTTACAATTGTATCCATTAAACTATTTTGTCTTTAGGAGAAGTGAGAAGATAATGGTAAGAGCTAGAATCCTAACAACAGTTAGGAAGGCAAACCTGAGTCACCTTAAGAGGAAGTGATGTGAAGGCACTAGTGTCAGAAAGTGCCTTGGTGAGGCTGCTTTCTCTTTGAGAGTCTGGAAGGGGATGAGCTCCAACCACTCACTGCCTCACTGTTTTTCCCCACTGGTTCTTTTCTGGGCAAGGAAGAGAGTTGTGTCTCCTGAAGGGTTTTGTAGACATCTGACAAGGACAGCTGTCCTGGGGCCCCGAATGGGCAGTTTGCAGTGAACGCTCTCTGGAGTGTATATGCCCATACATATAATGTTACAAGCCTAGAATCCTCTTTCATCTCCCTCACATATAGACTGTGACAGAGTTGGACATACATCCTCAAACCAAAGCAACCAAACTTCTCAGAAGCATTTGGTTTGAATTTGACTGAACACAAATGAGATGACCATCACATGCAAGGTGCTAAAGGAGGTGACATGAGGAAGGTAAGAAAAACACGTTTTCTGTCCTCAAGGGTGAAAGTGGAAAAAGTGAAAGTCACTCCGTCTGACTCTGTGATCCCATGGACTGTAGCCCACCAGGCTCCACTGTCCATGGAATTATCCAGGCAAGAATACTGGAGTGGGTTGTCATTCCCTTCTCCAGAGAATCTTCCTGATCCAGGGATTGAACCCAAGTCTCCTGCATTACAGGTGGATTCTTTACCGTATAAGCCACCAGGGAAGTCCTGGGTAGCCATGACCCTGACGTGAAGTGAACAAGCTTCACCTACCGTTTATCAGTTACTACATTCCAAAGTAGTAACTCTGTCATCTATCAGAGTTAACTGACTGAGATAAGGATAGAGGCGTGACCTCTATTTCTCTCTTTTATTTTTACCAGACAGACCTCCTGGAACTATCCCTCTGCCCTGGTCCCCTGGTTTTATTCTGCAGGAAGAAATAATTTTCACAGAAAATTCATGTCTTAGAAACAGAAAACTGTTGTCTATTATGAAGAATCTTCAGCAAAAGAAAATGAATGACGCTCAAAGTGTACCATTTTAATCATCACGTTTACAATTGTATCCATTAAACTATTTTGTCTTTAGGAGAAGTGAGAAGATAATGGTAAGAGCTAGAATCCTAACAACAGTTAGGAAGGCAAACCTGAGTCACCTTAAGAGGAAGTGATGTGAAGGCACTAGTGTCAGAAAGTGCCTTGGTGAGGCTGCTTTCTCTTTGAGAGTCTGGAAGGGGATGAGCTCCAACCACTCACTGCCTCACTGTTTTTCCCCACTGGTTCTTTTCTGGGCAAGGAAGAGAGTTGTGTCTCCTGAAGGGTTTTGTAGACATCTGACAGGAGTCCGAAGAAGACAGCTGTCCTGGGGCCCCGAATGGGCAGTTTGCAGTGAACGCTCTCTGGAGGACAGTGCAAAAAGGAAAGAGAAGGGTTCTTTAGATCCTATTTTTAAAATCTACTCAAAATAACCAGGGTCACTTTTTGGGCCACTTCTACTGATCTTTCATTTATCTATTTTCATCCACCTTTGTTCTTTGGCCTGTGTGGGCTTCCCATCACAGTGGCCTCTGTCACTGCAGAGCACCGGCTCTGGGCGCATGCGCTCCAGAGCTCTGGCTCGGTAATTGGACACATCGGTCCAGCCACTCTGCAGCATGTAGAATCTTCCAGGCCAGGGATTGAACCAGCGCCCCTTGCACTGCAAGGCGGTATCCTTACTCACTGGACCACCAGGGAAGCCCCACCAAGGACTTCTTAACCTTATAAAACAGCTTCGAGATTCACACAAGAATCCCTTTTAAAAGAACTATCTTACCCGCCACCACACTTCGGCTTTTACAAATCTTGTCGAAGAGGCCAAAAAAGGGTGCTTAGAAACAAACCTCAACTATTCAGAGACATTGCCAATTAGATTATAAATGAAGATAAAGTGCATCTGGAGTTGTAGCATGGGTCAAAGGGAAATAAAGATTCAATCCTCAGAATTCTTTTTGGGGACACGCGTGGTTCGGCTCTTTGAACAAACAAACGTGAACTTGTGCAAGGCAACAGGAGGGAAAGAGCACTTGCATTTCAAAAGTGACTTTCACTTTATGAAATAATTTATTTTAGGACTCCTTCAAATTCTTACCCTCCTGACCTCTTCTCGGATTATGAGTTTATTTACCAAAAGCTGGTTTATTCAATATTTTTGTGAATACTCATTGTGAGGGAGAGCAAATCAGTGCCAGAACTAGCCTCATTGGCAGTCACTGAATGACTAAGGGAATTGGAGTCATGAATTCTCTGGAAAGGCTCCTTGGTCCAGCTGAATGAGAGCCAAGAGATGGCAGAAGATCATAAGTCACTTTAGTGTTATTGCTGTAATGAAGAGGAAACAGAGGTCCAGGGTCATGATGGACTGAGGATCAGAGCCCAGATCTCCTTCATCCTAACCCTTGTGCCACATCGCAGCCCTGGGCCAGGTGGTAAATCTAAGTCACATGGTTAGCAGCTGTACCAACGTTTATGGTCAAGAGCTTGTGAGTGTCATGGAACTCTGGACTCAAGACCAAAGTCAAGAGGAAGAAACCTTATCACTTAATAGAGATAGGCTTCTTTCCATTTATCTATTTTCATCCACCTTTGTTCTTTGGCCTGTGTGGGCTTCCCATCACAGTGGCCTCTGTCACTGCAGAGCACCGGCTCTGGGCGCATGCGCTCCAGAGCTCTGGCTCGGTAATTGGACACATCGGTCCAGCCACTCTGCAGCATGTAGAATCTTCCAGGCCAGGGATTGAACCAGCGCCCCTTGCACTGCAAGGCGGTATCCTTACTCACTGGACCACCAGGGAAGCCCCACCAAGGACTTCTTAACCTTATAAAACAGCTTCGAGATTCACACAAGAATCCCTTTTAAAAGAACTATCTTACCCGCCACCACACTTCGGCTTTTACAAATCTTGTCGAAGAGGCCAAAAAAGGGTGCTTAGAAACAAACCTCAACTATTCAGAGACATTGCCAATTAGATTATAAATGAAGATAAAGTGCATCTGGAGTTGTAGCATGGGTCAAAGGGAAATAAAGATTCAATCCTCAGAATTCTTTTTGGGGACACGCGTGGTTCGGCTCTTTGAACAAACAAACGTGAACTTGTGCAAGGCAACAGGAGGGAAAGAGCACTTGCATTTCAAAAGTGACTTTCACTTTATGAAATAATTTATTTTAGGACTCCTTCAAATTCTTACCCTCCTGACCTCTTCTCGGATTATGAGTTTATTTACCAAAAGCTGGTTTATTCAATATTTTTGTGAATACTCATTGTGAGGGAGAGCAAATCAGTGCCAGAACTAGCCTCATTGGCAGTCACTGAATGACTAAGGGAATTGGAGTCATGAATTCTCTGGAAAGGCTCCTTGGTCCAGCTGAATGAGAGCCAAGAGATGGCAGAAGATCATAAGTCACTTTAGTGTTATTGCTGTAATGAAGAGGAAACAGAGGTCCAGGGTCATGATGGACTGAGGATCAGAGCCCAGATCTCCTTCATCCTAACCCTTGTGCCACATCGCAGCCCTGGGCCAGGTGGTAAATCTAAGTCACATGGTTAGCAGCTGTACCAACGTTTATGGTCAAGAGCTTGTGAGTGTCATGGAACTCTGGACTCAAGACCAAAGTCAAGAGGAAGAAACCTTATCACTTAATAGAGATAGGCTCTTTCCATTTCCTTAGTTTTCACTAATAATTATTGAGGATGTAGGAAGTTTAGCTGCATCCAGAAAAATACTAGAGATTACTGTCAGGTTCAACAAAACGAGCTGGGCAGTTGTTGGCAGTGATGTTTGCTGGGATGAGTCAGCCATTTGGTATTTGCAGCATGTTGACGGACTACACACGTCTAAGCTCTATAAACCAGTGGGGCTGGGGCAGTGTCAGCAGCTTTTCTGGGTCGATCAAAAGTGAAGGCTCCTGGTACTGAGTGTCTGGCTCTCAGGGTTAGGAGTGGGCAAAATGCTTTTCTGGTTTTAAAGGTGGGAACCCAGAGACCCAGATAGCTTCAACAGTAGAGCTAAACCTGTCTCACAAGACCAGGATCTGAACCCAGGACTCTCTGCTCCTATGCTATTTTTTTCTCTTTGACCTCAGAAAGCATACACAAGAGCAAAGCTTCTCTCAGAAGGGTCACAGCCAACTGAACCAACTGGAATATACCAAGCTTCAGCTTTATACACAACCCCTCAAGTCCCTGGCTGGGTGCATCAAAAGTCCCTGGCTTTTCCTGACTGGGTGCATCAAATCAAAGAAAAACTAAAAGACTGCAGTCCTTTGATGAACAATATGGGAAAGAACCACGTGTGTCCATGACATACTATGACCTATGTACACCAAATCTAGTATTTATATGGGTAGTTGAAATGCATCCCCAGGGTTATATAAACTAATGAGAGGCATCCTATCACACTGTCCTGTAGAATCAGAAAATAAACATTCTTGCTGAGGGAAGGGCATGTAATTGTGTGTGAGCGTGTGTGCACGTGTAGGCTTCATCATTTGTGAGGCAGACCTGAAAATATCCAGGCTTAAGGAAAACTCAGAATGAATGTGTGGCTGTTAAGAGAGAAGCCTGAAACCAGCCGCCCATGCTGTCAACCACTGTTCTCTAGGCTTCGAGAGAATGAGGTGGTGGCAGGCAGATATGGGAGCTTTCACAGAGGACACTCTTAGCTCTTGGATCTTTTGGCTAAGAGAGAGTCATGTGTGAGGCCAATATTTCTGTATACATAAGAAGAGGCTGGAGATCCACTAGTGTGGAGTTCTCCTAACCTCATTTTCCCCCTGATTCTCTGGGTCTCCCTTTTGACACTCCTTCAAGCCATAATTTTTCTCTTCCTTCCTGGGCAGTTGTTGGCAGTGATGTTTGCTGGGATGAGTCAGCCATTTGGTATTTGCAGCATGTTGACGGACTACACACGTCTAAGCTCTATAAACCAGTGGGGCTGGGGCAGTGTCAGCAGCTTTTCTGGGTCGATCAAAAGTGAAGGCTCCTGGTACTGAGTGTCTGGCTCTCAGGGTTAGGAGTGGGCAAAATGCTTTTCTGGTTTTAAAGGTGGGAACCCAGAGACCCAGATAGCTTCAACAGTAGAGCTAAACCTGTCTCACAAGACCAGGATCTGAACCCAGGACTCTCTGCTCCTATGCTATTTTTTTCTCTTTGACCTCAGAAAGCATACACAAGAGCAAAGCTTCTCTCAGAAGGGTCACAGCCAACTGAACCAACTGGAATATACCAAGCTTCAGCTTTATACACAACCCCTCAAGTCCCTGGCTGGGTGCATCAAAAGTCCCTGGCTTTTCCTGACTGGGTGCATCAAATCAAAGAAAAACTAAAAGACTGCAGTCCTTTGATGAACAATATGGGAAAGAACCACGTGTGTCCATGACATACTATGACCTATGTACACCAAATCTAGTATTTATATGGGTAGTTGAAATGCATCCCCAGGGTTATATAAACTAATGAGAGGCATCCTATCACACTGTCCTGTAGAATCAGAAAATAAACATTCTTGCTGAGGGAAGGGCATGTAATTGTGTGTGAGCGTGTGTGCACGTGTAGGCTTCATCATTTGTGAGGCAGACCTGAAAATATCCAGGCTTAAGGAAAACTCAGAATGAATGTGTGGCTGTTAAGAGAGAAGCCTGAAACCAGCCGCCCATGCTGTCAACCACTGTTCTCTAGGCTTCGAGAGAATGAGGTGGTGGCAGGCAGATATGGGAGCTTTCACAGAGGACACTCTTAGCTCTTGGATCTTTTGGCTAAGAGAGAGTCATGTGTGAGGCCAATATTTCTGTATACATAAGAAGAGGCTGGAGATCCACTAGTGTGGAGTTCTCCTAACCTCATTTTCCCCCTGATTCTCTGGGTCTCCCTTTTGACACTCCTTCAAGATATCTCTTCTATCCTCAAATTTCCTTTCTGGACTTCTCAGGTCAGTTCTGGCTCTAACTCCCCTGCAACCTGCCAGGATAGAGCTTAGAGTTTCCCATCTGTATGAAGAGAAGAAAGTGATCTCAATTTTCCTGACTGGGTGCATCAAATCAAAGAAAAACTAAAAGTGGCTTCAGTTAATCTGGGAGCACGAGAAGATGGTCATAGAGCGGCAGCCTCCACTGCACTAAACCCTTGAGTTATATCACTCCAAAGATTGACCCACCGCCCCCTTTGCCAGCCCCGTGTTGGCTTCTCTAAAACATAAGACTTAGGCCAGTGATAAGGCTGGAAATAGTCTCACTATAACTTTTTCTATTACCAGTCAATCAATGTAAGAATAGCACGGGGTAGCTGTCAGGAGAAGGCAGGTGTTCCAGGGAGCCTGGGAGAGTGAGGGATCAGGGCTTGGTGAGGTCATTCCAGAGTGTGGGGATGTACTTCCCTTCCCATCTTAACTGGGACTATCAGGACTGCCTGAGAAGGGAATTACCTATAGAAATTCTGTATCAAGTGGAGTATGAGGCTCTTTAGACGGGGCAGAGCCATGTGGCGTGGAGAGGACCTGGGAAAGAACACACCATGGATAAGGCCAAGTGAGCACTGAAGAGCGGACAGGGAGGGATGGACTGAAGGGAGGGCTGAGGACCCATTGAAGCAGGTCAATAAGCAGCACATGAAAGAGAAGGGATGGAAAATGGGACTTTGTTCAGGAAATTCAGAAATTATCTCAGGGAGTAAACTTTTCATTCTATTACCATACGGATGGTATGTTTTCCCCTACAAGTACTCCAAAAGAATGCCAACCTGTTAGGATGTCCTCACGAGAACGTTTGGGCACAGTCTGGGCTTTTGGTGGATGGAGACTCATCAGTCTGATTGGAAGAAGCAAGAATACACATTAGCAATTTGGTCAGCACTTGGTGGAAAGGAATGTGTCTTTATACAGTTTAAAACACGGATGGTTTCTCCACCCCAGGACCTGTCACCCTGGCGCTCGGAGCACCTGGCTGCAGTGTGAGATGACCGGCCAAAGACCACAACTTTAGAAGCTCTTTTTACTTAAGAGGTTATTGGCATGGATTTTGAGAAAGCCTTTATTTAAAATAGTGTTTTATTTCACTGTCAGAACATGTGCAGTCTGAAAATAGAAGGGATTAAGAAGAGAATCCTCCAGTTCTCAGGAAAAAAATGTAACAACACTTCCAGATCAGTAATCTACCTTTCAAGTGCAAAACTAGATTATTAGAATCTTCCAGTTTTAGAGAAGATGTCTTGACTACTGTCTATTTTTCCTGAAGGCTAAGACTAGAAGTGACTTTCAACAAAAAGGTGCTCAATCGCTCAGTCGTGTCCAACTCTTTGTGATCCCATGGACTGTAACCCACCAGGTTCTTCTGTACATGGGATTTCCCAGGCAAAAATCCTTCTTCTCCAGGGGATCCTCCTAAACCAGGGATCAAACCTGTGTCTCCTGCATTAGCAGGTGGATTCTTTATCGTGGAGCCACAGGGGAAACCCCAAACTATTTCTGCATTATTTTAAGTTGTTTTATTTCTAAAGACTGACCAATCTATAAACTTGGATGGGCAAGCCACATCTCTACATTCATTTCCTAGTGTCTATTTCCACAAAGATTTTTCTTTTTACTTTGCTACTAAAAATATGGTCAATCCAGCCAGTTAATTTTATTAAATTGCCATTAGAGGAATCACTGGGATTAAGAAAAAGAAAAATATCTTTTATTATCCCTTTTGGGCAGACAAGAAGGTGGTATTTGTAAGACCATAGTTTAAGAACTGTCTACACTACAACTCAACAAATATGTATCTATCTTCTCATACTTATTTCCTCTCTCTCTCCTCCATCCCTTCCTTCTTACCTTCTAATCAATAAACATTATTTAAAATTCTACAATGGTTACAATTAAAGTTACTTAAAAATTATTTCAGTGAAGACAATTCCATCTGCCTATATGTGTGGGTAAGACCTGAAGATTGGGAGGAGAGATTCTTATAAGCTACAAACATAACCAGGACCTTTATAGTCACAGTGGCTAAATCTCAAATGGAAGTAGGATGTTATTTTACTAAAAATTGACCACCTGGCTGCAGTGTGAGATGACCGGCCAAAGACCACAACTTTAGAAGCTCTTTTTACTTAAGAGGTTATTGGCATGGATTTTGAGAAAGCCTTTATTTAAAATAGTGTTTTATTTCACTGTCAGAACATGTGCAGTCTGAAAATAGAAGGGATTAAGAAGAGAATCCTCCAGTTCTCAGGAAAAAAATGTAACAACACTTCCAGATCAGTAATCTACCTTTCAAGTGCAAAACTAGATTATTAGAATCTTCCAGTTTTAGAGAAGATGTCTTGACTACTGTCTATTTTTCCTGAAGGCTAAGACTAGAAGTGACTTTCAACAAAAAGGTGCTCAATCGCTCAGTCGTGTCCAACTCTTTGTGATCCCATGGACTGTAACCCACCAGGTTCTTCTGTACATGGGATTTCCCAGGCAAAAATCCTTCTTCTCCGGGGGATCCTCCTAAACCAGGGATCAAACCTGTGTCTCCTGCATTAGCAGGTGGATTCTTTATCGTGGAGCCACAGGGGAAACCCCAAACTATTTCTGCATTATTTTAAGTTGTTTTATTTCTAAAGACTGACCAATCTATAAACTTGGATGGGCAAGCCACATCTCTACATTCATTTCCTAGTGTCTATTTCCACAAAGATTTTTCTTTTTACTTTGCTACTAAAAATATGGTCAATCCAGCCAGTTAATTTTATTAAATTGCCATTAGAGGAATCACTGGGATTAAGAAAAAGAAAAATATCTTTTATTATCCCTTTTGGGCAGACAAGAAGGTGGTATTTGTAAGACCATAGTTTAAGAACTGTCTACACTACAACTCAACAAATATGTATCTATCTTCTCATACTTATTTCCTCTCTCTTTTCCTCCATCCCTTCCTTCTTACCTTCTAATCAATAAACATTATTTAAAATTCTACAATGGTTACAATTAAAGTTACTTAAAAATTATTTCAGTGAAGACAATTCCATCTGCCTATATGTGTGGGTAAGACCTGAAGATTGGGAGGAGAGATTCTTATAAGCTACAAACATAACCAGGACCTTTATAGTCACAGTGGCTAAATCTCAAATGGAAGTAGGATGTTTTTCTTCATTTTACTAAAAAATTGACCAATCTAATAATACTGGGATTGATATGATTTTAGGATTGGTTCAGCCTTCACTCTTAGCTTTTAAAGGAATAAGAGCTTTTTTTTTTTTTTTAATGCCTTAAGATTTGAGACTTTCTTTAAAGTACCAAAGTTGCAAGAAAAATAAATTGGGTCAGAACACTTCAGAGGTCTCTTTCATAGAAGAGTGGACTTTAGCTCAGAAATTCTTGAGTTTAAAAACTTCCATTTTCCATTTAAAGTCTGTAAAGAACACTTGAGTCACATTTACTGTGATCTGATATAAGAGCAGTTATAGAGTCAGTGTAAGTAATGTTTTCAATGCTGGAGCTTGTCACCCACAAATACCCATTCCATCCACCACCCTGTCTACCTGGGCCAGGACGTGGTTTTGATGCATCTGGATCACATACAACTTCTCAGATTAGCCATATGTAAGGGTCACTGTAGGCTTACCTTTCAACTATCTACTGCAAGGCAAGTTCACCTAACTTGGTGTCTTATCCAGAGTGACTCCATGTTTTGAGTTTTTCAATAAAATGAAAACAGAGTCCTTCTTCCCTGTCTGGTAGTTACATGCAGAAAAACTCTCTGATATCCAAATGATCAGACTTTGACTGGATTTTATTTCTGATACATTTGATCTTTGTAAGAAAGCAGCAAGTGACAACACAATGAAGGGATAACAGTAATCTTTGTCACTGTCAAGTATCAGAGGCTGTCCTAGACCCAAGAGGAGGGATGCATAATCTCCTGGACCTTCTGAATCAGAAATGTCATCTACATGGAGAATTTGCATTTAGTTCTGCTTAAGTAATCAAACAAATCTATTCTCTGCCTTGTACAGTTCTTTTGAAGGTAGGAAGATTAGAGTTTCTACATTAGTTTCAATAGCTGTCCAGGCAAAAATGTAAAAACAAGTGTTTTTGTCTAACTGTGTGTTTGACATAGAAAATGAAGATGAAACCAGATGAATGAAACCAGAAAATGAAACCATGCAAGAAGGTCATCACTTAGACATTCCCTAAACATTTTACTTATTAAGTCCACTAACCTGTGTGCCTAAATGAATATGATCTAATTTAAATCGGGTATCCTGATTTAAATCTTTGACTTACCTATGATTCATAATATTTGCAAAGGACAGTTTCAGATCATCTGGGATTATGAGAGTTCTTGGTTGCACCTATGAAAGAAAGTCTCATGTAGAACAATGCCCAAAAGAACATTTTAAGTTAAAGAAAAGACATAAACAAATAACATACCACCCTAGCAAACACAAGTTGTACTTAATATGAATCACTCACATATCATTTTCTCTTTTCTCTGTTACATTTATTCCTAAGATTTTAATTTTTGATGGTATTATGAATGGAATTGTTTTTCTTAATTTCATTTTGGACTGTCCATTGCTAATATCTAGAGATAAATTTTTTTTTTTTTTGTATATCAATCTTGTGCCCTGTAATTTTGTTGTATTCATTTATTAGCTCTAGTGGATGTTTTGTGGGCTTCTCAGGTGGCGCTGGTGGTAAAGAACCCACCTGCCAATGCAGAAGATGCAAGAGACTTAGGCTCAATCCCCTGGAGATTCCCTGAAGAAGGGAATGGCAACCTACTGCAGTAATCCTATGCCTGGAAAATTCCATGGATCAAGGAGCCTGGTGGGCTACAGTCCATAGGGTCACAAAGAATTGAACACAACTGAGCAACTGAGCACTACTACTATTACTGACGTGGATCCCTTAGGACTTTCTACATATAAAGTCACATCATCTGAAACAGTTTTATGTTTTCCTTTCTAATTTCAATTTCTTTTTCTTCCTTTAATTGTCCTGACTAGAATGAATATTACGATGGTGAACAGAAGAGTCAAGAGTGCCTATCCAGGTCATGCCCTGATCTTAGGGGAAAATATTCAGTCTTTTCTCACTTCCTCACTAAGTCTGATGTCAGCTGTGGGTTTTTTGTAGAAACCCTACATCAAGTACCTTTTATTTTTATGAATCTCTTTTTTTGGCTGCATCCCTCAGCTCAGTATACAGGATCTGAGTTCTCTGACCAGAGATGGAACCCATGCACCCTGCAGTGGAAATGCAGAGTCTTAACCACCAGGCTGACAGGGAATTCCCTTGGAGTTTTTTCACATCATCTCTGCTCCACCCTCTGTTGAGAATGGAGGGGTCTCAACATGCCAGCAAATTTGGAAAACTCAGCAGTGGCCACAGGATTGGAAAATGTCAGTTTTCATTCCAATGCCAAAGAACAATGCCAAAGAATATTCAAACTACTGCACAATTGTGCTCATTTCACATGCTAGCAAGGTAAGCTTCAACAATATATGAACTGAGAACATCCAGATGTACAACCTGGATTTAGAAAAGACAGAGGAACCAGAGATCAAGTTGCCAAACTGGATCATAGAAAAAGTAAGGGAATTCCAGAAAAATCATCTACTTTGCTTCATTGACTACACAAAGCTTTTGAGTGTGGATCACAACAAACTGGAAACTTTTGAAAGAGATGGGAATACCAGACAACATTATCTGCCTCCTGAGAAAACTGTATGCAGGTGAAGAAGCAACAGTTAGAACTGGACATGGAATAATAGACTGGTTCCAAATTGGGAAAGGAGTACATCAAGAGACTTAGGCTCAATCCTGGAGATTCCCTGAAGAAGGGAATGGCAACCTACTGCAGTAATCCTATGCCTGGAAAATTCCATGGATCAAGGAGCCTGGTGGGCTACAGTCCATAGGGTCACAAAGAATTGAACACAACTGAGCAACTGAGCACTACTACTATTACTGACGTGGATCCCTTAGGACTTTCTACATATAAAGTCACATCATCTGAAACAGTTTTATGTTTTCCTTTCTAATTTCAATTTCTTTTTCTTCCTTTAATTGTCCTGACTAGAATGAATATTACGATGGTGAACAGAAGAGTCAAGAGTGCCTATCCAGGTCATGCCCTGATCTTAGGGGAAAATATTCAGTCTTTTCTCACTTCCTCACTAAGTCTGATGTCAGCTGTGGGTTTTTTGTAGAAACCCTACATCAAGTACCTTTTATTTTTATGAATCTCTTTTTTTGGCTGCATCCCTCAGCTCAGTATACAGGATCTGAGTTCTCTGACCAGAGATGGAACCCATGCACCCTGCAGTGGAAATGCAGAGTCTTAACCACCAGGCTGACAGGGAATTCCCTTGGAGTTTTTTCACATCATCTCTGCTCCACCCTCTGTTGAGAATGGAGGGGTCTCAACATGCCAGCAAATTTGGAAAACTCAGCAGTGGCCACAGGATTGGAAAATGTCAGTTTTCATTCCAATGCCAAAGAACAATGCCAAAGAATATTCAAACTACTGCACAATTGTGCTCATTTCACATGCTAGCAAGGTAAGCTTCAACAATATATGAACTGAGAACATCCAGATGTACAACCTGGATTTAGAAAAGACAGAGGAACCAGAGATCAAGTTGCCAAACTGGATCATAGAAAAAGTAAGGGAATTCCAGAAAAATCATCTACTTTGCTTCATTGACTACACAAAGCTTTTGAGTGTGGATCACAACAAACTGGAAACTTTTGAAAGAGATGGGAATACCAGACAACATTATCTGCCTCCTGAGAAAACTGTATGCAGGTGAAGAAGCAACAGTTAGAACTGGACATGGAATAATAGACTGGTTCCAAATTGGGAAAGGAGTACATCAAGGCTGTATATTGTCACAGTGTTTATTTAACTTACATGCAGAGAACATCATGTGAAATGTCAGGCTGGATGAAGCTTAAGTTGCAATCACGATTGCTGGGAAAAATGCCAAAACCTCAGATATGCCGATGACACCACCCTTATGGCAGAAAGAGAAGAATTAAAGAGCCTTTTGGTGAAAGAGGAGAGTGAAAAATCTGGCTTAAAACTCAACATTCAAAAAATGAAGATCATGGCATCCAGTTCCATCATTTCATGGCAAATAGATGGGGAAGAAAATGGAAACATAGTGATAGAATTTATTTTCATGGGCTCCAAAATCACCGTGACCATAGCCTTGAAATTAAGATGCTTGCTCCTTGGAAGGAAAGCTATGACTAACCTAGACAGGATATGAAAAAACAGAGACATCACTTTCCCAACAAAGGTATGCAATAGTCAAAGCTATGGTTTTGCCAGTAGTAATGCGCAGATGTGAGAGTTAGACCATAAAGAAGGCTGAGTGCCAAAGAACTGATGCTTTTAAACTGTGTGTTGCAGAAGACTCTTAAGAGTGCCTTGAGCAGCAATGAAATCAAAACAGTGAATCCTAAAGGAAATCAACCCTGAATACTCATTGGAAAGAGTGATGCTGAAGCTGAAGCTCCAATACTTTGGTCATCTGATAGAAACGATCAACTCATTGGAAAAAGTCCTGATGCCAGCAAAGATTGAGGTCTGGAGGAGAAGGGCACAAAAGAAGACGAGATGGTTGGATGGCATCACTGACTCAGTAGACATGAGCTTAAGTAAACGCTGGAAGACAGTAAAGTACAGGGAAACCTGCTGTGCTGCAGTTCATGAGGTCGCAAAGAGCCAGACATCACTGAGCAACAATAACAATAGTGACAGCAGCAGATGGGCGGCCCCCACCCCGATCACTGCCATGAAGGAAGTGGAGCTGCTACTGCCCACAGTGAGCCAAGGGTATTTCACGCTTATTTTCTAACCTCCTATCATTTCCCACCAGGCTTTGCAAGCCCCAGTTCTGAGAGCAATAGGGAAGGGTCCTATTCTGGGTACTTTTGTGTCTCAGGCCCTTCCTTTGGGCATACCTGGTGAATGATAAAACCACGGTGTGTGCTTCCAGTTGGGCTGGTTTAGGCAAAAGCAAAGGTCAGAAAAGAGGTCCTGAGAAAAAGAACAGCTGCCAAAGTCCAAGAGCCAGCTGGCCGGGGCCTGCTTAGACCTGGGGTCAGGGCATTCTAAACGTGGACACAAGTGATTCCCAGAATAATACCAGGAGAAAGAAATCCCAATCTTGGTTTCCCAAATCCCAGATCCTGGCCAATGCTGATATCGAACACTATGATCCTGATTAGGCAGAACATAAACGGAGGTCATACATCCAAGTACACCTTTTGTCGGTAGCTTCACTTACATTTTCAAATCCCACACGACCATCTCACAAATCCAGAGAAGCACTTGTTGGTTGGAAGCATTTTCACCATGAACTCATCAGAGGGGCCTCTTTCGTGTCTCTTCTTTGTCTTCCACTCCTCACTCCTTTCCTCTTTCTGCAGAGCTAGCCTCACATTTCCCCCCCCCGAGCCGAAGGAGAATCAGAATCGAAGAGATGCTTCCTAAACCCAAACCTAACCATTCAGCTAAATTAACCTTCAACCCAAGCCTGATGCTTCCTCTGAGGGCCCCTTATCCTGCTTCCAAAGCCAATCCAAGTCTTAATTCCAACATGTACAACCTCCCTCCTGAAACACGCCTGTTTCTTCAACAATGATAACAGAGCTTTGTCCTCGTGGCACCTACATCCTCTTGATCACCTTTTTTTTTTTTTTTCTAAAATTTCCCACCACCAGTAACAAACCACCATGACAGCCAGGAAGTACCACAGATTCTCTCCCCAGCTCTACCACCATTGCCTGAGGTGATGACTGAACGTTTGACAAACTCCAGGATAAAACTGCTCGTTTCACGGCTGTGATGCTGGAGTGTTGTGTTGGAGGTGTGCTAAGGCAGAGATGAAGCTCCACAACCTCTGGCATCTCTGCAGGGTGCAATCGCCCAAGGAGACCAAGCAAAGAGGCCCATCTCTTCTCCTCTGGCCCAACCTGCTTTGGTTCATCTGTGGTTTGTTGCAAATGGGGAGATTTATCACATCAGGTGACGGTACTCTCAAGACCGGGAGCTCGGAGCTCTTCCTGCCAAGCGCCCTCCTGGGCTCTCTGCTGGGCCTTGGTATAGACGGTGCAGTGCTGTGCCCAGGGGACACCCATGTCCACACCTGCCATCCCCTCACTTACCATTCTCACTTCTCGACACGTGGAGCACAGCTGCCTGTTTCTGATCAGTGTGGGGTCTTTCTGGTTCTGCCGGCCCTGCAGAGACAGAGCCAGAGAGAGGTGAGGAAATGGGGTGGCACAGAAGTGGTGAAGGGGTGGTGGGGTGAGAGGAGTAACAGGTAGTTCCTCCATGAAAACGATGGACACTCTGGACCCAGCCATACCCTGGGTGGATGTTAAGTTCACAGAGGGTTTGGGCAGGAGGGAGTGAGCCACAGACTGAACAGTGGCCTCAGGCCCTTGTATATGGTGGCACAGGCATAGGATAGCTGCCAGGGGGTGGGATAGGGCTGGGGGGCTGAAATCCAGTGAGATCCCTCTTTCCAGCCCTCTTTCCTAGGCGAGACTTCCCACATTTCATACACAAGTCCCACCATCTGGACTAGTTGAAGACTTCTGATGGCCTGAGAACAATTTGCTATTTAAGAAAACTTCTCTGTGGTAAATGCCTCTGGTTCCTCTGAAATGTTTCACCTTCACTCTGGGGAGATGTCGCTATCAAGCCTACACTGGATGGTACCACATGGCCCTTCTGAACCACCTGATAGCCGCTGATCAAGCCCTAGGCAGAAATGGAGCTGGTGTGTGGGTCCTGAGCTTCCTCCCTTCTCCAAAGAGAGGCAAAGAAACCACCAGCGCAGGGAGAGTGGAGCAGACCGTCTGCTAACAGCATTCCCTGCTTTCTTTCTGACTCCACTTCCGCCAGAAGGGGAAGAGTGGGCTTTGGAGCAGTTCCACCTGAAACACAGGCTTCTCATTCGTATCACTGGTGAGAGCTTGGTGAGGGAGCAGGTGGCAACTTGGGGTTGGCATCCTGTGTGGGGATTCTCTCTTACCCGTTCTGTACACGCTAACACCAGAGGCCTGAGACAGGGTCTCAGGAAGTGTAGACTAGAACCGTGGGGAGGGGAGGGTCACGGGGACAAGCAGGCGGTCACTAGGACCTGGTAGCGTCTCTTCATTTTTGGTCATCCTGGTGACCTATCACTGCAGGTGTGCACACCCATGCTCTGACCTGTTCCTGCTGCCCTGCCAGGTATGCAGAACAGAGAGATGAGGAATACACCTGTGCGGTACGGGGAGTTGTGCTCCTAAGGTGACCGTTGCTGGGCTGTCCCATGAGACACACATGGCACACACACACATACACACACACACTCACACGAGGTATTATGGGGAGTCTGAGGACTGTAAAGCGTGCACCCTGTGACAAACATTTAAAACACATTTCACATGTATAGTCCTCTGTCAAAGAATCAGCTCAGTATCCCCACGCTGTGGGTTGGCACGTGAAGGTAGGGTGGGAATGGCTGGAATTTTCAATTCATGTGGTCACAGACTGAACAGTGGCCTCAGGCCCTTGTATATGGTGCACAGGCATAGGATAGCTGCCAGGGGGTGGGATAGGGCTGGGGGGCTGAAATCCAGTGAGATCCCTCTTTCCAGCCCTCTTTCCTAGGCGAGACTTCCCACATTTCATACACAAGTCCCACCATCTGGACTAGTTGAAGACTTCTGATGGCCTGAGAACAATTTGCTATTTAAGAAAACTTCTCTGTGGTAAATGCCTCTGGTTCCTCTGAAATGTTTCACCTTCACTCTGGGGAGATGTCGCTATCAAGCCTACACTGGATGGTACCACATGGCCCTTCTGAACCACCTGATAGCCGCTGATCAAGCCCTAGGCAGAAATGGAGCTGGTGTGTGGGTCCTGAGCTTCCTCCCTTCTCCAAAGAGAGGCAAAGAAACCACCAGCGCAGGGAGAGTGGAGCAGACCGTCTGCTAACAGCATTCCCTGCTTTCTTTCTGACTCCACTTCCGCCAGAAGGGGAAGAGTGGGCTTTGGAGCAGTTCCACCTGAAACACAGGCTTCTCATTCGTATCACTGGTGAGAGCTTGGTGAGGGAGCAGGTGGCAACTTGGGGTTGGCATCCTGTGTGGGGATTCTCTCTTACCCGTTCTGTACACGTTTAACACCAGAGGCCTGAGACAGGGTCTCAGGAAGTGTAGACTAGAACCGTGGGGAGGGGAGGGTCACGGGGACAAGCAGGCGGTCACTAGGACCTGGTAGCGTCTCTTCATTTTTGGTCATCCTGGTGACCTATCACTGCAGGTGTGCACACCCATGCTCTGACCTGTTCCTGCTGCCCTGCCAGGTATGCAGAACAGAGAGATGAGGAATACACCTGTGCGGTACGGGGAGTTGTGCTCCTAAGGTGACCGTTGCTGGGCTGTCCCATGAGACACACATGGCACACACACACATACACACACACACTCACACGAGGTATTATGGGGAGTCTGAGGACTGTAAAGCGTGCACCCTGTGACAAACATTTAAAACACATTTCACATGTATAGTCCTCTGTCAAAGAATCAGCTCAGTATCCCCACGCTGTGGGTTGGCACGTGAAGGTAGGGGTGGGAATGGCTGGATCCATTCATTCAACAAACCTTCATTGTGATGTCACCACGTGGAGGGCGCGGTGAGGGGGTCACAAAGATGAACGAGAGGTTTCTGGCTCAAAGGAAGACGAGGGAAGAATACAGACTCATTTACTTGTCCATCCATTAGTACTGGAGTGGGTTGCCATTCCCTTCTCCAGGGATTCTTCCAGACCCAGGGATCGAACCTGGGTCTCCTGTACTGCAGGGGAATTCTTTACTGTCTGAGCCTCCAGGGAAGCCCCGGTGCTGGGGACACAGAGATAAAGAAGACACCACTTCTGACAGCAAGCCGCTCAGTGTCCAGAAGGTTGGCTGTCAAGATGTGTGTCAGTGTTGAAGGCAGAAGTGCACTGAGGCCACTGGGCAGCCAAAAAGAGGCCTGAGCTCACTGGGTGGGATGGGATGGGGTCGCGGGACACCTGAGGCAGACTGAAGGAACTTCAGGGCAGTGCTCGGGTGGGGGGTGGGAGTGGTGAGTGAGGAGCGGCGGCTGCATTTCAACCTAGGAACACGAGGCAGTGAAATGGAAGAAAGACCCGACAAATCCACTTCAGGTAAGTGAGGACAGCCCTGAACAGCCAGGTGTGGGAGGAGGGAGAGGTGAGAAGAGAGATGGAGAGGACTCCGTCCTCAAATCTCCATCCCACCCTAGGCTGACTCCTCTCCACTTCTGGGCCAACTCAACCTTCTACCTTATTTTCCCAGACCCTCTGGGGATGGGATCTCCTGGGGCCCAGGCTTCTCCCCCTGTCCCTCCCGTCTTTGAGTTCTGAGGCTAAGACACCTCTGAAACTGCGATTCAAGGCGCTAGGTCCTAGCCTTCCTGGAGATGTGAGGATACGTCTGGGCCTTCAGCAAAGAGAGGGACTGTGTCCCCCTGGAGGACTCAGCAAGGACTTCTGCAGGCAGCCTCTGTGCTTGGTCTAAAAGGACGAGGAAGACCTGGACAGGCAGAGGTGGGGTGGGACGATCCTCGGCAGGTGTGTTTTTGGTAGAGTTAGAAGCTTGTCTTCCCTGCAGTTGGTTCTGTCACCTTTTGTACATCCCGGCTTCTGCATAAGGACACGCTAGACCCCACAGGGACTGGAGTCACAGGCTTCGTTCCAAATCAAGCAACAATCACGCAAGGTGCCTAAAAAGAGCTTCCTACATTAGTGACGGCCAGACCTGTGACCCCAGAGTCCCACACCATGAGGACTGTCATCCTTGGGAATCTGAGGGGGAAAATGTCACAAATGTTGTTTGATCTGGCTTTGGCAACTCTGAATCCTTTATAATCTAGCTTCTAAGATGTTTCTTTCTCAGAAAGTCTTTCTCTTGACCCCCTTACTGGGGTGTCTGCCTCTCAGAGTTTGTCAGAGATTCAGTATAACTCTTGCTGCAACCTGTACTGTTATTCTTTTTTTCTTATTAAATATGTGTGTTTCCTCCTAAGAACAAGAATGTGTCTCACACATTTTTGGATATGTAAGAGGCTGACTTACAATTTTCTCACCACCAAGAATTCTTTTTATTATTTTGTTCTCATTGACTCCTAAGTTTTGAAAGCTCATGATCACTAAGGCAACTGCCCCACAGACTCCTAAGTCCTCCTCTGGTTTTATGTGGACCAAACACTTGCAGCGCGAGGACAAGTTTCAGAAGGAAGTACTGAAGATCAACACGGACTTGAAGCGGGATAGAAATCTAGAATCCTCTTGGAATCAGCACACAGTAGGTGGCTCAGACAGTGAAGAATCTGCAGGAGACCCGGGCTCGATCCCTGAGTCTGGAAGATCCCCTGGAGAAGGGGAAGGCAACCCACTCCAGTGCTCTAGCCTGGAGAATCCTATGGACAGAGGAGCCTGGCGGGCTACAGTCCATGGGGTCACAAAGAGTCAGACGTGCCTGAGCGACTAACACTTCACACAGGCATTCAGTACATGTTGGTTGAATGAATGAGTCAGTGTAAGCATTTTCAACTATCAGGTCTATAGACATGCCCAGAAAGTATGGACATAGATCCTTCTGCAGGCAGCCTCTGTGCTTGGTCTAAAAGGACGAGGAAGACCTGGACAGGCAGAGGTGGGGTGGGACGATCCTCGGCAGGTGTGTTTTTGGTAGAGTTAGAAGCTTGTCTTCCCTGCAGTTGGTTCTGTCACCTTTTGTACATCCCGGCTTCTGCATAAGGACACGCTAGACCCCACAGGGACTGGAGTCACAGGCTTCGTTCCAAATCAAGCAACAATCACGCAAGGTGCCTAAAAAGAGCTTCCTACATTAGTGACGGCCAGACCTGTGACCCCAGAGTCCCACACCATGAGGACTGTCATCCTTGGGAATCTGAGGGGGAAAATGTCACAAATGTTGTTTGATCTGGCTTTGGCAACTCTGAATCCTTTATAATCTAGCTTCTAAGATGTTTCTTTCTCAGAAAGTCTTTCTCTTGACCCCCTTACTGGGGTGTCTGCCTCTCAGAGTTTGTCAGAGATTCAGTATAACTCTTGCTGCAACCTGTACTGTTATTCTTTTTTTCTTATTAAATATGTGTGTTTCCTCCTAAGAACAAGAATGTGTCTCACACATTTTTGGATATGTAAGAGGCTGACTTACAATTTTCTCACCACCAAGAATTCTTTTTATTATTTTGTTCTCATTGACTCCTAAGTTTTGAAAGCTCATGATCACTAAGGCAACTGCCCCACAGACTCCTAAGTCCTCCTCTGGTTTTATGTGGACCAAACACTTGCAGCGACGAGGACAAGTTTCAGAAGGAAGTACTGAAGATCAACACGGACTTGAAGCGGGATAGAAATCTAGAATCCTCTTGGAATCAGCACACAGTAGGTGGCTCAGACAGTGAAGAATCTGCAGGAGACCCGGGCTCGATCCCTGAGTCTGGAAGATCCCCTGGAGAAGGGGAAGGCAACCCACTCCAGTGCTCTAGCCTGGAGAATCCTATGGACAGAGGAGCCTGGCGGGCTACAGTCCATGGGGTCACAAAGAGTCAGACGTGCCTGAGCGACTAACACTTCACACAGGCATTCAGTACATGTTGGTTGAATGAATGAGTCAGTGTAAGCATTTTCAACTATCAGGTCTATAGACATGCCCAGCTTACATGTATGGACATAGATCTCTAAAGCACAAGACAGACGTGGGCAAAGATCACTACTCAGTAACCCTTTTACCAGAGAAACATTACAGGGCATTCGTGTGCAACAAATTCATGGACACAAAGTTCTTAGAAGAGCCGAGAAAGGCTGGAAGGCAAATTGCTCGCCTCCAGACCCGGTGCTGAGAGGCTTGACTGGGCAATCACTGAAGCGCCCTGGGCCTCCCCTCCCACTGCTGCTGCTGCTGCTGGGCTGGTCCCCACGGCCAAACGGCCAGAGGCCAGCTCTCATCCTGCCCACGCTTTCTAGGGAGAGAAAAAAAAAAAAAAACAGTGTTTGACGTGTGGCATCAGTCACCTCTGCCAAGAAAGCGGCAGTGATCTCACCTGAGACTCACTGTCAGCCAATCTTCGCCTCCAGGAAGAGCCACCAGGCCCTCTCCCCTGGAGAGCTGGGTGCGGGCCTGGGGCCAGGTGGGCAGGGCCGGGAGGGGCGTTGTCTGGGCAGCGTGGGAGGTGGCAGCGATGAGCGAGCCTGCCTGGCCGGTCTACAAAGACACTGACGCAGGCAGTGGGGGATTCTGTGTCCTTTCTGGGCCTCAGCTTCCTTCCTTGGCCCTCAAACCAAGGCCCTTTCCTTCCACAGCCTCTCCTTCTCGCGCCTGATTTCCTTCAGGCCCTCTCAGCACCCTAGCAGGAATGGCGTGGAAACAAGTCGGTGGTTCTGAGCCCAGGCCCCCGACTGTGCCACCGGCAGAGTCAGGGCCACCAAGTAAAGAGGCTCTGTCCACGGGGTTCTCATTTCCCAAGCAGCTGTCCCCAGGAGAGCCAGGCCAGAGCGACGCAGAGTGCGGCCGACCCCCAGGGCCAAAGCCTGCGCTTCACATCTCACCCCTGGAGACGGCCTCACGTCTGAGCTCAGTGTCTGCCAGGCTCCTCAGCTCTGGCTCATGGCCAAAGTGCTGGGCCTCCTTCCATCGCAACAGGAAGAAAAGAAAAAGGAGAGAATTTTTGTCTCCCTCTTCCCCTCTCTGTCTCTCGCTCTCTCTTACACACACACCTGGTCCACATAACAAAAACTGAAAAATGTAAGCAGCAGATGGCGATTTTAAAAATATTCCCCTCGAGCATGATTTGAGGGGTACAGACAGGCTTGCCTCTGACCTTCTCGCCCCACACCTGTGTTCCTCTCCTCCTGCCTAAACTGAGAGAGCTCACCATTCATCACCGGCTTGAACCCTTTCAGCGAACACAGTGAGGACCCAGTGGCCCAGAGAGGCTAAGAGATCTGTCCAACAACACGAACATGTAGTTTTTGTCATCTAGAAAGTCCTTTGGGTAAAGGGTCAAAGAAAGACTACCTTTTCCCAGGGGGAGAGAGCACTCTTAGGGACCCTATCAGGAAAGAATGATTCCTAGAGACCTTAGAAGTCAAAAAGTCACCATCAGAGAACTATGGTCACTATTCGAACAAAAAGCCCCCATCATAATCACACATGGCTCTCTGACAATACCAACCACGGCAATTAAAGGACAAAGCTGAACGCAGTTTAAAAAACACTCTCACTGCTCATGAGGAAAAATTTCAAACATAGACAAAATGATCAACAGCTGTGCACCTACCATCCAGACTTATTGAATTTGGTTTTCATCTCATTATTTACATCATTATTTATATTTAGATCACTATTTGAGGCCAGTTCTTGAAGGCACAGGAGTGCTCAAGGGATCATGAACTTTCAAAAATTGAGAGCCAATGACAGAGAAATAAGAGTTTCTCAGAGAACCAGAAGTCGCCTCCTACAGGGTTCCAGCCACATCTCTTGCTCTTGGACAATGTCGACAACCAGGGCTTTCTGCCACAGGTCTGCCAAAGCAGCATGAATAAGGCTCTCTTCTTTCCCCTGACTCGTTAGACTGGAACAACAAACCCAGTGGAGGAGAGGAGACGGGGTGGGGCAGAAGTGGAGGGAGTGGGGGTTACTTCACACTCTATGGTGGGGCTGGGGCACCCGGTCATAGCCCACCCTGGAAGCAGGCAAAGGGCTCCAGGGACTCCTGCTGTGGCTCCCCGAGTGCCCCCCAGTCAGCTGTGCTGGGCCACGAGCTCTTAGTCACCTCCTGGCCTCAATGATCACGGTTCGCTTTCCTCTCTCATGGATTCCTACGGAGTCACGTGGATGCCTGGCGAAGACAGGTGCAAGTCCTGCCTCTAACAAGATGCTCCACAGGTGTGTAACGGGCCGTGTTTAGGCCTCCTTTCTCCATTTTCTGTTTTTCTTCTTTGGTAGCTCCACTTATGTTGTTTCTTTTTCAGCGTTTGTGGTTCCCTTACCCCTCTGTGTGTCTGCCTCCTGCCCTCTTGCGGTTTGTACCCCCTGCTCCCTCCGGCTTCAGTCACACACGCCCCCAGGGACAGCTCCTGGGCAGCACCGGCTGCTCCGAATAAGGATGTTCAAAGTGACGCCCTTTGACCTGTGACGGTGAGGAGGCAGGGAGCCAGGTGGCAGGCCCTTTGAACCTGTACCCCGAGGCCAGGACCTCCGGACTACCACAGCCTCCTGAAAGGTCCCTGACGTGGAAGGGAACAGCAAAGTTTCTCTCTGGAGAGCAGCACACACGCAGGCCTCATGCCCACAGCGGACTCTGGGTGCTGGGCACCGATCTGGGAAGCCTGTGTGGCATGAAGGGATATGACATGAGGTGCCCACCAGGTGCCCCAGCACAACAATATGCCTTCCCTACACCTGCCACGTTGGCCTAAGTCTCGTTTTGAGCTAAGACGCTCTGTAAAAACACCACATGCGGGAAGAGAGCTCTGACCGCCTCCTTTTCTTCCTATAAGCAGGAGATAAAACTTCATGTGGAAGATGGCCTAATACCAGGACGAAAGTAACCTTCTTATCTTCAAGGACAAGAAGTGAAGCCAAGAAAATTCTGTAGACAGACAGACCTTTTCAAAATAATGCCCTCCTTTCACTGCCTTACAGATACACTTTTCCACGACTGTGTTTTTTGTTTTTTTCACACCTGCTATAAAAACACTCGCGTTTTCCTTTGGGTCTTCACTTCCTTATGAAGCCTCCTGTGTCACATGAGCCTTCTAGTAAAGAAATGTGTGTGCTTTTCTCCCGTTCATCTGTCCCTTTAATTCTCTAGCTCAGCCCCAGACCCTTAAGACGGCAAAGGTAAAATTTTGCCTCCCCTACACCTGTTTACCCTACACAAGCGTGCACGCATGCGGACAGACACACACACACAGTGGTTGGTGGAGAGTCAGTCCCCAACAAAGTGAGGGTGAGGATGAGGGTGGGGATGTGGGTGAGGCCGACGGTGTGGGTGAAGTACCTGAGTCTCCTGTCCCAGCAAGAGCGATGGACTCGTGACCTCCTGCTCCCGGGCTCAGCCTACTGGCCGGGCCGCGGAAGCTCTTGCTCTTGGCTTCCACCTAGTGGCCACAGATGAGTATTGCATCCTGGAAATTCGAAGCCGACCCAAGAATGGCTTCTCACTCAGGATGCTTTCCTCCAAGAGTCTGCGTGCAGGGGATGGCACCGAGCGCTGAGACCCACAGCAAACCAGGGAGGAGGAGGCGCTCGGAGGCAGGAGAGAGCCTGTCTCAGGAAGAGCCTAAGTGACTAGAAGGCTTCTTGCTGGCCCTGCAGCAACCGCGGAGTCAACGCTGCGTCCGCTCCGGCCCCTCTGTGCATTTCTTACCTACTTTCCCGTCCCGCCTAAGGTGTTGGGGGATCCGTGCTTGAAAGCGCAGCCCTGACCCCGCACTGTCCATGCTTGTAAACCTGCAACGTCCCCACAGTGCGCTGGGGGGAGGAGGGGGTCCACCGGCTTCCTTGGGGGCCCTCCCACCTCGGCCGGACCTGATTCCTGGATGTGCAGCCGGCAAGCTCAGGCTCCGTGTCTTACCGCCCGCCTCCCCCCGGCCTTTCCTTCTCGGGTGGCGATAGAATCTTCCAGATCCAGTGCAGATGCCCCTACTTCTCGAATCCTTCCCTCGCCCTGGCTCCGCCCGCCCCTCCCCGAGCCCGCAGGTGACCTTTCCTCCCACCTCCTCTCCAGGTCTTTGCTGTTTCTCTGACACGGAGTCCGCGGTTGGGTACCCGGCCCGTCCGCCCACTCATTTGTGTGGGTGGCCTCTGACTCACTCGTCTCTAGACCTGCTCTAAACCACACACCACGAGCGCCCTGACCCCCCGGGCGCCGCGCCAAGGGCTGTCGGGTGGCGAAGACGGCTCGGTCCCCCGGAGGGCCCTGTTTCTCCACCGGGGGCGGGTGCTCCCTGCACAAACGCCATTCATCTGAGGATCATCCCCCTGGCAGCCAGTCCTGGTAGGTTTCCATGAGGTGACGGAGAGGTGTGGAGCTCTTAGCTTGAAATCCTCTAGATTTAGGGGGTCGTAGGTGGGAGACAGGAATTTATGGTGGTGGTGGGGGGGGTAGGTTGGGGATGATTCTGGGCACAGACTGAGAAGCAGTCCCTGAAGATCTCAGGGAAGATCCCTCAATATGAATTTTGGGGGGGGGGGTCCCTTTTTGATGATTCTAACCTGATGCCTTTATTTTAGTTCTAGTGAACAAGCCTTAAGATACCTAAGGCAGGATGGGGGTGGGGGAGCAGGAGGTGGGGAGAGTAGTGTTCACTCACTTCATTCAACAAATCTCTGCTCAGCACTGAGGATGACCGGGACTCAGGGCTGTGTTAGGGAGTTAGCACATGCCTTTGTAGTCACATTCTGTCATCCTGGAACTATTCATAGCTGTGGGTTTCTTTTCGATTGAAAGATAAATTGAGTACCTTAGATAAAACATCTGGATCGCGGAACGAAATTGGCAAATTCACATCCTTCTTGGATGAAACCACAAAAGTGGCAGAGGAGTGAGGGTATCTGAGAAGTAAAAACAAGAGCAAGTTAGAATCATGGTCCCTGGTCTAAAGAGCCAGGCCCCCTCCATGAGCCGGGTGTGTCAGCCACCCTGGGTGCTGCTCCTCACCCTGATCCTGAAGGGCTTAGGCCATTCTGGAACTGCCATAAAATTTCCCCTCTTAGTCACTCTGACTTCTCTAGCCCCCCCCCTCCTTTTTTAAAAATATTTAAAAGCTTTTTTTTAATATTAAAAAAAAGGTATGTATTTATTTTTGGTTGCACAGGATCTTTGCTACTTTTGTGCCAGCCTTCTGCAGTTGGGAGGAACAGGGGCTATTCTTCCTTGTGGTCCACGGGCTTCTCATTGTGGTGGCTTCTCCTGTTTTGGAGCACAGGCTCTAGGCATGTGGGTTTCAGCAGCTGCAGGACCTGAGCTCAGGAGTTGTTAGGCAGGAAGTTTAGTTGCCCTGTGGCATGTATAATCTTTCCCGACCAGGGATCAAACCCATGTCTCCTGCATTGGCAGGCAGATTCTTATCCACTGCGCCCCCCAGAAAAGTTTGTCCCTTTGTTTGAACGGGTCAATGTCAGGTGTACATGATCAGAGACAGTGTACAACCAAGGCAAGAAAAAAAACTCTCCAAAAAATAGAGAATGGGTGAAATGCACCACCGAGCTCCTTGGTAAGGCCTGCCCACAGGTCACTGATATTTAACAACAGCAGCCCTTTACTGCCTGACCTGCTTTCTCAGAGTTTCGGTCCCTGTACCCTGAAATAATCCACCCATTTCCTGCCATGGAACCTCTCCCTCCAGCTACACTTTTCCTCTGGGACATGCCTTCTTTCCAGGCAGAAGGTGAGGGAGAGATGCTGCAGCGATAACAAAAGTCCCCTTCCCAGGGTGACCCACCCTACGGGCCCCTGTTGTTCATTTCTTTACAGTGTAAGAAGCTAAGGTGTGCAGGGAGCCTGGGCCTTGTAAACAGCCTGTGTGTGCAGCCCAGGGCCTGCCAAGAAATGGAGACTCACTCGGAAGGCTGATACTTCTGCCAACCATCTCTCCTCTCCGTATGAGGAAAGATTTCATTGTCCATTGTTCATGTCTAACAAAGGCAGGCACAGGGAGTTTGGTGTTGATGAGGCATTCATTGTTTTCTTTCTCCCACTATTCCTCTGGGCTCTGGGAGAGTGGGGAAGCGGGTCTGATCCACCTCCTTCTCCACCTCTGTTTTTGACATGTGAACAACTGGCTTTGGGCTTGAGGCCCAAATGCTGACCAGGAGAGACCAGAGGCCCCTTAAGAACTTCTTCAGCACCCAGGAATATGAAACAAACAGGACCACAAGTCACCACAGTGACCCCAGGGCTTTCACTAACAATGGATGTCAGGCCAACCTGAGAGAGGCCTCCTGGAAGGAAGTGGTCTGCGGGCAGTGACCTTCTGAACAGGGTCGTACCTCCTCCGAGCCCACAGGTGTGTGTTCAGAGCTCATGATTAGGGGTTCTCTGAGCGCATTTCACTAGTTTCCTTTCTTATTTTCAGACTGTTCTGTGTTGGAGCTGATTGTCCAAAGCCTGGTAATACTTAAAGCACATTCAGAACTTCCTGAGTTCCTAGAAAAGGGTTTTGCCAGAAATACACAGCGTGGAACTCTGAGCTATGGCCAGATGAGGGGTTTCCAGTTCTTAAGAACTGTTGATACTTGAAGCATTCTTTCAAAAGACTTTCCATACTTGTCTTCTCCTTCTGAAAGCTCAGGGAACCTCACAAGTGCTCTTCAGTCATCTTAGAGTTCTTAAGGAGGAGGTAAGCACTGTTTCTCTTCAGAAGAGTTGAGATTTCTGCCAGAATCCTCCCAGAACAGACTTGAGCAGAGTTCCACAGCATATTAGGTTGTTGCTTCTTGCATTTGGCTCAAGTATTGCTGGCTTCAGGAAAAACTACTCTTTCCCTTCCCAGCTGGTTGGCCCCTGAGACACTCCAGGACCCAGTTGTGAAGCTGAACAGGTCATGAGGGTGCCTAGTTGTGTTCTGGGTCTGCGTTTTTCAGCCCCTTATCTTGTCCCTCCTCTCTACTTCCTATCAAAAAAAACGGGGCTTTCCTGTTTCCTGGTGGTTCAGAGGGTTACCTATTGAATACTTGTACAGTCAAAGCAAAAGGGAGCTGAGGGTGAGAGCCATGCACAGGGATGCTTCGCTCATGGCTGCAGAGGCAGGTCTAAGGGGTGTGGGGAGGAATGGGTTACTGGGATGTTACCCTAGTTAGATGTGAGACATGACCCATTTCACATGAAACTCCAGATTTTTGCTACTGTGGGAAAAACAGATGGGATCACATACCTGCAGGCAGCATTGACCAGGGGGTAGAGGTCAACTGTCCCTCTCCTGAAGGGACATGCTCAACTCTAAAGTTCACTTCAGCCAGCTCTACTACGTATGTGTGCTGACCATCTGACTACCACTGTCATGTGAGTTTGCACCCTGCCCCCAATTAAAAGGTGCTACATGGTCATTACTCATGCTGATCCTTGAACTGCTAACAACTCTTAATGAGAACTAAGTCATCTGTGTTGTCATTTAGTCAACAAGGCTTTGAGTTGATTCAGTCTCAGGTTGCCTGCTTTATAGTAAGACATTAGCTAGAGTTTAGATATATTCACAGTTATGAGAAAAAACAAACAACAAGCACTTCACAGGTGCTTCTGAAAATACACAACACTGTCTAGCTGCTCATGGAGAATATGATTTTTAAGAAGTGCAGCAGACAAAGCCAGGGTGTGTGTTATTGAAATGGGGACGTGGAGGGACTATTTCTCATGGAGAGTCATTTATTCATGGGCAGGAGGGTACAGGGCATGAGCCAACTTCTCATCTATGATGTGCCTGTTAACGTGGCTCCTGGCCTGCCCTCTCCCAGTCTTCCTGATTTTCCCCATTCACTCTGACATTAACCTCACACTCGTCATTCCTTTTATTTCCCCTTTCAGAGAAGCGTACATCACCCAGACATCAGAAATGGTATGTGGGGGAGGGAGATGAGGAAACTCAGGTATTTCAAGTGGCAACTCCCTACACATGAATTCCCCCCAATTTTAAAAGACAGACGTGCTTCCTAGGCATTTGTTGGAACAGGCAGGACTGGTGAGACTGGAGGAGACGGTCTCTGGTTTAAAATATCGGAAGCTGCTACTCTATGAACATCGTGCTTTATGGTTCTAGGCTTTTGATAGTTGAAATTTAAAAATTTCAAACTAAGCAGGGAGACAAGGTAAAATGATGAAAAGGACGGAAGTGTTTTGAAAGGCAGTGTCCGTGGGCAAACTTTTCTTATATTGTTAAGTGGTGGTGATATAGAGGGAGGTTAATTGAGGTCTTATCTCCTCCAGCCAGGCCGATTCTCGGGGCTCACTTCTGTGTTAGAAACTCTGGCCCTTTTTGGGTTTTGTGTGTTGTTGTTAATTTTTTTTTTTTTTTTTTTAAATTTGGTGGCACCCCAAGGCATGTGGGATCTCAGTTCTCCGACCAGGGATCCAACATGAAGCCTCTTCATTGGAAGGCAAAGTCTTCAGGACTGGACTGCTGGGGGAAAATCCCCCTTGCTGGTTTCTAAGCACTTGACTTCCTCTCTGAACTGATCAGCTACGCCCCTCAGATGACTCCTCCTAACCCTTCAGGAATCCTCTTTCATGTTACCTGACTTGAAACCTTTGTGCCTAGTGGCTGGGCTGTTACCTTTTGGGGAGGCTGAGCACTAATGGTTTGTTCATGAAGTTGGCCTCACGAACCCAGGGAGTCTTGCCATATCTTGGAACAGAAACCTGGAGGGAGAAATGGAAAGAGATCATTTTGCAGAATGTTTTACACTTGACCATTTCCATCATTAGAATGACTAAAGTAAGCTAATAGCAACTATCCATCAGTCAACACTTTACAAAACATTTTTTATGTTTCCTATTTGACCTCATTGACTGTCTCATTAGTAGCCAAGAGGAAAGAATGTTATCTCCATTTACAGATGAAGAAATCAAAGCTTAGTCAGTGAGATTTGCTGAGTCACATAGCTAGAGAGTGGATTTAGGTTTTCTGAGTTGTGTCCACATCTTGTGACTTACTATATCCCTTTGTTTCTTCATTACTCCCATCTGTTTATGCATCCTCTCATATTCCCATATTCAGTCTCTGGCTGTTTTCAGTCACAAGGTTCTCCACCCTCACCCTGCCAGGAGGCAGGGGAAAGAACTGCACTTTCAAGCCATAGACAATTAGATGTTAATCTTGGTAATCCACTTCCCAACTGTGTGGCCTTGGAGGAATCACAATGTCTGTGAGCCTGTTTTGTCTTCCATGAAAGGAGGAGAACAGCATCACTTTACAGGTCAATGCACCAGGCAGAAAGCTCCATGAGGGGAGGGATTCTTTTGTGTCCTCCGTCACTGCTGTTTCACTAGCATCTGACACAGTGTGTGGTACCTGTAGGTATTTAGCGACTGTGTGTCCAATGGATGCTCGGAGGCATGGGACGTCCCCAGCTGAGGACCTGACTTCACGGCAGCTCTATCAAAGCAGTCGTTATAACCTCCTTCTTCCATGTGGGATCTCAGTTCTCCGACCAGGGATCCAACATGAAGCCTCTTCATTGGAAGGCAAAGTCTTCAGGACTGGACTGCTGGGGGAAAATCCCCCTTGCTGGTTTCTAAGCACTTGACTTCCTCTCTGAACTGATCAGCTACGCCCCTCAGATGACTCCTCCTAACCCTTCAGGAATCCTCTTTCATGTTACCTGACTTGAAACCTTTGTGCCTAGTGGCTGGGCTGTTACCTTTTGGGGAGGCTGAGCACTAATGGTTTGTTCATGAAGTTGGCCTCACGAACCCAGGGAGTCTTGCCATATCTTGGAACAGAAACCTGGAGGGAGAAATGGAAAGAGATCATTTTGCAGAATGTTTTACACTTGACCATTTCCATCATTAGAATGACTAAAGTAAGCTAATAGCAACTATCCATCAGTCAACACTTTACAAAACATTTTTTATGTTTCCTATTTGACCTCATTGACTGTCTCATTAGTAGCCAAGAGGAAAGAATGTTATCTCCATTTACAGATGAAGAAATCAAAGCTTAGTCAGTGAGATTTGCTGAGTCACATAGCTAGAGAGTGGATTTAGGTTTTCTGAGTTGTGTCCACATCTTGTGACTTACTATATCCCTTTGTTTCTTCATTACTCCCATCTGTTTATGCATCCTCTCATATTCCCATATTCAGTCTCTGGCTGTTTTCAGTCACAAGGTTCTCCACCCTCACCCTGCCAGGAGGCAGGGGAAAGAACTGCACTTTCAAGCCATAGACAATTAGATGTTAATCTTGGTAATCCACTTCCCAACTGTGTGGCCTTGGAGGAATCACAATGTCTGTGAGCCTGTTTTGTCTTCCATGAAAGGAGGAGAACAGCATCACTTTACAGGTCAATGCACCAGGCAGAAAGCTCCATGAGGGGAGGGATTCTTTTGTGTCCTCCGTCACTGCTGTTTCACTAGCATCTGACACAGTGTGTGGTACCTGTAGGTATTTAGCGACTGTGTGTCCAATGGATGCTCGGAGGCATGGGACGTCCCCAGCTGAGGACCTGACTTCACGGCAGCTCTATCAAAGCAGTCGTTATAACCTCCTTCTTCCAGCGCGGCTTCTCTCCCTTGCCCTTCGGATGCCATATCCCCGGTCTCCCCTGTCGAAAAAGATGGGCTTTTCCAAGTTCAGAGCATTCCTCCAGGGAAAGGAGCTGGGAGTTCCCCGCAGTGGCCAGGAGCGGGCAGCAGAGGCGGGGCGGCCTAGCCGATTGCGGAAGGGCGCTCTAGCCGCGGAGAGCGGGGCGGACCCGGAAGTGCTCGGCCGCCCACGCGACCCCGGCACCCCGGATGGGGAAGGAGGCGGGCGGCCGCCCTCTCCCGGCCGCGCACCCGTAGGAACTCGCAGGCAGGTGGGTTCCGAGTGGGAGTCACTGTTTCGCGGCCTCCTCTGCCGTGCGCCGCAGGCTCGATGCCGGGGGAAGGGTGGCGGCGGCGGGCAGGGGAGCAGGGCGCCGTGGGGACAGCTTGCGCGGCCCCAGCCCCACCTCGGCCCCGTCCCTCACCCTGCGGGCGGGCGTTGCCCTTTTCGGCGCATCGGACCCTTTTGTGGTCTCCTTGGAAAAAGTAAGGTCGGGCAGTAAGAATTTTCTTCGCAGACTTGGTGGATGACTTCGGTATTTCAGACGCTTAGGTTATCCTTTGTGAAAAGGGGATCATTGTCTTCGGTCCTCGCGAGCTTTCGCCATTAATGTGTCGGAGGGTAGCTCGTGAAAGGATGTTAAAGCTCAGTTTTAAGGGATTAAGAACCTTGAGTTCCTTGGTGTTGGTTAAATAAACCATAGAGCTCGTCCCTTTCAGTATTGTGAGGTTGGCTTTTGTCTTTAGACCGGTAACTTTTTTTCTTTTCTTCCCTTTTTTAGAGCAACAGATGCCTTTGAGAATCCAAGAAAAACTTGGATTGTAGCCCTGGAAGTTTGCATAAATTACAGCTGCAAATATGCATTGACAGGGAGGGGTTTTGAACGGTCTTGAAGCCGCCCATCCGAAGACCTCAGGCGTTTGTGAAGCCCCGAGTTAAGAATTGGTTTAGAAGTACAGGCTTTAGGGCAGAACTTTTTGTTTAAATCTGGTTCCACTATTTACCACTGTTAGGCTGAGCTAAAGTTACCTAAGCACTTTGAATGTCAGCTATTTTTTTGACTAGTTATAGTGGGGCTGATACTAACTCGCAAGATTGTGGCGATTAAATGCAAGGAGCTACATAAGGCTCGTAGCACATAGTAGGCACTGGATAAGTGATAGCTGACAAGCAATTATAATGTAAAATCTGAAATGAAATTTTAATATCCGTAATATAAGATGGCCACCATGTAGATTTTGTTCAGGCTTCTAGTAAACCAACAAGTTGGTTTGATTTTAACTCAGTCCCACCTTTGACCTTTCCTAAATTCCTAGTCTCTTTTTTTGTAGGAACTTGGCTGCATTGTCCTGCCTCAGAGAACCAGCTCCTCTACTGTAGGCCTAGCCTGGGTTGCTGCCTTTAAAACCAAGGGAAGGTCAGTACAATATCAACCTCAACTCAGCATGGAATTTCTAGAGAAGTCTTATCTGAAAACGTTATAAAGAAACAAGAACCACATGGATGTCTACAAGGGAGAGTGAAGGGGCCCAAGTTTGCGTGAAAGGAAAATGTGTGCCCAGCCTGTAGGTAACACCAAAGAGGTCAAGTGGCAAAAGATCCTATATGAGCGACAGCCCTTTCCTGATAACTATGTGGATCGGAGGTTCCTGGAAGAGCTCCAGAAAAACATCTATGCCCGGAAATACCAATACTGGGCTGTGGTGTTCGAGTCCAGTGTAGTGGTACAGCAGCTGTGCAGTGTCTGTGTTTTTGTGGTCATCTGGTGGTATATGGATGAGGGTCTTCTAGCCCCTCAGTGGCTTTTTGGAACCGGCCTGGCTTCTTCACTGATTGGCTATGTTTTGTTTGATCTCATTGACGGAGGTGAGGGACGGAGAAAGAGTGGGCGGACCCGGTGGGCTGACCTGAAGAGTGCCCTGGTCTTCGTTACCTTCACGTACGGCTTTTCGCCCGTGCTGAAAACCCTGACTGAGTCCGTCAGCACAGACACCATCTATGCCATGTCGGTCTTCATGCTGCTGGGTCACCTCATCTTCTTTGACTATGGTGCCAATGCTGCCATTGTATCCAGCACGCTGTCCTTGAACATGGCCATCTTTGCTTCTGTTTGCCTTGCCTCCCGCTTGCCCCGGTCCCTCCATGCCTTCATCATGGTGACATTTGCCATCCAGATTTTTGCCCTGTGGCCCATGTTACAGAAGAAGCTGAAGGCCTGTACTCCTCGCTGCTATGTGGGGGTCACGCTGCTCTTTGCTTTCTCAGCCTTGGGAGGCCTGCTGTCCATCAGTGCTGTGGGAGCCGTACTCTTTGCCCTTCTGCTGGTTTCCATCTCATGCCTCTGCCCTTTCTACCTCATTCGCCTACAGCTTTTTAAGGAAAACATTCATGGGCCATGGGATGAGGCTGAAATCAAAGAAGACCTGTCCAGGTTCCTCAGCTGAGTTGGAGACCTCCATTCTGTTAACTAAGACAAGCTGATAGATCAGACTTCCAATGAGTTGGTTTGAAGGCAGAGTTTCATTCTGGAAAGTGGCACGCTGATTTGGGTGGGAGATGAGAGATCAAAACAAAGTGTTCACCAGATGGGTGATGACGGTGCTCATCCTCTCTGTTATCTTATGGATGAAGAAGCTTCCTGGGGCCCTCCTGAATTTCAGCCTCTCATTATTATTTGGTGTAACAAATGAAGTGGAGTGGTTTCTATTTATTAAAAAACAACAACACATCAAGTTGTCTCACGATTTTTCTGTAATCAGAAGGCAGACAGGACACAGGAGAGTAAGAGTTTGTGTGTGACTGTGTGTGTGTGCCTTTAAAGTCACCTCTGTACCTTTCTCAGTGTACTAAATACTGACTCTGTTATTTATCTGCAGCTCAAATCCTAGAACCCTGGATGCTGTGTCCACTTTAAGATCACAGAACTGGTCACTTAACTTTGACTCAGAGTTTCCACTTAGTGCTTAACAAAGTTTGGATGCCAATAACTACAAGGGGAGTATGATATGCCATAATACACAGGGAAAATGTTGGGGGAATTCAAAAAGGCTGAAGGGCAAAGGAAGCTGGAGTAATGAGGAAAGATTTTAGAGGGGACAGCACTTGAGATTAGTCTTGGAGGGTCGGTAGGATTCTAGCAAGCAAAAGAGTTTTGGGGACAAAGTGGTGAAGGCCTTTACCAGGTCAGCAGTGTGAGTGAATGGAGCTAGCACGCTTTGTGTGACTAGTGGCAGCGGGACAGCTGGAAGGAGCATGCCCTGTCAGAGCCTTGAGTGACAGAACTGGCTCCTAACAATGTGCTTAGTTGCTCAGTCATGTCCCGCTCTTTGCGACCCCAGGGACTGCGGCTTGCCAGGCTTCTCTGTCTACAGGGAGTCTCCAGGCAAGAACACTGGAGTGGCTTGCCATGCCTTCCTCCAAGGGATCTTCCCAATCCAGGGATTGAACCCAGGTCTCCTGCATTGCAAGCAAATTCTTTACCTTCTGAACTGCCAGGGAAGCCCAATTACTATACAGTCCACATCAGACACAGGGCTGGGGTTAGTGGCTGTAGCAGAGTTGTCTAGAATTGTTTTTGTTTTTTAATGTCTTAATACATTTTCCTCATTTGAATGGGCTTCTGATGATCAACTTTAAGGAACTCACATAGCAATGGCATCCATGTTGGTGAACAGAAAGTTCCCCAAATTTGAATCACTCTGAGGAATGCGTCTTCATGTTTATGTAACACAATATTGCAACACAATATTGCAATAATTTTCTAATGAAAATAAGTTTTGTTTTTTTTTTTTTAAAGGGGTCTAGGATTCCCACCTAATACACTTCTGTGGTGTGGTGTGTGTGAAATTCTAGGAGCAATGTTCATGTTGAGCTACACACACAGCATGGGGATCTTTTGTGGCCACAGAGGAAGGTGAGTCTGGACTGAGGGTAGTGACTGGGGAAAAGGAGGTGTGGGTTCTAAGTGGAGAGATTTATAGAACCTGGTAAGTTCATGTGGGAAGATGAAGGGGGAGAGGATGACTAGGGGCTCCTGCCCTGAGTGGACTTGAGTTTCTAATAACTATACCATGAGAAAAGAGTAGTAAGAACAGGTTTGGAAATAAACTAGATAAGAAACTTAACAGTGGGACATTAACGTGCCTGAGGTGGTCCACCCCCCCGAGGTGTTCCGTATGTAGCATCTGGAGGACATTGATTCTGGGCATTATCTAGGTTATTGAGATCTAAAGAGAAGCCAGTGCTTTTGTGTTTGGAATTCTTTGAACAGAACTGGCTATCTCACAACCAGGCTCTAGTGGAATTAGAAATAGATCACAGAAGGATAACTGGAATAACCAACATGGTAGCAATCCTAGGGAAAGGAGGCTAGCCTATGAAGCCAGATTAGAGACTAGAACACCACACCCTGGAAGGAAGGCTCAAAGGGATTACAGTCATTGCCTATAAAACTGTTAGTGACAACAGTGGCCGTTATCTGCCCGCCAAACCATGCCTTATAGGACGAGTTTTTCTTGTTTAGTCGCTTAGTCATGCCCAACTCTTTTGTGACCCTGTGGAGCGGAGCCCAGCAGGCTCCTTTGTCCATGGGATTTCCCAGGCAAGAACACTGGAGTGGGTTGCCCTTTCCTTCTCCAGGGGATCTTCCTGACCCTGCGTCTCCTGTCACATCTCCTGCGTTGTAGGTGGATTCTTTGCTGCTGAGTCACCGGAGAAGCCCTCATAGGCAAGACACCCTTTGCAATTTAAACAGAGAAAATTGAAGACAAATAATAATTTTACAAACTTTCTACATGTAAGCCCCCAGTTTCACAAGCCAGGAATGTAGCTGGGTTCCAAAACTTTGGGGGGAAAAAGCAGCAAATAGAAAAGCTACAAATGTCTTATAAGAAAGTGTTCAGAAATCTCAAGCCCTTGAGCACTGCTACCTGAAGGAGGATGAGCTCACTTTCGACAGCTTCTCTGGGTTGCTGGCCTGCTTAATGACTGATAGGACCTAACGTGCCAGTTCCTGAGAAAGTTACTCACCACTTCAGTGTAGTCATCGAATCAGCCTTTTCAACTGAAACCACACTGAAAGGGTCCAAATAGTATATTCATGATTTTAATAATGATAAATTTCCAGAGAATATTATGGTGTGCGTATGTGGGTGGGTGGTGGGCGGGAGGAAGAGGAGAGTAGCACTGGCATAAAAATCCTTGTAATTATCCTCCAGTTAAATAAATAGGGCTTCCCTGGTGGTCCAGTGGTTAAAGACTCAACCTAGAAATGCAGGCGGCGCCGGTTCAATCCCTGGCCTGGGAGGATCCCATGTGCCGTGGAGCAGTTGGACTGATGTGTCCAATTACTGAGCCAGAGCTCTGGAGCACATGTGTCCAGAGCCAGTGCTTTGCAACGAGCGAGACCACTGCAATGGGAGGCCCATACAGACCAAGGAACAAAGATAAATGAAAGATCAATAGAAGTGGCCAAAAATTAAAAATAAATACAATACAATAAAACCCATAAAGGAGGCTAGCCTATGAAGCCAGATTAGAGACTAGAACACCACACCCTGGAAGGAAGGCTCAAAGGGATTACAGTCATTGCCTATAAAACTGTTAGTGACAACAGTGGCCGTTATCTGCCCGCCAAACCATGCCTTATAGGACGAGTTTTTCTTGTTTAGTCGCTTAGTCATGCCCAACTCTTTGTGACCCTGTGGAGCGGAGCCCAGCAGGCTCCTTTGTCCATGGGATTTCCCAGGCAAGAACACTGGAGTGGGTTGCCCTTTCCTTCTCCAGGGGATCTTCCTGACCCTGCGTCTCCTGTCACATCTCCTGCGTTGTAGGTGGATTCTTTGCTGCTGAGTCACCGGAGAAGCCCTCATAGGCAAGACACCCTTTGCAATTTAAACAGAGAAAATTGAAGACAAATAATAATTTTACAAACTTTCTACATGTAAGCCCCCAGTTTCACAAGCCAGGAATGTAGCTGGGTTCCAAAACTTTGGGGGGAAAAAGCAGCAAATAGAAAAGCTACAAATGTCTTATAAGAAAGTGTTCAGAAATCTCAAGCCCTTGAGCACTGCTACCTGAAGGAGGATGAGCTCACTTTCGACAGCTTCTCTGGGTTGCTGGCCTGCTTAATGACTGATAGGACCTAACGTGCCAGTTCCTGAGAAAGTTACTCACCACTTCAGTGTAGTCATCGAATCAGCCTTTTCAACTGAAACCACACTGAAAGGGTCCAAATAGTATATTCATGATTTTAATAATGATAAATTTCCAGAGAATATTATGGTGTGCGTATGTGGGTGGGTGGTGGGCGGGAGGAAGAGGAGAGTAGCACTGGCATAAAAATCCTTGTAATTATCCTCCAGTTAAATAAATAGGGCTTCCCTGGTGGTCCAGTGGTTAAAGACTCAACCTAGAAATGCAGGCGGCGCCGGTTCAATCCCTGGCCTGGGAGGATCCCATGTGCCGTGGAGCAGTTGGACTGATGTGTCCAATTACTGAGCCAGAGCTCTGGAGCACATGTGTCCAGAGCCAGTGCTTTGCAACGAGCGAGACCACTGCAATGGGAGGCCCATACAGACCAAGGAACAAAGATGGATGAAAATAAATAAATGAAAGATCAATAAAAGTGGCCAAAAAATTAAAAAATAAATACAATACAATAAAAAAAATCCCAACCTGTCAAATACTTGTATAAGAAGCTGTACCCCTTCCTCCCAGTTCTGTTTCTGGTCACCCAAAGTTATAAGTAAGGCTGGAGGTGGCACGCTAGAGCTGGGGTAGAGGACTGCCAAGGCAGTTTTGCCCATCCTTCTAAGATGGTATCAGGGATTGTAGTCAAGATGGAAGGACCAAGGAGAAGGCAGCAGTGTGCTGGATTTTGTGGCATGATGCATGGCTGGCATGCAGTTAGAATGTTGTGCATGGACCTGAGGGTGTCCTCACCACAGTGGTTCTTTGTGGCACACAGTTTGATGTCGGTGTGATGCCTGAATGCTGTGTCAGCACTATAAACTTCTGAGTGTGCTTTGGGGCACCTGACTTAAATTATGAATTTAACAATTCACACTGAGCATGTTAAAGAAAGCATATGAAGCCATCACTTACACCTTTAAACCAAAATCTTTCAAGGTCAAGAAAATGAAAAACAAGCCACCAGAGGGCATCAGTCACATAGTTTTACACTATTTCAAACTCTCTGAACACAGGAAAACAGGGTTGGGACACAATGCCACCTTGTGGACATTATTAATACTCCTCTTTATAATGCAATTCAATGTAACTCTTGAATTGCATCAAGGGCTAGCTGGTAGGTGCTTGCTTTTAATGCTTTATCAAGTCCTTCATTATCTCCTTTATCCCTTATTCTCTCCCCCCCATATCTATTTAGTAAAACATTTATTGTCCACCTAGGCTCATCTCTACTTGCTTCCTACCATTCGCCTTTTATAATGTTTAACCTTAGAAATGTACTCATCCGGGCTTCCCTGGTGGTCCAGTGGGTAAAGACACCGCCTTGCAGTGCAAGGGGCGCCGGTTTGATCCCTGGCCTGGGAAGATCCCACGTGCCACAGAGCAGCTGGACCAATGTGTCCAACTACTGAGCCGGTGCTCTGCAGTGACCAAGGCCACTGCGATGGAAGGCCCACAAAGACCAAAGAACGAAGATAAATAAGTCAAAGATCGATAGAAGTGGTCAAAAAAAAAATTAAAAAAAAAAGTATTCATCCAACAAATACTGAACATTAACTACATGACAGAGACTGTTCTTTCTGCTTGAGCTACACCTACATAGAAGTAAAACAGAGTTCCTTTACCTAGTGGAGCATACATTCTAGTAAGAAGAGACAGACAGTAAACATAAGCAGAAGGTAAGACATGCTATTGAACAAAAAAGAAAAAGGTAGCCATGATATTCCATAAGGGGGTCAGAGTGGGTCTCGCGGAAAAGGTAACATTTCTCCAAAGGTTGGAAGGAAGTGAGGGAATTTTCCAGGGTCTTGGGGGCAGAGGGAGGAGTCGCTGCAGAGGAGAAGACTGCATGACATGGTTGGGGAACAACCAGGAGTGGCTAAAGTGGAGTGAGTGAGGAGAGCAGGAGAGGAGACCAACCAGGGGATGCGGAAGGCTAGGGATCCAGGACACTGTAGCTTATTACAAAGACTCTGGCTTTTATTCTGAGGTGGGAACCACTGGATGATCTTGGAGAAAAAGAGGGGTGTGATCTGACATAGATTTTGGCTGGCTCATTCTGCATGTTGTGGGTCAAGAGCAGAAACCAAAAGAAGTGTTAGGAGGCTCTGATATGAATCCAAGCAGGGGACGATGTTGCCTCAGACCAGAGTGATAGCAGAGGAAGTGGTGAAAAACAATCACTTTCTGGATCCAGTTTGTAAGTAGAGTCAAGAGCTTCCTGACATACAGATGTAGGGTATGAATGCAAGAGGAGAATCATAAATGACTCGAGGTTTTCGGTCTGAGCAAATTGAAAGTTGGAGATGGCATCCCTTGAGATGGGGGCCCAGGGTACACAGGTAAAGAGTCTAGGGAGGAGGATCCGGAGTTCAGTTTGGGGCATATAGGGTATGAAATGTAGACATCTAAGCTGAAATGTTCAGTAAGGAGCTGGAGATGTGAATTTGGATTTTAGGAGCAATGTATGGGATAGAGAGAGAAATTTAAGATTTGTTGGCAAATAAATGACATTTAATGCTATGTGACAGGAAGACATCACCAGGAAAGAAGTTTATATAGACAGAAGACTAACAAAAAGTAAGAGGTTGGAGAAAAGAATAAACAAAAAGATTTGGAAAGCTCCAGCACTGAGGCTTGCAGGAGGATGATCAAGAGTTTAGAAACCAAGTGCAGATGACTCAGGAAGAGGGGATGGTCAACTGTGATCAGATCAAAATCTGAAAAGTCAAAAAAGCAAGGACTGAGCACTGATCATTGGATTTAGAAAGGAGGAGGTGCCCTTTAAAAGATTTTGCGGAGTGGTGGGCATAGAAATCTTTTTGAAGTGGGTTTAAGAGAGAATAAGAAAAATTGGAACAGCAAATATAGGCAACTCTCTGGAAGTTTTGCATAAAAAGGGAACCAGGAAATAGGACAGAAACTGAAAGGGGAGGGGTGGGCAAGGAAGAGGGGAGACTGTTTATATACTGATGGAAATGAAACAGCAGAAAGTAAGAGCTGATGTGAGAAAAGGGAGACTTAATTGCTGGAAGTGACTTTGGAAGGGAGTTGCTGAGGTGAGGGGAAGGCAACGATGTTGGAGGAGTGAAGTCCAAGGAAATGAGGAGTGAGATGGGGGTGGGGTGTTGGAAGGAGTACCTCCACTTAGGTGGAGATTCCCAAGAGTTAAGACAGGAGAGGGACACTGAAACAGGAGCTAAAATCATTGGGAGACAAGGGAAAAGAATTGAGGCTGGTCGATAAATGCAGCAGCTAGGGATACATGCTATGGTCTTGTGCCCTAAACAGAGTAGCTCTCCAACCACTTGACTACTTCTGCTGGGGTGACAGAGCACACTGACTTTACCAGCACTGAGGTCGAGGGGTACTGTCCCCTCAGGCCCCTGAAAAGCTTGCCTGGAGACTACTTTTGCTTTTCCCACCTCATGTTCCAGGACAGCTCTATGGCCTTCTGCAGGGGCCCAAGGAACATTTGGACTCTGGTCGGTGAGAACACCACAGGTCTCCCACTCTTTCTAAACTGCAAAATAAACACATCTTTAGGCGCCAGGCAGCTTTTGTGTATGAGACCAAGAGTGCTTTTGTCTTTAAAAGAGAAATAAGGCCGCAGGCAGAGGAAACTCGGCTCTAACTTTTCTCTGATGCCTCTGAAATGCAGTCACAGAGAGGAGGATGAAAAGTGAGCCTTTAAGAATCTGAAAGACGAGTTTTTCTATTGTGTTACATAGAGCTTCAAAAATATCCTTTGTTAGCAGCTGTTTTGAGAGGGAGGACCCACCTCAGTGACTTCTCTGTCACTATCTTGAGGATCCTTAAGTCTCTCTGGCCCCTGGGACTTGCTAAGACCGTCTTTACTCTGTGCCCACTCAAGAGGATCATGGAAAATGTGAAGTGCGGTGAATCAGGACCTGACATTAAGTACTGTAAAACATGATTTGATTAAAAACATCCTGAGCATAGCAGTTTATAGTCTTGACTCATCCAAAAAGCTGATGAGTCCGGTCTAAGATTTAATCTGATCTTCAATGTTGACAGTATTGCAATTCAATAGTAACTTATAGTATTAAAAACAAACAAACAAAAGGTGTATATTCAAATGCACTTACGTACAAAACAGAAAGAGACTCATGGACTTAACCGTTGTAGTTGTCGGGGCAGTGGGGAGGAATAGTTAGGGAGCTTGGAATGGACATGTCCACACTGCTCTATTTAAAATGGATAACTGGGGGCTTCCCTGGTGGTCCAGTGGGTAAGGACACCGCCTTGCAGGGCAAGGGCCGCCGGTTCGATCCCTGGCCTGGGAAGATCCCACGTGCCGCGGAGCGGCTGGACTGATGTGTTCAATTACCAAGTCGGAGCTCTGGAGCGCATGCACCCAGAGCCGGCTCTCTGCAACAGACGCCACCGCGATGGGAGGCCCACAGGAGCCAAAGAACAAAGACGGATGAAAAATTGATAAATGAAAGACCAATAGAAGTGGCCCGCCTGCCCCCTCCCTCCCCAACCCACACACCCCCCCAAAAAAAAATAAAATAAAATAAAACGGATAACCAACAAGGACCTACTTACTATATAGCACATGGAACTCTGTTCAATGTTTTGTGGCAGCCTGGATGGGGGAGGAGTTTAAGGGAGAATGGATACATGTACATGTATGGCTGAGTCCCTTTGCTGGTCACTGAAACTACTACAACATTGCTAATCGGCTATACCCCAATACAAAATAAAAAGTAAAAAACAAAGGGGTATAGTACAGTAGTGCAGGCAGCTGGTGTGTCCCTTTAAATGAGGGACATACAGGGGCGAAGTGGTATTTGAGCTTCACCTGATTTATTCAGATAGAGACTCTAGGATTATAAACACTAGAGAGGTTTTTTTCCTTTTTAGCAGTCTTTTCTCTCTGAGGGTGAGGTTCATGTCCTTGAAATGGTTTCACAGTTGTAAAGGTTTATTTCACAATTTCATGGAACTGGACTAAAGACTCTAACATCAATTTTCTTTTTAAGTTATAACTGTAAAACATGATTTGTTAAAAACATCCTGTGCATAGCAGTTTATAGTCTTGACTCATCCAAAAAGCTGATGAGTCCGGTCTAAGATTTAATCTGATCTTCAATGTTGACAGTATTGCAATTCAATAGTAACTTATAGTATTAAAAACAAACAAACAAAAGGTGTATATTCAAATGCACTTACGTACAAAACAGAAAGAGACTCATGGACTTAACCGTTGTAGTTGTCGGGGCAGTGGGGAGGAATAGTTAGGGAGCTTGGAATGGACATGTCCACACTGCTCTATTTAAAATGGATAACTGGGGGCTTCCCTGGTGGTCCAGTGGGTAAGGACACCGCCTTGCAGGGCAAGGGCCGCCGGTTCGATCCCTGGCCTGGGAAGATCCCACGTGCCGCGGAGCGGCTGGACTGATGTGTTCAATTACCAAGTCGGAGCTCTGGAGCGCATGCACCCAGAGCCGGCTCTCTGCAACAGACGCCACCGCGATGGGAGGCCCACAGGAGCCAAAGAACAAAGACGGATGAAAAATTGATAAATGAAAGACCAATAGAAGTGGCCCGCCTGCCCCCTCCCTCCCCAACCCACACACCCCCCCAAAAAAAAATAAAATAAAATAAAACGGATAACCAACAAGGACCTACTTACTATATAGCACATGGAACTCTGTTCAATGTTTTGTGGCAGCCTGGATGGGGGAGGAGTTTAAGGGAGAATGGATACATGTACATGTATGGCTGAGTCCCTTTGCTGGTCACTGAAACTACTACAACATTGCTAATCGGCTATACCCCAATACAAAATAAAAAGTAAAAAACAAAGGGGTATAGTACAGTAGTGCAGGCAGCTGGTGTGTCCCTTTAAATGAGGGACATACAGGGGCGAAGTGGTATTTGAGCTTCACCTGATTTATTCAGATAGAGACTCTAGGATTATAAACACTAGAGAGGTTTTTTTCCTTTTTAGCAGTCTTTTCTCTCTGAGGGTGAGGTTCATGTCCTTGAAATGGTTTCACAGTTGTAAAGGTTTATTTCACAATTTCATGGAACTGGACTAAAGACTCTAACATCAATTTTCTGAGTAATATATTTTTTTAAGTTATACTTAGTGCTGAGTTATAAAACAGGTGTTGGCAAGTACAGTATTTTTCAGACTCTGGGCTGAAAAGAACTGAAGGGTCCAGACCCCGAACCCACTGAAGGGGTCCATGTTTGTATGTGAACAGCTGAGGTTATTTCCTCATTTCCTCTCGGCTTACTTTCAACTTCAAGAATGTTTACTGAAACACCCTGCATGTGGCTCCCAAGGCGTACAGACACTTATTTACCAGTGGAACTCTCTAAGGAGAACATTGGAAGTTTCTACTGTTTCCTACCTTTAGTTCTCTTTTCTCCATCTCCTGGGCATCCTGGAAGTTTCTGGCCGGAGACTGGAAGACTCTCACTCGGCTCATTGCATCCAGTGGAAGACCAATGCAGAGTACCTTCTGAATCTAAAGCCTTTTTGTTAGAAGCCAAAGCAAAGTGAACAGACTACTTCACTTTCAACCCCACTAGGTCTTTCTCAACCCACAACTATGTGATTTAGAGTCTTCTATTACACTATTCCACGAGAAGTGAACACTTGGGTTTCTGATTGGCTGAAATGAGTTCTATCATTCTTTTCTTTGTCAGAGGTTAAAACCACCTCATTCTAGAATGCTCACTGGCTTTGAGTCAAGTGGACAATCTTGTTCTAGGAGTCTTAGGGTTGCTTTAACATGAGCAAAAATTTCTCCTGTCATAACTTATATTGGAATTTATTATCTACCTGTTTTGTCAGCTACTTTTATCCTATTGCTTCGCTGGCATTACTGGGAACACTCAAGAAATGTTTCGTGCATAAATGAAGGGATGAGGACACTTAAGAAATGTATTTATTAAATACATAATAGTTGGTTTCTCCCAAAATCCTGAGTCAACTCTGAAGAATTATACTTTTTCAGCTCTTTATTCAATATTGCATGGTGTTGGGACAGCTGAGGAAGGATATATTATAAAACAGAAACAGTATGAATGGTAAAGGCATGAACAAACCACAGCATAGCTTGACATTACTCTAGGATTCTCCCCTCCACTGCCGCCCCACCCCATCAGCCCTCTTTCTTCTCACCTGTCGAATGTGAGGAGGGGGCCATACCTGCTTTTTGAGGAGATGGACCAAGACTGCCAGGGAATCATTTCATTCAGCTATGACTCGACTCAAGCTTTCCGTTCTCATGGTCATCAGGTCAATCTAAGTTTTAAACATCTAAATGATGTAACACTGCACATAAAAATAGGTTCAATTTTAAGACAAATTGGAAAAGTACTAAGCACTTAAAAAAGAAATGAATTGATGAAAACCTTCCTGTTGACAACCTGTTTGTGTCTGGGGAGGTCGTGTGATATAATCTGGGAACCCTCAGTCTGTTGGGATGAGAATGCTATCAGATGAGAATGTTACATGATAAAAATCCTGAATTTAAAAATTAAATGTCGGGCTTCCCTGGGGGTCCAGTGGGTAGGGACACCGCCTTGTAGTGTAAGGGGTGCTGGTTCGATCCCTGGTCTGGGAAGATCCCACGTGCTACGGAGTGGCTGGACCGGTGTGTCCAACTATCAAGCCGGAGCTCTAGAGTGCATGTGCCAGAAATGGTGCTCTGCGATGAGAGAGGCCACTGCTATGGGAGGCCCACACAGTCCAAGGAACAAAGATGGATGAAAGTGGATAAATGAAAGTCCAATAGAACTGGCCACACACACACACACACACAAAAAAAATTAAATGTCTGGAATGAAGGCAAAGGGAAGGCCCACAGACTGCAAGCTGTGCGGTATTTTGCATTAGTTCAGGTGCTCTGAGGTAAACAGCTTTGACCAATCTACTTCTTTGGTGTCTTTCAATTTCCTTACTCACCAGCACTTGTAACTCAAAGTCACTGGACCTGGGCGGCAAGTACACACCGATGTATTAACATGCCAGATGAAAATTTGCACTGGAGAAATAAGCTGGTTTTGCATTTTGGGGAGGAGTATGTAGTCCTTAAAAAATGATGTTTACAGGCCAGAGAGAGGGCACTGGTAGTGAGGCTCCCCATTGCGGAGCTGAGGTGGTTCTTTCCCACCTCTTCCGAGCTGCCTCTCCTTGCCAGGGCTTGTCTAAGTTACCCAGGAAGGGAGTGGAATAGAGCACCGAGTCCTGATCAGCAGTGTTTTACTTTTCCCTCCTGTAGTTTCTTTCTTCGTGTGCTAAAGTAAGGCACATTGAGAAGTGGTTTCATCCAAGAAGTGTGTTAGTCACTCAGTTGTGTCCCATGGGCTATAGCCCGCCAGGCTCTTCTGTCCATAGAATCTTCCAGGCAAGAATCCTGGAGCGGGATGCCATTTCCTTCTCTGGGGGATCTTCCCGATACAGGGATTGAACTCAGGTCTCTTGCACTGCAGGCAGATTCTTTACTGTGAGCCACCAGGGAAGCCAAAGAAGAGATCCTTTAAAATTCTAACTTAGACCAAGTAAATCTTCAAAAAAAAAACCAAAAAAATCCTCTGAATCAAATCTCAAAATTTTAGGAAGGTTTCAGATCACTTATTTGGCAGGATGAACTACATTACCTTAATAATTTATTGACCAGAGATGTATTAATATGCAGTTTGTTACTTGAACGTTATTGATCAGAATATTTCAATATTCATTCATATAACAAATTGCCAGCCACATACATTAGTTTCTGCAAAAATCACCTGGTCAATAATGTGTTAATAATAAACACTTTATTTAGATAAATATTTGGGGTTTGTTTTTAATGATAGCTTAAAATTTCAGTGTTGACATTTTCATTCGAGGATGAAGGTATAAAAGAATACTCTTCCTGAAAACTAATGTAGATTTTGTTCTTCTAGTACTTTCCTGGTACCATTCGGAGTCTTCTCAAGGTGGAAACTTTTCCTTGCCTTGCTCTTTTATTTGAATGATGTTCCTGAACTCACCAAATAGGATGTATGAGATTTATGTGTTTCTGAGTTACAGTTTCTCTCATAGTCTTACATACTTTATCTTCTAAAAACATAATAAAAACAGGAAAAGAAATGTCTTGGTGTATGAATGAGATTCCTGGTGGCAGACTGAAATTATTCAGTCCTATGTGTCTTTTCTAGACATCCAGGATTTTTAGTCTACTTTCCACTCTTCGACTGGACAGACATTTCAACTGAAGAAAGACTGTTCTCCACCAAATATCATCCTAAATCACAATGCCTAATGAATTTAAAATTAATCATTTTCAATGTAAGCTCTTTTAAAGTTCAAATTTTCTATTTTTCACCTTACCTGGTTTTAGTTGAAACAAGCTCCTGTTTTAACTTGGATCTTCTTTAGAAAAAGAAACAGAATGCATTTCATTTTTTTATACAGAATAAACTTTGTTTTTATTATGGACATGGATCAAAAATAAAAGTTTTTATGTACATATGACATACAGTGCAAATGAAAGGCTTTTAAATACGACAGAGAGCCATGTTGTCGGACACAAAAGGAGATGAATGACGGGGGTTAGGATGGTCGTCCGGGAACTGCAGGAGGGGGTCGCCTAGTGAAAACAAAACAAAATAATAAAAAGAAAAACACAGATGCAGAGGAAGAAAACAATGCTTAAATCAGAAAACAAATCCAAATACGAGCATGCAAAAATATCCCACAAAAATCAAATTCAAATCAGACAAAAAAACATGCAGACATGCAAGGGAAATGAGAGAAGATCACGTGGCATAGTAAGCAGTTCCTAGGACGTTTCCTTGCTACCAGCCAATGTACTAGGTATGAGCCATTTGAGCCCATTCCAAACCTGTAGTATTTTCTACCATGGAATGATAAATCTATGTCATTGTATTTAGAAGAACTAGAAACAGTACCAGAGCCACGTATCTTTATAACTTGAGTATTTGTTTCCCAACACTGATTTTGTGACACACAGTTATTTTCAGATTTCAATAAATGTTGTGGAATCTCCATGGGGGAGAGAGAGTTGATACAGAAACATGACAGGTAAATTTTTTTTTTTTTGAAACATGAGGGACAGTGGAAGGTAGTGAGAGATCAGATGAGCCATGTAACCACAAGGTAGAAAATATCAAGGGTCGATCTTGGAGAAAAGGATTGGTAAATGAGAATTTCCTCCAGGTGAAAATCCTGATGTGATAGATAGCCTTTCCAGGCCCAGGCAAACTAGGAGGTTACATCTGGGCGGTGGTGACCCAAGGATTTTCTAAGATTTCCCTTTGACTCTGAGTTAGGTGCAACGGAAGCTCTGATGTATTCTGAACCGGCTCCTGGATAAATGAAACTTGGTTTGCTGGCTCCATCTCCATATCCCTAGCCAGGCTTGCCTCTTGTCTGGTTCATTGGTTGTGAAAGAAAGGTCCAGAGATGTGCTTCATTTTGACATCAGCCTCTCTGGATGATGGGCTGGTAGGGAAGAGACAGTGAAGGCTACGTGACCATGCACAGCTCTGTAAGCAGAAAATCAGCAGGCCAATGGAGCTTTCCCACGGGTTTCCTGCAGAAGTCTACATGTAATTTCCTCTTTCTAACCCAACTGGTAACAAACTCAACATCAGGGCAACCCATAGAACTGCAGGATTACTTCAGTACCCTGCTCCCTGTGGGACTTCTTTTGGGGTACTCATCCAGGTGTTCAACAACACACTCACTTCCATCTTCAGTGAGTGGAGCAAGGAGGCCTACAAAAACAAAAACAAATTTCTTTTTCATCTTCTATGAGATGTTAGTTGGAGCCAAATGGACCAGGCTATTTCTGAGCAGTGGTGAGAAACGATCTTACCTTTCCTAAAGTCCAAGACTGATTTTTCTTTGGTCCAATTTAAGCTGGCTGCCTTTAAGGTGGCCTCCCATCCATTTAAATGATGAAGAACTTGTTATGGGTCCATAACCTTTCAACTGTGGGGGGTCTGCAAGCCTTTAGCTTTAGAGATCCAGGTAATGTGTATCCCTGGTGTTTTCGTGAAGAAAGTGTAATTAAATTCCTGTCAGGCTTGATGAGATTTATCACCTGCCCAGCAAACAGAAACTATATTTGAGTTCTGAAAGGGCTTTAGAACACTTTAATGACCTCAGCAGGGTGAGGAGGTGAGCCATGTAACCACAAGGTAGAAAATATCAAGGGTCGATCTTGGAGAAAAGGATTGGTAAATGAGAATTTCCTCCAGGTGAAAATCCTGATGTGATAGATAGCCTTTCCAGGCCCAGGCAAACTAGGAGGTTACATCTGGGCGGTGGTGACCCAAGGATTTTCTAAGATTTCCCTTTGACTCTGAGTTAGGTGCAACGGAAGCTCTGATGTATTCTGAACCGGCTCCTGGATAAATGAAACTTGGTTTGCTGGCTCCATCTCCATATCCCTAGCCAGGCTTGCCTCTTGTCTGGTTCATTGGTTGTGAAAGAAAGGTCCAGAGATGTGCTTCATTTTGACATCAGCCTCTCTGGATGATGGGCTGGTAGGGAAGAGACAGTGAAGGCTACGTGACCATGCACAGCTCTGTAAGCAGAAAATCAGCAGGCCAATGGAGCTTTCCCACGGGTTTCCTGCAGAAGTCTACATGTAATTTCCTCTTTCTAACCCAACTGGTAACAAACTCAACATCAGGGCAACCCATAGAACTGCAGGATTACTTCAGTACCCTGCTCCCTGTGGGACTTCTTTTGGGGTACTCATCCAGGTGTTCAACAACACACTCACTTCCATCTTCAGTGAGTGGAGCAAGGAGGCCTACAAAAACAAAAACAAATTTCTTTTTCATCTTCTATGAGATGTTAGTTGGAGCCAAATGGACCAGGCTATTTCTGAGCAGTGGTGAGAAACGATCTTACCTTTCCTAAAGTCCAAGACTGATTTTTCTTTGGTCCAATTTAAGCTGGCTGCCTTTAAGGTGGCCTCCCATCCATTTAAATGATGAAGAACTTGTTATGGGTCCATAACCTTTCAACTGTGGGGGGTCTGCAAGCCTTTAGCTTTAGAGATCCAGGTAATGTGTATCCCTGGTGTTTTCGTGAAGAAAGTGTAATTAAATTCCTGTCAGGCTTGATGAGATTTATCACCTGCCCAGCAAACAGAAACTATATTTGAGTTCTGAAAGGGCTTTAGAACACTTTAATGACCTCAGCAGGGTGAGGAGGTGAGCCATTAAACTGAACAGCAAGTCCATAGTGCTGACATTTTGTCAGCATATGCCAAAGCACTTTCCTGTTTGAGCTAGTTTGGCGTTCTAGTCCAGAAACAGGGTCAGAAGCTTTATGTCGTGGAATATATTTCATGAACAGGTAGAATGTTTGCTTCAGCATCACAGTGACATTTATACATTTATCCCCTTAGATCTTTTCTTTTCCTCTTCACTTGCCCTGTATCTAACTTTCCACTTATTGCCAAAAAAAGCATCGTTGGTGATGACACCATACAGTCGGTCAGAGTTACTTCTATCTTGGATCCTGGCAGTTGGTTTTTCTCTTTTACTATTTCTTTTCCAGAATCTTCTATATCAAGGGTCCCCAAACTCTGGGATATAATGATGGATGATCTGGGATGGAGCTCTTGTAATAATAATAGAAATAAAGTGCACAATAAATGTAATCCATTTGAATCATCCTGAAATCATCCTCACCCCTGGTGCCCAGCCCTTGTCTATGGAAAAACTGTTCTCCATGAAACTGATCCCTGGTGCCAAGAAGGTTGAGGACTGCTGCTCTGTTACATAACACAATGATGAATGGCATTCGAAGGCATTTGCTGAAATTACTGGGGCTTTTTATATGAAGGGTGACAAGGGAACTCTACTGTTGCCACTTAAAACATGAAACTGAAGCATAAAGTTTGGACCACTGAGGGAGGATACTGAGTCACCAACCAATTTGAAAGCTCGTCATGCTTGCATTTTCTGTACAAGCAAATCCTCCCTACTCAAGATTATCATTTCAGGTTTCACCTCCTTAAATTTTCCCCAAAATAACTTCAGAGAATCATTTGGCCAAAACAGGAAGTAAGGGGGCAGGAAAAACTGTGTGTGGAACATGGGCATAACTCATATACACACAAAAGACTCCCTTATTAATAAGAATGATGAATTATCCACATTCTCTTGGCTCTACCTCAATGCTGCAATCTGTTCTTATGGTGACATTCCCCTGGCAAGGGCCTTGGGAAGGCCTTCCTTATAACTTTGCTCCTTCCTGTTACAATGACCTCAGCAGGGTGAGGAGGTGAGCCATTAAACTGAACAGAAAGTCCATAGTGCTGACATTTTGTCAGCATATGCCAAAGCACTTTCCTGTTTGAGCTAGTTTGGCGTTCTAGTCCAGAAACAGGGTCAGAAGCTTTATGTCGTGGAATATATTTCATGAACAGGTAGAATGTTTGCTTCAGCATCACAGTGACATTTATACATTTATCCCCTTAGATCTTTTCTTTTCCTCTTCACTTGCCCTGTATCTAACTTTCCACTTATTGCCAAAAAAAGCATCGTTGGTGATGACACCATACAGTCGGTCAGAGTTACTTCTATCTTGGATCCTGGCAGTTGGTTTTCATCTTTTCCTATTTCTTTTCCAGAATCTTCTATATCAAGGGTCCCCAAACTCTGGGATATAATGATGGATGATCTGGGATGGAGCTCTTGTAATAATAATAGAAATAAAGTGCACAATAAATGTAATCCATTTGAATCATCCTGAAATCATCCTCACCCCTGGTGCCCAGCCCTTGTCTATGGAAAAACTGTTCTCCATGAAACTGATCCCTGGTGCCAAGAAGGTTGAGGACTGCTGCTCTGTTACATAACACAATGATGAATGGCATTCGAAGGCATTTGCTGAAATTACTGGGGCTTTTTATATGAAGGGTGACAAGGGAACTCTACTGTTGCCACTTAAAACATGAAACTGAAGCATAAAGTTTGGACCACTGAGGGAGGATACTGAGTCACCAACCAATTTGAAAGCTCGTCATGCTTGCATTTTCTGTACAAGCAAATCCTCCCTACTCAAGATTATCATTTCAGGTTTCACCTCCTTAAATTTTCCCCAAAATAACTTCAGAGAATCATTTGGCCAAAACAGGAAGTAAGGGGGCAGGAAAAACTGTGTGTGGAACATGGGCATAACTCATATACACACAAAAGACTCCCTTATTAATAAGAATGATGAATTATCCACATTCTCTTGGCTCTACCTCAATGCTGCAATCTGTTCTTATGGTGACATTCCCCTGGCAAGGGCCTTGGGAAGGCCTTCCTTATAACTTTGCTCCTTCCTGTTACAATCCCACAAAACATGCTCTGCTCGTTTCCGTTGCCCATCACTTAGATAATTTCACATCCCAGAGCAGTGCATGAGCCTGAAGGCTTGGGAAAGTGAGACAAGAGAGGTGGTAAGAACAGGCGTTCTTGTCAGTGCTTCTCTGAGGATCTCCACTTTGAGGTTAACTGAGATCCCTCCCTTCACAAGAATACACCGGGGATAATGGAATTAATTCAAAGGAGTTGTTTTTTGGAGTGAGAGAGTTGAGGTCATACTGGGAGTTATCTGAGTTCTCCACAAGACTCCCTAGGACTCATGGCATGCTTGTTCCTATCTGTTTTCAAGCCTCCCATTCCTATGTGACCTACCTCATTGGGTCTCAGATCCCAGTGAGACAAAACACCAGGGTACCAGGAGGATGGTCCTCAGTAGGGAACTCTGAATGAGATGACATTTTATCATCCAACTGTGTGTTAGTGACAGTCTGTATGGGGAACACCTCACTCAGGGCCTTTTGCCTCTTGACCTAAAGCCACTTGGAACAATGTTTCCTATGGCACGTGCCTCAGAACACTAGTCCTACGAGATGGTCTATGAACAAAGCAAGGATGGTCAAATAAATCTGAGAAACATGGAGACCCTAGCCCTGTAATCTGATATGAAAGAGTCTGTAGATCTTTCTAGTAAAGAAACATTCAATTTTTAGCCATCACTTCCCAAGTATATTTAATCAAGAGATCCTTGGTATATATGTGTGTAGAACATTAAAATCTCATGGAATGGACTTTGGAAAACTCCAAATTAAGGCTGTCATTTTAGCCAACATCTTTTGCATGTACTCTAAGTATCAGGCAGCCTCTGTGTGAAAGAACACCAAGAAACAGTCTTAAAATTGGCAAGGTCAGATGTGTGATGAAATGAGTATTTCTCAGTGTGAAATTTAAAGATTTCACTAGAGGAACAAGAACCCTGAAAATGAATTGAGTAGATATTTACATTGATGTCAGAACTATTTTTACACTATCAGCGGAAATCTGCCCAACAGTTACAATAAGGTCCTTTGGTTTTGGTCATTTTTATCAGGAACTATTCTGAGTACAGAATCATGTGGTAAGACACACACTCACAACACAAGGGCACAGCAGGATCGCATCCTGCCTCTTCCACTGAGAAGGTTCCGCTGAAGGCAGGGATGGCTCCTCCCATGGAGCGTGTACAGACAAGAGAAAGAAATTACAACAGGAAAGTGTGAATTAACCCAACAGTCTTTGTAACCACAAGGAGCATATCCTGAACACAAAGGGCAAATCAACTGACACTTCTCCCTTCCCATTCCCTTCTTGTCTTCTGCTTTTAGGTGGTAAGGAACCTATCATCAAAACTCTAGAAACAAGGAGTCTTTGTCTATTCTCGGGAAGCTCAGCTAGGATAAGAACATACTGAACACTCTTTCATTCTCTTAACACTGGGGAAGCGGGAAGGGGTAACTTCTGTCAGCATCCCATGAGTAAACAGTGGAGGCCAACTGTTGAGCTGGGAGCTCAGTTGTTGTCAGAAATACCTTCTGTATTTTCTGTAAAAAGCATTCTTCCTCCTCTCTCTTCCTAGCTTTCCAGGATCACATCCTTATCAACAGCTAAATGTCACAGTGCTTCTTGGCACGTGTCACTTTGGACCCTGGGGCAGCCTAAGGTTTGTGTCCTTCTGTAACTTAGTGAAACAATGACTTCAAGTCAGTAAGGAAATGTTTCCCACTCTCCTGCCTTTGATTTTTCCTACTTACTCCCTTTAAAAAACTCATTCTTCCCCAAATTAATGACAGTAATGCCAAATGCTATCATTCTCTATACCTGTCTATGGCCATCCCACCCTGAACATGACCGATCTCGTCTATCATCTCCATACTTGTATTTCTCGACCAATTGGATCAAAAAGAGTTATAAGTATTTATAAGTCAGATCTTACTGATAAGCATAGACATGACTCATATATATATAAGAATGAAGAAGGGGGGAGTCCTTCAAATGTTATCATTTATTTCTGGTTCAGAAATACAGCTTCACATTTTCACAATAGGTACACATGACCTTCGAGAATGATACAGGATTTAGGAACTTGCTTCAAAATGTCCATTCACAGAGTCCATCCATTATATCAGCATTAAGAAATCCTGAAGGTGCCATCAAGACAGTGGAAAGTATTCTGGCTCAAATTAATTAAAGAATCGACACAAAAGGCAAGATTCCACTCCTGTACACTGCTTCGTAATATAAAAAAGCAATAAAGGAGTTTGATTCAGAAAAGGGTGAGAAAAGAAACCCAGACAGGCAAACAAAACAAAGGCTGTACATACAAAATTAAACACAAATCAAGTAGTAGTGGAATTTCTGATTGGAAGGAATCATTTTTAACAAACTGGCAACAGACAGTGCAAGAAATTAAACAGAATAATTTTATACTAATCAAAAAAAAATTACATTGGAATGGTAAAAATTAAAAAAAAAAAAAAAGAAACTTTGAGCTGAGCCATGTGTAAAGCCCCAGATCAGAGAGGTGAGGAAGTTTCACCTTATAAACAGGCCTTAAGACAACAGGAGACTCTTCCTTGAGTTCCCTCTCTCTTTTTTTTTCATACAAACCAACATTCTTACACATATATACAAATAGCAATGCATATACAACATATGCTTCAAAATCTTAAAATTTCACAATACAGAGCACCACATTATGTTAAACATACCAACTGGACAGGATGACTGAAGATTATCTAGAAGACACACTTGAGCTTTTAAGAAAGGAATGAGTGATCTCCTGAACCAATAACTACTTTTCAGAAATCATCTATCAATAGCTTCATTCACACTGAACTCTGAGTTCATAGCTTGCAGTCTTCTTGGTGAGATGATATAATACTACTCACGGCTTGAGTCTCATTATCTTCTTTCATTGAGATCCACAGTTCAGAGACCTATTATTTAAGCTTTATTCTCAATGTTAAGGAGATTCCTGTCCATTTCAAATAATTATACTGTCTGACAAATGAAAAATGTCTACCTGGAAAAGTGAATAGATGCCCTGCTTCATAGCTTCTTCCCTGCATTTTAAGCAATTTACTCAGATAAATCTACTATTTGTACTGTACTGCTGAATCCCTTTAGTTTTTTGACATTTATCAGAGAAAAAAATGACTATATAGACCAACTTAGCTTTTAAAGATTCAGCTTAGCAATCTAAGAATAATTTTTATAATTCTAACCAGAGATCTTAAAAGTAGATTTCCAGAACTTACACTTACTATGAGCTAACTATATTGGCAAAGATAATTTCTTCTTTGACAGCAACACTGAATTTAGATGGAAATGTCTGTAGATTTTTTTTTTTTTTTTTGCCTGTAGATGTTATTCTACCATGTTGTCATGGAAATTCTGAGCCTTGTGTCTCTCAGAACGAATATAATCTGGAGAAAATTTTGTACACCTTATGTATGTTATGAGAGATGAACTGCAGTTATCATGTATTATGGCAGATACTCTAAAGCTAACTCTTGTATTGGCACAGTTTAAAAAATAATTCATACCCACACATACAAAGCACATGTATACATACTTACACCCATACATATACATATACACACAATACACATACAAGCACATATATACACCCATACATATACATATATACACAATACACATACAATCACACTCATGCTTGTGATATTTTAACAAGTGATGTTAAACCTACTTACCCAAAAGGACACAAAATACATGTACTTACACAAATTTACTATGTATATAATGTATACATAGTCTGTATAGAGACACATGCATAGAAAGTCTGTGTGTACACAGAAAACATCAACATTTGTCACATACTGGTATTAGGTCCCATTTCATATTGAGAATTATGGCTACGGTCTATGCTAAAAAGTCATAAAATGAATATACAGGACTACTCATTAATTCTAAGGTCAGAAGGCTTATAGTTATATCACAGGAACTTGGTTTTATTATCATGTTTTGGAACAGAGTTCATATCTGAACAAGTAGGCAATTTGCTAATTAAACAGACTCTACTGCTCTTCTATGTTACAAACTACAGCTAAAAGCAATATTCAGAGGTGTCATCTTGGCAGATGATTTCTGGAAATGGAAAATATCTTTTCTAAATCAATACTATTTCAATCATCTGTCCACAACTGAGTAGATGGCAAGTCTGATTAGTCAATAAGCATGCAAGATTTAGCATGTGACAATAAAACAGATTAATCCATCAGATAAACATATACAGCTTATTTTTCCAAATCCTAAAATCACTGCATGTTTTATTATACTAGAAAGGATGGAGTTACATCTGTTGCGTAGAAAAAATCAGAGCAATCAGGGGGAAGTTACATGAAATACCTGAGGTGTATAGGGAACACTTAGAAAGCTCATGAAGTGACATTCCCAGGAAGGCCTGATATGAATTCTGTGCTCCAAATTCTGCATATCTAGGGCTTGTAACTCCACTGACATTGACATCTCCTTCTAGCAGGATGCAAACCCTTTGGGAAATGGGATTAATACTACTCATATGACACAGTACTGCCGTAAACTGAAAAAATTCTCCCACATGATGCTGAAATTCCAGGGGAATTCTATGGGAAATAACTTAAAAGTCAAACAAGACAAAATGTATACACAAGATGAGGGACAACTGAGACTGTGAAACCGTGGGGTTATAAACTGAGAACAAGAGCCAAAGGTGACAAATGCCCTTGCTTATGATTACACAAAACCAGTGCAAAGAAACTTGGAAAACAAATCTCCAATTTTCTTTGACATGGTTTGTGCTGATCTAAGAACACACCAGTGGTTATCCACAATATTTTCCTTTAACCGAAGGGAATTTTTGAAGTATAGCAAAATGCTAAACCACATGTAGCACAAAGCCAAAGCCTGGAGTATATAATCCCTTGGATGCCTATTTTAGAGAATTCAAAGGAAGAAGCAAAGGAAATCTAAAAAGAGGAAATTTTCTGAAAAGATCTCACTATAGACTATTCCCTTTACTATGGATGTTTACTAAATGTATTTCCACTTAGCTGCAATGCTGTTTTTAAAATTCAGTATGTATCTTGCACATCTGTTCCATTCACAAAGAGTTAACTTTCTTCCATGAGAAAACACAAGATATGAGAAGACTTCGGGTGGCGATTTTGGGTGGCATTCTTTATATAATCACTTGTAATTTAAACGTTGAAATGCCCTTTTGGTAAATCTTATATTCTTTGGTTTTTGCCTGAGTGGGTAGTTTTAACCCTTTAGAATAATTTCAAAACAATCATTCGATTTGGCAAGTTCTCTTTTTAATAATGGTTAAACGTTTTTACTTCATACTTTATGGGTGTCTGCTTTGAGTATAAACTACACAGGAAATTAAAGTTAAGTTAACATACAAATCATGTTCACCGCTTTCAAAGAGAGACATTTCAGCTGGTTAAACCTGATTTACTTCTGCAGAACATGAAATGGTGTCGTGGGACACAAAAGTATGCAGCGAATACTTGGACTGCTGTCTGGGGACAGTCAGCAGACAGAATTCCATTTGGCTTTCGACTGTTTCCTACATGCTAATCATCCAGTCCTAGGGAGTCCAAAAGTCAGCCTCGAGACTGAACTATTAACCCCCAGGCTATGCTGCACTTGTAAATCTCAGAAATGTTAGAAGTTGCCAATTTGCTTTAAGTCTTGATGTCTTCACTGTTTTTTGGAAGAACCTGGAAGAAGACCCTGAAGTTGTCCGACTGCAGGAGTGTGAGCTCTATTCTTAAACCTGGGCATCCTTTCTTTCCTTGTCATGTCCCATTCTTTACATATGGCTATCCTATAGAAAGGCTCAGGATTTATTAAGGAAGCCTAGAATGGATAAAAAGTTACATTAAGCTGTTTTAAAGGTAGGCTAAATTTTTACACTAGGCAATGACATATTAGCCATGGAAAGAGAGACCTAATTTTGCTCTAACTAAATAAATCGAATGGAATTAAGAGTGTAGTCACCCATGCCTAAAATAAAATCGATATAAAATATTAAATATTTTCTATGTCAGCCTTCACTATAACCTGTGAGGAGGTAAGTATATATAAGGGAATAAAGAAATTACATTTGTCCAGGTTTTTCTTGAGATGTAATATTTTGCTTCTTCCTTGAACTCTGAAACTAACTAGCCCAATTTATCAACTGACTAAAAAAGCAAGCTTCTATTCACTGTTGAATATGCTTCTAGCACGAAGCAAAATGCACTGGCCTGAGAAGCCCTCTAGAGCAAGCAAGGCATAAACTTTTCCTTTGCAAACTACTTTGTGCTTCTGGAAAAGTTTGACGTTTAAGGAATCCTAATTTAATAAATTACTCCCTAACAGTTTTACAAAACAAAGAGGAAGGAGAAAAGATCTAAACAGGTAATCCTGGAGTAGGCGGAAACAATTTAAATAAACAATTTCCATCAGTCGAAACAGAATGCAGGAAGATAAGTATGTATCCTTTAGGTCTAAGCCCACCATCTCTTAATTTCTTAAGAACGATAAAGCATGTTAACCTGGGAAACCTGTCAAAGCAATTAATTCCAAATATATGCCAGGGTAGGCTAATGGTCTGCAAAGTAGAGAGCTGCTACACAACCTACTTTGGTCGATACAACATAAAAAGCCTCAGAGTCAGCAGTTAGCAAGAGCCAAACCCCCAACGCTTGACATAACCATGAGCAGTGAGCGATGAATGCGTTAGTGAAACTGGTTACTTGCCTATTGGTGTCCACACATGCGACTACTCATGATTTACTGCAACAATTATCAAATATTTTGCTTTCGTAAAATTCATTAGTAATTAACTGCCATGCCAGACACTCTGTTTAGTCTAACAGGGAGGATTCTAGTGGGCGGATTATGGTGGGACGAGTTGGTGATGGGGGTGGTCTCCGGCTAGAAAGAGAGAAAGAGAAAGGTAAAGAAGCAAGTTGAACATCTAGTAAAAGGTTCTCCCAGAGGCACTGAGAAAGAGCCAGCAGGCACATGCTCATGCACAGACAGGCCAGCAGCAGTGGCTGTCACCTGCAATAACTTAAGACTGCCGCCTTTCATTCACCCAGTATTTTTTTTTTTTCACATGAAAACAAGGTATTTTTTCATATGCAAATCTTGCCAAAACCAGAAGTCCTCCCTCCCAATACTAATAAAGAATATTAAATCATGTAAAAGCCATTAGAGTATGCCCATTCCAGGAAATCATAAGGTGTTTAGGTCTCAGAGACACATGGGGTTTGAATGTTTATTTCCCTTTATGTAGTAGTCTTCCTCTTTTTCTCCTTGTCAGGATGTTAACTATCACTTCTCACTGCCTTTAGCAGTAGCTTTCTCCAATTTATTCTATGTTTTACTTCTAATTTGCTGGATACTAGAAAATCAGAAAATCAAAGTTTCTAGAGTTCTCGACAATAAGTGTAAACAGGCTCAGTGTTTGTGCCGAGCAAACTGAATGAGCTCTAGTTCCTATTTTGGGTTCTAAAAGTTTTATTTTTAGTAACAGTATTGTTCACTTTCTGGTTGGTAATGATGTTTCTAATAGGTGAGGTTGCTAAATAAACTCTAGATAATGCAATATTATTGTGTCTGAGAATCTCAGTTTTATACAAACTAATTATCTTTATTCCTTGAACTAATACATTTATTTCCTAAATGTCTCAATAAGATTTTTATGTGTGTACTTGACTCTATATGTCATATCTCAGAGGGTAATGCTTTAGCCAACAAGATTCAACACATTCTGCAAACTGAAACCTTTCTTCTTTTTGTTTGTTTGTTTGAACATTTATTTTTATTTATTTATCTTTTTTTGGGAGGGTGGGTGGGGAGGGAGGGGGACGGGCGGGCCACTTCTATTGGTCTTTCATTTCTCTATTTTCATCCGTCTTTGTTCTTTGGCTCCTGTGGGCCTCCCATCGCGGTGGCGTCTGTCATTGCAGAGCGCCGGCTCTGGGCGCATGCGCCCCAGAGCTCTGGCTAGGTAGTTGGACACATCAGTCCAGCCGCTCCGCGGTGCGTGGGATCTTCCCAGGCCAGGGATCGAACCGGCGCCCCTTGCACTGCAAGGCAGTGTCCTTACCCACTGGACCACTAGGGAAGCCCGAAACCTTTCTTCTTGATAAAACTCTGCCACTGATTTTTTTCAGAAAGACCGCACTCCCCCTTTTCTGGAATTACAGTCATGTCATGAAATTTTCTTCTGTATTACACACATGAAATTGATCCAATCAAGTATTCTTTCTCGGGATGAAGGAGTGAAGTTAGAAAAGTTAAAGAAAATGGCTGTGCAATGTTAAAAAATTACAAAGCTATAAAATTAAGTGCTCAAGGATAAATGAAAACAAGAGATATTGTTGACTAAAATGGTAGAAATAACAGCTACTTAAAGCACAAACTCATAGATGCTGATAGTTTCTTTTGCCTCCTGTGCTTGAAAAATATCTAAGAAACTGGAGGAAAGGTTTCCTTGGGAAGGTGCATGCCAGTTTAACCTGTTATACTAACTCTTACCTCTTACGGTAAGTCTTATAGCTCAGTGGTACTGAATTTTTGAAAGTTCACTTTATAGGCACAGTTACGAAACTAAACCAAGCCCCACTAGCTGTTTAATTTGATTAAACAAGTGAGTCCTTTCCCTGCAGAAAGGTTACCGGCTACTGCGACCACCTGAAATGTTTTGGCAATTTCCTGCTGAGAAAAATCCTTCCATAATTTTCTTTTCACTTATGGCCACGCACAAATACCTGCCCTTTCACTAGTATACTGCTCATTTTCCTTTGAAATGGTTATATGTGTTTAACTTATGTCCTGGGTTTGGACCCATGCCATTTCCTCCTTTCAAGTGAACTTCTCAGAGGCCAGAAGTCATGTCCACTTGAGTTGTCTCACAGAGTGTTTAGCAGGGTGTTGCCTTCCATTATGTCCTCAGCGTTCTTCTGTTTATCTTCTGGAGCTGCTATTCCTCCCTCAACACTCACCTGGGTGAAGTCTTCCCTGACCTTCCTTTCCCTATCTTGATGCTTCTATAGCATCTCAGCATATTTCTAGTATTAGGTATACATGTTTATCGTCACTGATCAGAAATGAGCTGTGTCTTAGTCATCTTCCTTTTCTTGGGGTATCTAGCTCAGTGCTTGTCATTCACTGAATGTTTGACAAACGAAAAAATGAAAATTACTCCTAGAAGTAAGAAACAAGCTACGAATACTTGTGATAGCCATTGATCTTTACATTATACTAAGGTATTTTTTTTAAATAAATCATTGTTCTGAGAAAAAAAATAGCTATGATGGCCTGTAGGGTATTTACACGCTTGGAAACTCCACCTACAGAATATTTGATTGGTTAGGCATATGGAATAAACACTATTTCTTAAGTCCCTCTCAGGGACTTAAGTCACACCTCCTATAGAAATACATTCTTAGCATTTTAGCAGTATTAGGAGCAAGAGAGTTGGCCAGAATTTGAACTTGAAACAGGGAAACTCTACCAGAAGTCTCAATAATGGGATAGTCTTAATTAGGAGATTTAATTTGAAGACAAAACAAAACAAAACAAATGGATTTTAAATGACAAATGCAGTAAGTGGCAGAATACAGCGTGGCACGGTGGGCAAGAAGCTGTTCCATATGCATATGTGTTAGCTTTGGCCAAAGGCTGCAGCCAAGAGAGAAACGAATACAAACTGAGTTCTTTGAGTCTTTTGTTCTTGGCTTAGATGTCATACCGCAGCACTTCCTGAACAACTTATAATTTCCAACCACCACTCCTCACTGTTTCATGATGAGGAGGTATTTCTCATTCCTTTTTGTACATTCCTTTTACGTATTTCATAGTGCTTAACTGTTTGCCATTATGTATGTATTTACTAGTGCATGGCCTGTGTCCTCCAGTAGATGGCAAACTTCTTGAGTATAGAGACCACATAGTCTGTATTTATTACACACATTCAGTATTTCGTAGAATGTGAATAGGAGGCAGTGAATAAATAATTATTAAATAGCAGACAAACAAATGAATGACTGAAAAGTACCTACACAAAGAGGTTTAGCCAGGTTAGTGCAGACCAGGTCAAGGAGAGTGGGTCCAATGAGGCCAGAAGTGCACCTTTTGTGGAGGCATTGGCCAGAGGTTTATATTTGAGGCAGCAGGTTTACACAGAAATTGAAAGATGTGGATTTTAGCTTCACCTGCCAATCTGTATACTCATGAATCACTAGGCTTCTCTAAGCCTCAGTGTTCTCATCTACGACAGAAGAGACTCAGACCAGATAACCTGTGACATGCTTTCCAGTTATGCACTGCGTGTATTATTTATTGAGCATGTACTATGTGGGCTGTGCTATGCTGAATAATTTTTAAAAACTCAAATCTCTTCATAGTGGCAGACAAATGGGATAGGACAAGCCTGCAAGTGGTTTTACTATAGCGCCCAATTTTAAGTGGAAAAAATGAGGCAAAATTTTGTAATTCAGGCTCGGAGGTTGAAAATACAATAATGTGGTTGAAGCAGAAGCAAATGTGATTTCAACTGTGACATATAAAATTTGAAAGTCATAGGAGAATGGAGGGCTATAATGGGGTTAAAGAAACTAAAAATTAAGTGAGGAGGTGGAAAGGATGAGCTCACTGGTGGGGAGAGGGAATAGAAAGATCGAAATGTTTTGATGGCACAGAAACTTCTCCTTCATCTCTTCTCCAGTTTTTGGGCCATCCTGATGGGAAGAGACAAAGTCAACGATCGTGGGCAATTGCAGAAAGAAGGCATGGCAGGACACCAAAAAAATACAACTTTCTATTATGTGTCAGGTCTTTTGTTTGTCTTGTTCGCCACTGTATCCCAGTTATAGTTACCACTGTAATTCATTTGTCTTTGGCTTATATATTTTTTTTTCAAATAAGTAAATTAAGAGATCATATCCATATGGGTACTTTAAGGGTGCCCCTAGGGCACTGAATAGGCACTGCACACCTGTATGGTGAATTAATGATTGAAAAAATGAAAGATCAAATTTCTATCATGATCTCTTAAAAATAACTATGACATTTCTAAAATATGCCTCGTTTCAGGTTAAAGTAACTCATACATGTAGTTAAGTAATGAAAAATCCTAAAGAGCCAGTCAAGCCTTTTGGAAGAGAGAAGCTTCACTTCTAAACAATATCCTCCTCCCCGCTCCTGATAATCTGTGTAGGAAGCAAAACCAAGAGGAGCATCAAGCTGTTCAGCGTGAATTTTCTTAATAAGTCATGCTAAGATGTTTGCCAACTTCAACGCCAGAAAACCATTTAAGGTTTACAGTTAAGGTTCGTTTCATTGGTCCAGTTCCTAACCATTCAAAGAGTTTCCAAAGACAGTCACCTCATAAGACAGTTTGTTGGGGGCCAAGCAAAGTTATTTGTTTTGTACCACATTCTTCTCCATTACTTTGTGCAGAGATGGGCTTCATTAAATAACCCATTATACTGAAATGGAGCATCTTGCATCACTTAGTGTTTATTGAAACACTGTGCTGTTGTGTGGGTGGTTTATGGTTACGATAGAAGAGCCATGTTTCTGCTTCCAAATCAAAGGGAAAGATGCAATACTTGAAGCTGCATCTGTAGCTGCAGGGATGGGCTGTGTGCAGTCTTTGGACGATGACAAGTTTTGTAAGAAAGCTGAATGTTCACGCAGGGTGGGTGGCATGGAGGGGGAGCAACTGGCTACATGATAAGAGAGAAGAAGATATCAGTTGTCTTACTGTCTTGGTTGATTCTCTTCTAAATTTTCATTTGCTCTTCTGTGGGTTTAGCTGGTTGTGATTGTTCATGGTGGGAGACAGATCTTAACAGGGAGGGCTCATCACACTGCTTACAGACATGACTTGGTCTTTCTGCCCCCCCTGCCTGTACATCTCTTCAAGATGAAAGTCAGACTCATCTGTCTGGTAAGCGCATGAGCCAGACGAGGTCTGTGGGGCTCAGGCTCCATCCTTTCCCTACTTACACCCAAACATCGTGACTCCCAGGCCAGGCTTCTTTCTACGGAGCAGTCACATTGGCATGTTCTCAGGGTCTGGCTCTTAAAGGAACCATGCACCAGAAAACTACCCAGAGGACCTGTGAAAAATGAAAGATCAAATTTCTATCATGATCTCTTAAAAATAACTATGACATTTCTAAAATATGCCTCGTTTCAGGTTAAAGTAACTCATACATGTAGTTAAGTAATGAAAAATCCTAAAGAGCCAGTCAAGCCTTTTGGAAGAGAGAAGCTTCACTTCTAAACAATATCCTCCTCCCCGCTCCTGATAATCTGTGTAGGAAGCAAAACCAAGAGGAGCATCAAGCTGTTCAGCGTGAATTTTCTTAATAAGTCATGCTAAGATGTTTGCCAACTTCAACGCCAGAAAACCATTTAAGGTTTACAGTTAAGGTTCGTTTCATTGGTCCAGTTCCTAACCATTCAAAGAGTTTCCAAAGACAGTCACCTCATAAGACAGTTTGTTGGGGGCCAAGCAAAGTTATTTGTTTTGTACCACATTCTTCTCCATTACTTTGTGCAGAGATGGGCTTCATTAAATAACCCATTATACTGAAATGGAGCATCTTGCATCACTTAGTGTTTATTGAAACACTGTGCTGTTGTGTGGGTGGTTTATGGTTACGATAGAAGAGCCATGTTTCTGCTTCCAAATCAAAGGGAAAGATGCAATACTTGAAGCTGCATCTGTAGCTGCAGGGATGGGCTGTGTGCAGTCTTTGGACGATGACAAGTTTTGTAAGAAAGCTGAATGTTCACGCAGGGTGGGTGGCATGGAGGGGGAGCAACTGGCTACATGATAAGAGAGAAGAAGATATCAGTTGTCTTACTGTCTTGGTTGATTCTCTTCTAAATTTTCATTTGCTCTTCTGTGGGTTTAGCTGGTTGTGATTGTTCATGGTGGGAGACAGATCTTAACAGGGAGGGCTCATCACACTGCTTACAGACATGACTTGGTCTTTCTGCCCCCCCTGCCTGTACATCTCTTCAAGATGAAAGTCAGACTCATCTGTCTGGTAAGCGCATGAGCCAGACGAGGTCTGTGGGGCTCAGGCTCCATCCTTTCCCTACTTACACCCAAACATCGTGACTCCCAGGCCAGGCTTCTTTCTACGGAGCAGTCACATTGGCATGTTCTCAGGGTCTGGCTCTTAAATGGAACCATGCACCAGAAAACTACCCAGAGGACCTGTGAAAACTGAGGTTTATAGGTCCCACACAGAATTTCTAAAGGGGTGAGATACTTCTAGTAAGTTCCCAGATTATACTGATACTGCCGGTCCTGGGATTGTGCTTTGAAAACTGTCTGAAGACATAAGAAATGACTGTATCCTTGTTTTCCTAGCAACTCATTTCACTTGCCAAATAAAGTCAGAGCAAAAAGAGAAAGTTCTGGGAAAAAATAAAAACACATGAAAGATGAAATGGTGGTAGAAATTCTCTGATACCTTTGGAAATTAGATTCAAGCATGGGGACAATTTGTTTCAGGTTTATTTTGTAAAGACAAAGATATTATACTCCGGTAGTTTTTTTTGTTAGTTATCACCAGACAATTAACTACTTGTTTAAGGGAAGCTTACTCATGAAAATGGTAGTAGGTATAGAAACTAAACACAAGTAACCATGCATTTCAAATTGTCATCTGTGGAGAAAGTACGACTGAAGCCCAACCTAATTAGTTAGGTGGGCACAAATTATAAAAAAGGACAACTCTCAAAAAAAATCAAAGACTGATACTTTTAGGGAAATGATATTTGCCGAAGAGGGTAGTTATCTACATAAAAAGGATATGCAATTTGTGCACAAGTTCTATGCATAAGTTTGCACAGATACAGGCAAAGCTTTAAAAACTGTCACAAAAGTTAAATGTACATACAATTGCACTTAGGATCACTGAATCTTATTGATGAAAAGCTTAAAAAAAGAGAGAGAGAGATGGGTTTTTGTCTACCTAAGCATAAGAAGTAAGGTACGTCCTTTTTGAGGGTTATCTCAGATGAGTATCTTAGAAAACAAAAGCAAAAACTGCCTCTGAATTTTCTAAAATCGTGACAAGTGTTTCCCACAGTGGACTCTGCTCATTTCCTGAGTGGCTTCAGGCAAAAATGGCCCGGAGTCAGCTGAATGGGGGATGCCTATAGTATCTTCTTCCCAGGAACTGAAACTTTCCATGACCCTTTTGAATAGCTTAATTCTTGCATCATTTTTCAAAGCTTAAGGCATGTATACACCATTTATCATCGGAACAACATTATAAACTTCCCATGACCTGAGATTACTCTTTATCCTGCTGCAGCCTTCCACAGCACCTGTAGGGGGCAGTGTCCCACCCAGGAATTCAAGGACATGAATAACGGAACATCCCCAGGAATAAATCAGACAGGAGCACAGCTCCAGGTGAAATGGAAAGGTCACTAACTGTGACCTAGGACTTCCTTTTGCTAAGGTCTGCTCTAAGAGAACAGATTATGAGACACAGTTGTTTAAATTTCAGCACTGATTGTGCTTTGCTTCTTAATTGGAGCATTTATCAAAAACAAAACAGGTTTTACGTAACTGAAAAGTTCAAGGCGAAGTACAGAAAAATGCTATAAACAGTTATGATTTTGTCCACAAGAAAGATAATATTTTGTAATTTATTATCAAAAGTACTATAGGATGCTATCCAGCATATTTTTTGGACTTTTTTAGCTTTAGTAACAGAGTGAGCTAATACTGTCCAAGAATAGTTTACAGTAGATGTTGGAAAGAGCAGAGAACTTGGAGTCCATGTAAAAGATTCAACAAAAAATTCTCTAATATGACTCTTGCTACATTTTAGAGCCAGCATGTCTTTCCGCTGTGAAAATGAACCCATGAATTTTTAATGCATGTCATTGGGAAAGTATGAATCAATCGATGAACTCTGAAATAAGTACAAAAGGGGAAAAACACTCATAATTTTTATTTGATGATGCAAATATATAAAGTACTATATAAATTGGTCTCCGAGACAAATGGTGATATCATCCACCTTGCCACACTTCTTTTGTGTTATTTCAAATATCTGACTCAGATTTTACTCATAGGGATGGTACCAATAAGTCCACTTCTGTGGCTGCAGTAAAAAGGCAGCTTAAGGGATGACTTGCCCACATGAACTTGGCTCAGTTTATGATCTGTAAAAAGAAACAGCCACGCAAGGTTTTCTGTAGCACAGAACAAGAGAGAAAAGTGCTTGCATTTAAATCATTTCTTAAAGTACACTCGGTATTGGGCTAATCCTAAAAATAAACCTTGATTAAAGATGGCACATCAACTCATTTTGTTTTCTTTCATTCTCTCAATAAGCCCTGTGGACATGTTAGGTACTGTATTAAGAGTTAGAGGTACAAAAATAAAGATAGCCACTGCCCAGGAATTTCTAGTTGAGCTGGGAAGTAAACAGCGTCCACGGTTGGGTAGGTGCTATGACAGAGACTATGCCTCAAGCACTTCAGGGACACCTGGAGTCTCGGCCTGGAGATGGAATAAGGTTGGGGGGGCGGCGGTTAGAAGCGCTTGAAGAAAACAGAAGAAGTTGAGGGACTGGCATTCCAGGGATAGGAGATCGTATGTTTGAAGGGGAGTGAAAAAGGCTAGAAAAAGTACTGTCAGCCGGAGAAATCAAGGGTTGTCTCATTTTTATCACAAGTGGAAAAGTTACTTGTTTTGTTCCAAGTCCTAATTCATAAAACAAAGATGTTTTAGACGGCTTTTTAGTTGTTTTAAAATATGATTCTTAAAAAGTATTATTTCTGAGATTTTTATACGTTAGCCTCTGTACTACATCACTGACGACACATGAACTGGGTAGAGCTACAGACTAAAAGGTATGCAAAGAAACAGAAGGTCAGAGGAGTACAGGACAAAACTACACAGAGGGAAAGGAGGCGGCTTTTAAAGAGATTTACACGCCCATGGTGACTGAATGAAGTCAGGCATTTTTTCTCTCTCTGAGGACTTTTTTCTCTCTGTCTCTTTCTCCTCCTCCTCCCCTTCCTTCTCTCTCCCTCTCTACCTCTCTCTTTCTCTTTTTCAAGAAAGCCCCAAAGAGATCTAAAACTTACATGCATGTATGTAGAAACCTAGTCCCACTGACGGTAGCTACATCTAACCCTTTCCGTCCTCCTCTGTCCTCTTGTCTCTGCCCTTCCCCGCACTCCCATCCCAGGCCTCAGGGGAAGGGGTTGGCCAGCTCAGACATTTGGGGGAAGGAGGAGAGGCTGGGAAGGAGGTGCTAAGGACCAGCTACTGGGAGAGGCGAACTTCCACTTCTGAGATGAACACTCTTCTGTCATCTCAAGTCGGGGAGAAGAAGTAAAAACAGCAAGGGTGGGGAGGAAAAAGGCAACAAAATTCACTTCTGCTTTGGAAAGGTGGGGAAGACCTTTTCTCCTTTCTGATAGATAGCAAGAACCCTCTGGGCATCAGTATCTATCTGACTTGGGGCCTGACCTCAAAGCGGGTAAATGTGAATGTAGACATATAGATGCAAAAGTTAACTTTCCAATTCCTCTTATTTTTGTAACAACAACAACAACAACAACAAAATCAGCATGAGGAATCTGAAACTTAAGAGAAGATTTATGCAATAATGAAGTTTCATTTCTGCCTAACCTGTGATACCTGGTGAATTAAAAAGCCAATTTTAAATCAGCCCGAGAGGAAAAAACTGCAGACGTTTTACTAATGAGAATCCCAGTAATTTAAAAGAAAAAAAAATTCCAGCAGGAGGAGCTCTAACATGCCTTAGAGTTCAAAGTTTAAAAAAAAATTCTGAAAGCAAACAGAAAAACAAGAGAGGTGGTGAGCCTTGCAAGCTGCCATGTCAGTGAACAAATATGTGACCGAGTCCAATTAAATGCTCAGTGCGAAGCCAAGCGACGAAACTGGCAGAGACAGAAGGGCCCCTGTTTTCTCCCTTCTACCAGTCTCCGCATCCTGATGCAGTTAAACTGGGAATGAACCTGTGCTGTTAGGGGGCAAAAGGCTGATTCTGGGCAAGGCTAGAAGTTATTCTTTTCCTCTTGAAGTATCATATTGTTTCTAAATGAGTCTTTTGACGCTGGCTCAAAAACTGCCATTTGAAAACAAACTCTTAATCAGTGTCTCAAAGCACTACAAAAACTCCCGAATGTTCTTCTTGTACTCCGTGGCTTGCTGGGTGCTTTTTTTTTAAATGAGGGAACTGCTGTAAAAACTGGTGGTAAAAGGGGAAGGAGTCATATGTCTCCTGGGCCATGTAAAGAGTCTGCAGAAAGAATTAGAGCTTTCTAACACACTCACACACATCAACTGGCATACAAAGAATTTACTCAGGAAAACAGTGAGAAGTATATGAATTTAACAGTGGCTAGATTTTGGCGGGGGTCAGGGGGTAAGCCTTTCCACTCTGGACAGTGCTGTGGGAGTGGAATGGACGAGCGGGCACACTGTAGGATCACAATGACTTAACCTGAAGGAAATTTTCAACCAATCCCTTTTAATCGCTCGCCAGTAAGAAGTCAAACTTTTTGTTTTACACCTTAATGGGATGCCCACATTTAAAAATTTTATACAAGCGCCTACAGAAACTTTAACTAGACCAATTCAGGCCAACAGTCACTAAATAAAGCTCGTCTAGACGGAAAAATCTATGAAAACCATATGTCTTTGAGGCATCTGTCTTACAAAAAAACTGCCATTATCGTGGAGAAATAGCTCACAAAATATGCTTTTAGGAAAACACTGCTGTAATGGCTAGGGGAGCTGTGCTCAAGAAGACGGCTGGACTTGGAGAGAGTAAAGCTAGAATGTTTACAAATGAGAGGCTCTCAGTTCTACATATATCTGTCTGTAAACATCACTGAGAGAATGGGCAAAAGCAGATGTAATTTATATTTCCACTGTTCTAGAAGGTCTCAGACAAGTTTACAGTTTTGTTCCTCGACATCCCCGCAAAACATCAGACCCAGAGATCTCAAAGCAACTCTGTGCTCACTCACAGAAAACTGTTTTGAATAATCTTGTACGTGGATGGGGCCAGAACATTTTCTTCTGATTATTACCTCATTCGGCTGGCCTGCCAAATGCAGTCAGAAGGCAGGTGTTCGATAGAAGTAACCAGGGGAAGACTGTCCTATATAGTTGGTGTAGGGCCTGAGAGGCAAGGGAATGGGCAGGGCTGGGGTACAAAGCAGGAAAGCAGTGAGAAGGCAGTAAAGACAAACATCCTAGAACCTTGCCTTTTCTGATTTAACACTGCTTTCTGGACTAGCGACAGTGGTCAGTGCTTCATTATTCTAGCTATGTATTTTTGTACCTCAAAATGCAAAATGCACTTTAATAAGTGGTATGAAATCTATAGGCGAAAACAGAAATGTGAAATTTAATGATAAACATAACAACATATTGACAGTCTACGGAGACTGGGGAAGCATTTGTAAGTTGCAAAGATTCCTTGTACTTTGTTGAGACTTCTTGCTCTAAGGGAAGGAGACAACACAGCAACAGTGGTTATTGGTATGAATGCCCCATGTGCTGTGCAGTCACAAAACTGAATAAACATTGTGTATCAAACAGAAAAGGTCCTCGGTTGAAGGAGGCAAGTATAGTTAAAAAAAAAAAAAAAAAAACAGGGACATCTACAAGAAGTCATCAATCACACACCAAAGTTTTAAGCAAAAGCGAGAAACACGATTTCAACATGTTTATTCAAAGATATGGTGCTTTAAAATGAATCTTCAAATACTTATTAGTTTTTGAGAGTTAAGATGGGGATAGGGTAGCTTAGAGTGTTTGAAATATTAAAACAAATCAAGCAATCATATCAACAACCCTCATTACAGATCCCTAAACTGAACTGGAGAGCATTTAAGTAAGTTAATCAAAGTCCACTGATGAATCAAGGGGATTTTTATAGTCCATTAATTTCAGTCCTGAGAGTTCTTATACTACTACTGTTAGAGTAAGTTTCTTTTCTTTCAAAAGATATGTACAGCATGGATTTTATTGTGAGTTTAGACCCAGATATGTGGAGGGAAATTACTGCAGTGGTTTCTCTAGTTAACACATTTACTAATGTTTTCTTAATTTTCCAGCCCAAGAGGCAACAATTAAGGTAGCATTGGCCTCACATGAAGTTTTATTATTTTAGTTATTAAAATATTTTCCAATACTGCTAAGAAGCAAAGAGAAAATTCTGGTTGTTTTTTTAACAATAAGTAGACGCTTGCCTCATTTTTATAGCTTTCCTCCATGAATGGTGGTCTAAAAGGCAAAGCAGAGTGCAGACTTTCTGGCGAGAACACTTGAGCACGGGACTAGGAGGAGATTTATTTGAGGGAAAAACTTCATTCACTCTTCAAATTGGTTGTGAGGGTAATCCTAATGTAAAGTTAAAAAAATGCACATGGCACAGAATAGATCTTACATAATAATCCATTTCCAAGTGGAATAATTTCATTTTAGATTCTCTGGGCTGAAAAATATCTTTAAAAAAAAAGGTTTTCTCACCTCCCAGTCTCAGAAATGTCTCATGCTCGATGAATGCAAAATAATACTGAAATTTAGAGAATGTGTCTCAAAAAAATCTGAAACCCAATACAGGTATCTCTTTACATGCTGGAGGCAAGTGGTATATTTGATTGTAAAATAAGATTATTTTTCAAATCATATTCAGAGCCACCTAATGTCTCTTTTCTCTTGGTTTTTCAAATTGCCATTGAAGCTTTAGGATTTACTTGTGATACTATATCTGGCTGTGGTTATCTAGTCTTTACCTTGTTCTCTCTCAGAAACAAAACAAAACCAGAAAAAGCGTCAAGTTTGTTTCTAAATTTTACAGGAACTTGCACATTTACTAGGTTCCCAGATAGCAGCAAGAACAATATTCTCCTGTCTTCCAGTGTTTAAACTCATCCCAATGGTGTGGGGCGGGGGGATGCTGACTTTATGAAGACTGGGAATTCTCTGTGTCTGAGCAATTGAAATCAAGAAGGCCTGGCCTTATCATTGACCATGAGCAACTGAGAATTTGCCATTTACCATTCTGATCAAGCATTCCCCCTCTCCTCCCCCAGTCCTTGGATGGAATATATTCTTTCTACAGTTCATGTGAGGAGATAATTTTGACTGGAAAACTGGAGTGGACATTTCCTGGTGTTTATGAGAATGGTTGAAAAATAATTTCAGAAATGAGAGCACTCATTGTGTGTGGAGTTGCCTATCCTGTGGCTCTGATGCCTGAAAAGTAACCAGAAAGAAAAGAAAGTACTGGGACATGAGGAGGTTTCCTCAATTCTTTGTGGCTTTGGACTCTGCCCTCTGTAGGAATTCTATTTCTGGTCAGCATTGCCACACGAGCTGAACTTCATCTAAATACTGGTAATGTGGCATACGTACACAAGCTGACTCTTGCAAACCCAGTGCCTTTCCAACACCCCCTGCCCCCAGTCACCTTGCCTCCCACATTTGAAAATACTGGCCAAACTAAAAGTGTAGCATTCTTTTGGAAACAGTGTTTGGTAAGCCAGATGGACTTCATTTGGCAGCTAAAGGGTGTAAATATGTGTTTAGATTCAGAGGTTCCTCTAGACAACGGTTACAATATGTTAGCTAGAGTCAGCTAAGGATTTCAACATAGGGTATCTACAACTTTTATGTCGAAGCAGAAAGAAAATTAAGACAAGCAGAGAAGAGCGGTCACACCCTCAGTTAAATCCTTAACTCCTTTCTCATTCGACTGGAGGTGCATGTAATGCACATTCCGAGTGAAAGATAAAGCATTTTCATGTTTAATTTCCTAGCTGTTTATCGGCTAAAGCAGTTCTAGTAGGCTAAATTTCACTTCTAATGTTTCCTCAGAACTGATAAGTCAGAGGGAGGAAGAAGTGTCCAGTAGCTCATTCTTGGAGCTGGCTGCTTCCATAAAATTTAGAGGTGAAAAAAAGAGTCGAGGATCATGTTGTGCCTTGCCTCTCTGAAGTCAATGAAAAACATGCCATCTGACCATAACTGCTTGAATATGAAAAACCATTCCCTGTAAAATTGTCCTTTTCTTACAGCAAGGGAAACAAAAGAGGGCAGTGCTGAAACAGAAGGACTGGTTTGGGTGTGTCTACAAGGCTGTGGGTCTGCTTGCACTGGGTAGAATGTTTTCTTTTCTTTCAGCTGACATCAACTCATATATAGGAACATTCAGCAGATTCCAGCTGGTGACAGTTGGCTGCTGACTGGCTACAGGACGAATAACTCTTGACTGAGTGTTTTTCACTGGTCACTGGCTCTTGGGCCAGACTCTGGTCTTGGCTGTCTTCCTCAACCAGGTGAAACAGGGGCAGCATGGGGTACCCTGAAATTCAGAAAGGTTCTCCCTGCCTTGTTGAAGCTTAGCAACAGAGAGCCTCAAGACAAGAACAACGAATGACAGGGCTACTTGCTATTATTTGCTGTGGGATGTGAAAGAGGTTGTCTCGTTAACTCAATGTGAGGTTCCATGGGACTGATACGGTATATGATCTATTGTTATATTTACTGCCCTGCTGTCTGTCTGCATTTCTGTTGTTTTTACCGTCTCATGTAGATCCTTTTATAATTTTCCTTTCTTTTACACCCTCCTGGAACACAAGATGTATGGAAAAGGAGGGGAATGCACACATGGAAAATGGAAGGGCAATCTGAAATCTACCTTGACTCATCTGTCCCACATTCCTGAACCTGGCCTAAACAGATGGCCAGTCATGCTGGACTGGGGTGGGATAGAGGTGTTTGTGTAAAGTAACACAAGTTTGCTAGACCCAAAAAAGAAACCACCAGACCAATTTACTTCCACTTGAACTAGAACGAAAGCAAGACCCTGAAGAATGAAAACCTTTGACATTAATCATTGATTCACGTCCGTGAATTATTATGGTACAACCAGAATCACTGTGGCATTTGAATGATTTTGATGACATATGTAATAAGAGAGGCTCAGATTAAATTGGACATTTTCTTTAGTGAGCATCTTGTGGCCAAATTCGTATTTTCATGAAAATATGTTAAGCGTCATGACAACTCATGTTAAACCTGCAACAAATTATTAATTACCTTTGGAGTTTCAGTAGCAAATTCTGTAACACAGTAGCCTCATGAGATGCCTCAATCATTAAGAATCAAAAAGAATGTCTTGAAATTGTTTCTATTCTTGGCAGTTACACTTTGTAAAAATCCTTGCTTGGAATTTTCAGTCCAGTTGCTAAATATAAAAACTGTTCCCTGAAAAATCAGAACACCTAATCATAAATGTATCTGTTTGTTCTTTAAAAGAGAAGGATATTGAGGCGAACAGAAAACTCGTGGCTGAAATCAGAAATCACAAGATGAAGGCATCATTTGTCCAAAGACACTCAGCTGCTAAAAGAAGTCATACTTCTAGAGGGCTGTTGAGGAGGGAGTAAGTCCGGATGCTTCCAGAACACGACTGCTGGGGAATCAGACACAGGCTAGGCCCACAAGTTGCTTAACTGTCCATGAACCCTGAGCCCACGACTTCAAGGCTCGGCAGCTTCCTCCTTCACGGCACCAAACCTTGATGTTAGGGATGCAAAGACACACTCATAAGAATCATGGGTTTGCTCTTACTCAAAATTCAGGGGACTGGCTGAAGACAAAACCAAATAGGAGGCCTTATCCCTAGGTGAAAGGGCTACCTTTCAATTAAACCCACATACAAAATAGTGTAGAAGAGATATGAACATCAAGGTCCCACCATTTAAAACAAGATTAAAGAGAACCAAAGCGTTTTTACCTCTGTAAAGAAAAGAACACGCATTCACGGATTGTCTCTTCACATAAAGAAACTGATGTACCTTTTGCCACGGTTGGCTACCGGGTATAAATTTACTCCGCATTTAAGCGAAAAAGAAACCACCAGACCAATTTACTTCCACTTGAACTAGAACGAAGCAAGACCCTGAAGAATGAAAACCTTTGACATTAATCATTGATTCACGTCCGTGAATTATTATGGTACAACCAGAATCACTGTGGCATTTGAATGATTTTGATGACATATGTAATAAGAGAGGCTCAGATTAAATTGGACATTTTCTTTAGTGAGCATCTTGTGGCCAAATTCGTATTTTCATGAAAATATGTTAAGCGTCATGACAACTCATGTTAAACCTGCAACAAATTATTAATTACCTTTGGAGTTTCAGTAGCAAATTCTGTAACACAGTAGCCTCATGAGATGCCTCAATCATTAAGAATCAAAAAGAATGTCTTGAAATTGTTTCTATTCTTGGCAGTTACACTTTGTAAAAATCCTTGCTTGGAATTTTCAGTCCAGTTGCTAAATATAAAAACTGTTCCCTGAAAAATCAGAACACCTAATCATAAATGTATCTGTTTGTTCTTTAAAAGAGAAGGATATTGAGGCGAACAGAAAACTCGTGGCTGAAATCAGAAATCACAAGATGAAGGCATCATTTGTCCAAAGACACTCAGCTGCTAAAAGAAGTCATACTTCTAGAGGGCTGTTGAGGAGGGAGTAAGTCCGGATGCTTCCAGAACACGACTGCTGGGGAATCAGACACAGGCTAGGCCCACAAGTTGCTTAACTGTCCATGAACCCTGAGCCCACGACTTCAAGGCTCGGCAGCTTCCTCCTTCACGGCACCAAACCTTGATGTTAGGGATGCAAAGACACACTCATAAGAATCATGGGTTTGCTCTTACTCAAAATTCAGGGGACTGGCTGAAGACAAAACCAAATAGGGAGGCCTTATCCCTAGGTGAAAGGGGTACCTTTCAATTAAACCCACATACAAAATAGTGTAGAAGAGATATGAACATCAAGGTCCCACCATTTAAAACAAGATTAAAGAGAACCAAAGCGTTTTTACCTCTGTAAAGAAAAGAACACGCATTCACGGATTGTCTCTTCACATAAAGAAACTGATGTACCTTTTGCCACGGTTGGCTGAACTGTGCATAACTGAGAATGTTATAGCATTATAATGTGGGCTGTGAGGAGACTCTCAAAGTGTGCCATGTAAAGTCAGAAAACCTTTATAAGTCATGGAAAGAGTGCAAGTGAGAGGCCCTGGGATGCTCCTGATGCTGTTCCAGCACAGTCCCTGCAGTGCAGGGACCCCGGTTTCACCCTGGGTCTCACCAGAGACACTTGTGGAGTAGTCTTGGGGTCAGTGCTGGGTGTCTGTTATGTGACTGAGCTGGAGCAAAATCTAAACCCTTTCCTCTGATTCACTTCTGTCATTTTTAAAAGATACCATCAGACTTGATGACAAGGGTGGCTAAGAGAAAGGACTCCTATTCAAAAAATAAATGCTTACATAGAAGACTGGGGGATGAGGTAAGTGAAGTCTGCCTTTCCTTGGATAGAGACCCTTCCTCCCACCCTTATCCCCTTTTGACCATTGCAAAACAGCTTAGTCCAAGGAAAGGGGAGAAGACAAATGAGCAAAATAATGCCAGAGTTGACTGTTGCCAGGAAAAACACACTGTGATTCAGTTAATTTGTTCTCTTAATGTCAAAGGCTGTGATTCCCAATTAGCTCATTTTAAGAAGCTGTGACTGAAAATAGCTAACGTTAGTGTCTGGTCGAAGATTAGGATCTTCAAATAAGAGAACGGGGGCCCTAGAGAGGTACTGATGTCTGTTTAAGATCATCTTTCTCAACAAGGACACCACGGGCTGGGGGTCTCCAACTGGGTTTTAGCCCCATCCAGAGAAGGGGATGGAGGTGAGAGGAGGCGGACACACCAAACATTCTGGCGACAGAAAACGTTCCACAGGTCAGATTTGTGTATTCATGCTGGTGAACCTCTCTGGGGCAGAGATGCCCCCCCTGGTTGAGGAAGAATTAATTAAAACAGGCATGTAGTGTGCAATATTTCTAGCTCCCTCCCTGAAAGGTCCCAGGCACATAAACCAGAACAGCTTGAGCAGCTGAGAAAAACTGGGCCAAAAGGACTCTACCAGTCTCTCTCCTTCATCTTCCTTTATATTGGAATGGAAAGATATAATCATAATTACTTTTTTTAAAAAAAGAAAAAAACAGAACCCTCATGGTTTCTTTACTAATGCAAGAGCTTTCGTGATTTCTGAAGAGGATTATAATACCTGTATGCTCTGGAAAGTGAAGATCACAACCTGCTAATGAAATTGCAAATGACCCAGAAGAAAACTATGCACAGGCACACAATGAATGGCAGAGTCTTTTGCCTCTAAAAGTTCAGTTTTTGCCTTGGTCATAGTAAAGCCCAACGGGGAGCTGGTGGGATACTGCCTGCACTATCTTGTCACATTACTGAGTTTCTGGTTTCAGATAAAAGGGGAGAAAGAGCCCTTAAGAAAGCAAAGGACTGGGGAAAAAAAAAAAAAAAAGAAACTTCCTTCTAAGAAAGCCAGGGGTTATTTTTCTGGAGATGATGGATAATGGCACTTCAAGTTTTTTTAGTTTTTATAGAGAAAATGGAGGCAAGTCTTGGAGGGAAAAGAGAATATATAAATAAAAAGAACAAGGTGAAGTCTCCATACGAATTTTTTTCTTTCTTTTTCTATCTCTGTCTCTCTTTCCTTTCCTCTCTCTCTCTCTCTTTTTTTTTTTTTTTTTGAAATCTTAAACCTCATTTCTGGCTTGCATTTGGTAGAATTCTTGCTCTGGCTTTTATTAAAAACAGACTTTATGTGGTCAGAATTCTCCATCTAAAGCTAAACTTTAATAGGCATAAGGATCCTGACGGAGTCTTTCGTGCTCTCTCTCAGGTGACCCCCCACTCCCACCCCCTGGCTTCTCCAGGGATTTCCCTCCCAATGCGCTGAACTGGCACGGAAACTGGAAGGCTCAGCAGAAAACAACCAACTTTCCTCTTTTACTCAGAACGCTCATTTCTGTTTTCCATTTCAGACTCCTTGCAAGGCCAGATCAAGTTAAGTCTGGCTCTAACTTGAGAATACTCTAGAAATTTTGAATAACACAACTGTTGTCCTATAAATTCCTCAGTTCAGATAACTGAAACCTGGAGGTTTCCCTTCTCCAGCTCAGGCTCTGGAGCCCGTTTCCTGCCAGCTACTTTCGGTGTGCAAGCTCGGAAATACCAAAGGCGACTCCACCGGGCTTAACAAATCAATTTAGCATTCAGCAGTATCTCTGAGAGGTATTGGCAAGCCAGCTTATCTGAAACCAAGAGGCAAAGCAGCCAAGCGAACAAGCAAAGACATGCACTTTCATTCCTGAAGATAGGCACCCCAAAGTTGCTCTGGTTCCTTCTTATAGCTAAACAGACAAAACAGTCGATTTCAACGCTCCTATGTGGGAGTCCAACATCCCTCCCCCAGTGCCTCCATACCTTCTTGGCACAACGGCAGACCCTTTCCCAGTCACTTTTAAGTTTCCCAAAACAGTAATTTAACCTTGCTTGTAGTGAGGCTCAACACTGACCTTTATGTTTGATAACATGGAAGGGACAGTCTTCTGAATGCTGCAGTACAGAGGTTCTCAAGGCAAGGGAGATTTAACCTCCGCCCGACCAGCGTGACAATGTATGGAGACACTTTTAGTGCTCATACATGGGGGACTGCAACTGACATCAGTGGGCAGAGGTCAGGATGCTGCTAAACATCCTAAAATGCACAGCACAGCCCCCACAGCAAACATGGCAGTAGAGCTGGGGTGGAGAAATTCTGACATTATGGTTAGGAGACTGGGCTCTGGGATCAGACTGCTTGGGGCTGAAGCTCAGCTCAGCTAGGACCTGGTGGACTGCCTTGGGCAAACAGCTTAAAGCTCTTAGGACAGTGCCTAGCACACATTCTGGTGGTGGTGGTGTAGTCACTAAGTTGTGTCTGATTCTTTTGTGACCCCATGGACTGTAGTCCACCAGGCCCCTCTGTCCATGGGATTTCCCAGGCAAGGACACTGGAGTGAGTTGCCATTTCCTTCTCCCAGGGATCTCCCCAACCCAGGGATTGAACCTGGCTCTCCTACATTGCAGGCAGTCTTGTGCATTGCTGGCACATTCTTTGCTGACCAAACCACTAGAATCAGACACGACTGAAGCGACTGAGCACACATGCACACAAAGCTCACATTGAGAGCTCAATAAATATGATCACTTTTATTATTATTACTAGAAATTGAGCTCAGTTCTGAATAAGTTAAACCTATCGAGGTTAGAGAAAAAAAAATAGGCTTGAGAGTACATATATCCTCTTTGATGGGGAGAAAAATGATGACAGTAACAACCACCATGCTTTACAGTTTATAAGACTCTTGTCAAATGCCTCATCTCATATGATCTGAGCAACAACCTTGTTGTGCCTTAGTTTCATAGATGAGGAACCTGTGGCTAAGTTTAAGTGAGTTGCCCAAGGCCTGTGGCAAATCAGATCTTTTGACTCCACATTCCCTTCTACTCCTCTACACTTCCTTTTTGCTTCATGGCTTAAGACACTCCTTCTTCTCTTCATTACACCCAACAACCTGAAGATCAAAATCATTCTAAGCACTCTAATCAGAGGGTGAGGGGACTTGGGCTTCATGGGTGGGCAGAATCCACTTCTCTTTCTGCAGACCATGCTGAGTAAGGTTTTCCTTCATGGCGTATATAAATATTTTAATCTTCTGAATTGAAGTTCTAAAAAATTAACCTTCCCTATGGGCTGTTTTCTTTCCCTTTTAAATTTCTTACACTGAAAAAAACACCCTAATTCCCTCCATTTTCAAAATCTCTAATTAATATATTGACTATAAATATATGAAGGGGAGATTATGGCTTCAACTCTATGCATATATATCTCAAGTTCGTTACTTACTAGCTATTTTGTTTTACAATTAAGCCTGAAAAATCTGCTTATAAATGCCAAAATGTATTACTCAAATGTACAATACTCTTCCTTACTTATTATCAGTGACTGCACACGGCAGTCATATGTCTGGGTTAAAATAAAAACAATTGCAGATGAATCAGACTCAGCCTACATTAAAGTTAGTAACGTTGGATTTAAGGGTCAAAGTTCGGAGGACAGGTAGATAATATTCCTTGAAGTCAGTGGCTTTCTAAATAATTCCTTTGGTAATACAGAAGGCTAGGCCTTATCTGACGAGGCTCTCTGCTAAACCACTAGAATCAGACACGACTGAAGCGACTGAGCACACATGCACACAAAGCTCACATTGAGAGCTCAATAAATATGATCACTTTTATTATTATTACTAGAAATTGAGCTCAGTTCTGAATAAGTTAAACCTATCGAGGTTAGAGAAAAAAAAATAGGCTTGAGAGTACATATATCCTCTTTGATGGGGAGAAAAATGATGACAGTAACAACCACCATGCTTTACAGTTTATAAGACTCTTGTCAAATGCCTCATCTCATATGATCTGAGCAACAACCTTGTTGTGCCTTAGTTTCATAGATGAGGAACCTGTGGCTAAGTTTAAGTGAGTTGCCCAAGGCCTGTGGCAAATCAGATCTTTTGACTCCACATTCCCTTCTACTCCTCTACACTTCCTTTTTGCTTCATGGCTTAAGACACTCCTTCTTCTCTTCATTACACCCAACAACCTGAAGATCAAAATCATTCTAAGCACTCTAATCAGAGGGTGAGGGGACTTGGGCTTCATGGGTGGGCAGAATCCACTTCTCTTTCTGCAGACCATGCTGAGTAAGGTTTTCCTTCATGGCGTATATAAATATTTTAATCTTCTGAATTGAAGTTCTAAAAAATTAACCTTCCCTATGGGCTGTTTTTTTTCCCCTTTTAAATTTCTTACACTGAAAAAAACACCCTAATTCCCTCCATTTTCAAAATCTCTAATTAATATATTGACTATAAATATATGAAGGGGAGATTATGGCTTCAACTCTATGCATATATATCTCAAGTTCGTTACTTACTAGCTATTTTGTTTTACAATTAAGCCTGAAAAATCTGCTTATAAATGCCAAAATGTATTACTCAAATGTACAATACTCTTCCTTACTTATTATCAGTGACTGCACACGGCAGTCATATGTCTGGGTTAAAATAAAAACAATTGCAGATGAATCAGACTCAGCCTACATTAAAGTTAGTAACGTTGGATTTAAGGGTCAAAGTTCGGAGGACAGGTAGATAATATTCCTTGAAGTCAGTGGCTTTCTAAATAATTCCTTTGGTAATACAGAAGGCTAGGCCTTATCTGACGAGGCTCTCATGACCTAGGGAGCCATGGCTCTTCCATTTCAAAGCTCTCCGTCAGATTCAACAAACAGCTGCCAAAACGTCATTCATCTGAACCCAGGTTTCTTTAGTCTCAATCATTTGGTGCCAGTAGAGAAAAGAGAGGTTTAGGCCATACATTGGTTTTTTAAATGGTGTCACGGGTTCAATAACCTTTCGAGGGGAAGGTGTGTATGCCAGTTATCTTTGCCATTTTCTTTTCCAAATCAATTTTGTCTGTCATGCTATGAGAGGAGAACCTCCGAGCATCCCGACCCCCGTTTTGGCCGCGCGCAGAACACTCACCTCGGGACGCTGGGAGGGGCCCGGGTGGGCCGAGAGGGAACCTGTGGAGGTGCTCCGAACGAGTCGCTGCTGTTGGGGAAAGGAGGTAACGGGCCGGGCCGGAACGGCACTGGGGGCGCCCCCGAGTGGGGCCCCGGGGAGGGGATGGCAGGTGCAGGCCCCCGGCCGGACGTGGGCCGCGGGAGGGGTGCACTCAGCGTGGGCCTCCTCTGGGTGGTGGGGCTTGGAGGGGGGGACCTGGGGACAGAGGGAAACAGCAGTTTGCCTACCCTACATTCCATCCAATTCATCCTTATAAGCAATTATATAACTGACTACTTTTAGAAAAGGATTGTCTGACTGACTCTGAAACACATTAGGGATGTTAAATGGGATAATAAATGGTGAAAGGAAGTTTCTTTCCCCACCCGTTCCTCTGTGGAGAGCAAGAGTTACCATTTCCTGGGTATCCTTTTTAACTATATTCACAATACCTTCTTTCTGTCTCTATGTATGTGCATAAATTGCTTTTGTGTACACAGCGTTCCACAGCTCAATTTTTTTTTAAGCTTCACATGAACTGGACTGTCTTCCTTTCAGCACTTACTCTTTTTAATGGCTATATAATGTTCCATTGTCCAGGTATATTGTGCTTGTTTTTGAAAGAAGCTGAGGTCATCTGACCCTTTCTCTGCCTCCTGGACTTAACTACCCCTTTTCCTCTTTTTGTTCTTGAGGTTCATATGGGTTTACAGAAGCACATTCAGAAAACAACACTGGACAAGCTGGGAGGCCTCTGGCCTCAGGGACACCATCTTCCTACCTGCGGGAATGCTGGATCCAGGAGTCATCCACTGGAGGTGGTGCGGGCGTGAATGTCGTGGCCGTGTTGATGTCGCCGATGACCACGAGGGCTTCTTTAAGGGCCTGGTACATTCGAAGCATCTCATCCCGCCGCTGAGCCTGCTCTGCAGATTCCTCCATCAGAGTATTCTGGTCCTCCGAAGAATATAACTGTGCTAGGAGCTCAGAATTGATGAAATCTTTAACCTGTCAGGTCACCACAGAAAAGTGAAAAATGGGGAATGAATGAGCAATTGAATGATAAACTGTTTCAGAGCCTGTGGACACAGTCCACAGAAGTCAATTCTGGGAAACGGATGCATCAATTCTGTTTACTCTTCCTTCTTCATTATTCTTCAAATGCCAGTAAATTTTCCTCTTTGTCTTATGGCTGTTGACAGCAAGGAAAAAGACAGATGAGTTGAAAAGAGGGTCAAACCTTGCCATTGCCAGAACAGGGCCATTGGTTGTACAAGGAAGGTACCAGGAGGTCAGTGGCAGTCCTTTCAACAGGAAACAATGATGTAGGGAAACCTAGATCATAATACAAGATAGGCATACCTTGGCATTCCTAGCCCTTTATTTAGCTTTTACCAAATATCACCAGAATACTATTAAGACCCCAGGTTTCCATGTTGTCTCAGAAGTGGAATTAGCACCAATAAGTAAATATGTATTAAATGTAGAATCATATGCAACTATGCAAGTTGACTTACCAAAAAAAAAAGTGATACATTCTCGGCTTTCGAGAGATTAACAGTGATGAAGACTGACATAAGGTTCCATGGTTAACAAATATGAGAAATCAAACTAAAATATGAACAATTCATGTGAGTCTTCAGGGAGGGACATTTTGTGACCAGATAAGAATGGAGAGGACGCACTGTCACACAGCCCTGAGGGAGAGAGAACTGATAACCATATTTCATCAAGTCTAAGACACCACTGATTTTGAGACACACCACTTTTTTACCTGCCACTAAGAAGGGAAAAGCACCCTGAACTAAACTTTGACAATGCTAAGATATCACTGAGTGTCACATGCATCTTCACGTCCGAAATGTTAAATGTGGCAAAAACTGAATGTGAGATTCAACGAAATCCAACATGCCTTCTCAAGGTATCTGATTTAATTCTCACTGCATGCTTATGAAACATGTTATCCTCAACTTTACAGATGAAGGAGGAACTGAATGAAGCTCAGAGAGCTTAAGTAACTTGCCCAAAGTCACACAACACTGAAATGAACCCCAAGTCTTTTTGAGCCTTTGGCTAGTGCTCATTCCATGCGCCCCCCTGCCCCCGCCACTTCCTACCTCACTTTGAGTGACTAGAAAAAATCCTTTACATTTAAGCATCATGATTATAGTGCGGTGTACAAGTATGCCAATTAACTTAAGCCTAGCAAAATAAACCGACTTGGATTTTTTCGTGTCTCTGTTAAGTGAGAAAGTTAACACTTGTCTAGAGTTACTGGTTCTAACAAAGGCCAAAGGGCCAGTATCTTTAATTGTTACAAATCCAAGCAGACAACAGAACACCTGTCAGATGCTCAAGATTCCTGGGTTGCAGTTAAATTTCTAACTCAGAGATGAAGAGATTCTAAAACACATAGCAGTTGCTAATAAGGATGTAGTTATGGGGTCATGTTTATAATATCAGATCATCCATTTTTAAAACACATAGCTTCAGTATTTTTTAAAGCTATAAAACCATGGAAATAACTCTACAAATCAGAAAATTCAGCTAAATCACAGCTCTGTTGTGAAACAAAAAAGTGTTCTCTGCACATAGTCTGTAAACCATGAGTGATTTAAAGGTGGAAGTAATCTAACACATAAGATGGATTCAGGCAACCGTCTGGTGGAAGGGAAAGTTTATGGGTGATAGCCGTGGAAGGTAAATTTGGCCAGGTAACCTGGGGTCAGATGTGAAGGCCTGGAAAGCCAAGAAAAAGTATTTGAACTTTATTCACTTGGCAATGGGGAGCCATAGAAGGCTTCTGAAACAAGTAAGTGAAATAATGAGTCTAAGACACCACTGATTTTGAGACACACCACTTTTTTACCTGCCACTAAGAAGGGAAAAGCACCCTGAACTAAACTTTGACAATGCTAAGATATCACTGAGTGTCACATGCATCTTCACGTCCGAAATGTTAAATGTGGCAAAAACTGAATGTGAGATTCAACGAAATCCAACATGCCTTCTCAAGGTATCTGATTTAATTCTCACTGCATGCTTATGAAACATGTTATCCTCAACTTTACAGATGAAGGAGGAACTGAATGAAGCTCAGAGAGCTTAAGTAACTTGCCCAAAGTCACACAACACTGAAATGAACCCCAAGTCTTTTTGAGCCTTTGGCTAGTGCTCATTCCATGCGCCCCCCTGCCCCCGCCACTTCCTACCTCACTTTGAGTGACTAGAAAAAATCCTTTACATTTAAGCATCATGATTATAGTGCGGTGTACAAGTATGCCAATTAACTTAAGCCTAGCAAAATAAACCGACTTGGATTTTTTCGTGTCTCTGTTAAGTGAGAAAGTTAACACTTGTCTAGAGTTACTGGTTCTAACAAAGGCCAAAGGGCCAGTATCTTTAATTGTTACAAATCCAAGCAGACAACAGAACACCTGTCAGATGCTCAAGATTCCTGGGTTGCAGTTAAATTTCTAACTCAGAGATGAAGAGATTCTAAAACACATAGCAGTTGCTAATAAGGATGTAGTTATGGGGTCATGTTTATAATATCAGATCATCCATTTTTAAAACACATAGCTTCAGTATTTTTTAAAGCTATAAAACCATGGAAATAACTCTACAAATCAGAAAATTCAGCTAAATCACAGCTCTGTTGTGAAACAAAAAAGTGTTCTCTGCACATAGTCTGTAAACCATGAGTGATTTAAAGGTGGAAGTAATCTAACACATAAGATGGATTCAGGCAACCGTCTGGTGGAAGGGAAAGTTTATGGGTGATAGCCGTGGAAGGTAAATTTGGCCAGGTAACCTGGGGTCAGATGTGAAGGCCTGGAAAGCCAAGAAAAAGTATTTGAACTTTATTCACTTGGCAATGGGGAGCCATAGAAGGCTTCTGAAACAAGTAAGTGAAATAATGAGCGTTTTTGGGAAAGTCAATCTGGCTGTGATTGGAAAAGAATTTGCAAGGATAAAGAAATTTGTAAAGATAAAGAAACTTGTCAGATGGCCACTGCAGACCATTTATGGGATGATAAGGGGACCATTTATAGGATGGTCAGCAAGGTTGCCATGGAAAAGAAAAAGTGGGCACAGATGAATGACATTATGAAGGAAAAACCAGCCAGACCTGGTTCTGTTTGGATGTGAAGGGCAAGGAAGACAGGAGCAAAGACCCCTCAAGCATAGAGGTTTGGGTGACTGGAAGTCAAGGAAAGGCAAGTTTAGAGAGAAGACAGTAAATCTGGCTTAAGACTATTTTATTCTCTGCCTTGAAGATTTATTTACTGCTAAACACATGTGCAGGTACCTAAGGAGTCATGCACATTTGCACATATCTTCCACTGTGAGGTGTGTGTAAAGCACTTGGAGAGATGCTATGACTCCAAGTTCAAAACCAGACAAGTTTCCTGGCATTGACCATCAGTTGGGTTAAGCTCTTTTGAAACTTTACGTCTTCCTGGAGTACCACTTAGAATCTGTTAAACACAATTTAAAAGAAGGTTCTTCCAAGAATAGATTTAAAGCAGATCTGAATTAAGAAGCAACTGTCAAACAAACCATGACATAGTAAGAGTCTGCTTCAGCATTCTGATCAAAGATCTGCCTCGAATCAACTTGTTCACATCAAAATGTTACACACTAAAACGTGCCTACCATCCAATAGATTTGGCAATGTCCTGAAATAATAATGAGATTTTAGCCTGAGATAAAGTGGCAGTTTAGCACAGTGGTTGGAATCAGACAGCTCTGAATTTGAGTCCTACAGGACCTCCGTGCTAGTCCAGTGGCTGAAAGTCCATGCTTCCAATGTCGGGGATGAAGGTCTGATCCCTGGTCGGGAACTAAGATCCCATAAGCCATGTGTCATGGCCCCAAAATGAATTTGAGTCCTAGCTCTAACACCTATTGTTCTTGGACAAATAACTTAATCTCTTTGAGTTTCAGATTCCCGATGGGTAAAATGAGGTTAAGGGTAGGAGCTGGTGCAAGAGAAGAAGAAAGAGTTGGTGGGAGGATTCAGTGAAAGAGTGAATATACACTGCCTAGCATGGTGCCTAGCATTTAGGCAGTGCTCCAACAACAAAAGCAATTCTTTTACAGTATATGGTCAAATTGGGCATCAGGTATATGGAGGTAGGAGACTAGTACGACAGTGCAGGCATCAAGTGACATAGTTCATGTACAGCATAAGTTAACATTTTATTTTGCATGTAAGAAAACTTATTTGGAAACTCTTCTCCTGCCGCTAGGCTTGCTTTGTAATGCTACAACTGGAACAAATGCGGGGCGGGGGTGGGGGGGTGCTTTGGGGAGTTTCCAGACACTTCGGGGATTTTCTGAGCAGTTTGTATGTCGATGGTACAAATATTTAAATCAAGGATTCTGCAGGATTGGAGGCCAAGTGATTGCCTTTCAGAGGATAGCATTGAGAAAATACCTCACAGAACATGACATAAACTAATTATATTGGGATGTGAGATTTGAAAGAATATTTATGTTTTTAATTATAACACCTTATAACCTATACCTCTTTGTGTGGTTCACCCCAAAATTCTCACGCACAAAGCCTCATTCCAGTTCAGATTCTGCAGGCTAGATAAACAGGCATCACTGCACCATGTCGTTCTGCTCAGTGTACAGGAATGTGAGGTCATTAAAAACGTTCCACATGTTTTCTTCTGTTTCTGACTTTAACCCTTCTCTAGCAACCTGCAGTAGTTTTGCATCTTTAACTTTCTTCTTTGTTACTAAAACTATTTTAAAGCCTTCACAAAGAGAAGAGATATTTATAAGACCATTTCCTTAAAACCTCCTTGTTTGAAGATAGGAAGGGCCACAGAATCATTCACCACAAATACACCTATAAAAAACTTAAGAATTTTCATTGCGTTCAGCTTTAGAGAGGAGCTTCATTAGAATTTATAGACTCTTGTGAGAATCACAATTCTCTCATTTCTACGTAAGACTGCTCTCCATTTCCCAGGGATGTCATTTTGCTAAAGACCAACGAAGTTTTCCTTCTTTAAAAAGAAACATCCTTTGACTCACAAAGGTCGAGCAAAGAAGATGCACACAAACGAGTACATACTGTATGATTCCAAAGTTCAAGAACAGGCGGAACTAATCTATGCTGTAAGAAAACAGAAATGTTACCCTTGGTAGCGAGTGACGGGGGAGGGGAGCAAGAGTGGAACTTCTGTGTTTCAGTTGGGATCTGTTTCCTGAGCAAGAGGCAGAATTCTTGACCAGTGGAAACAAATCAGCACTCTGGTATTTAAGATGTACTTTCCCTTCAAATAATGAACATTTAAAATAACACTCTACTTCACACACATTAAAGTTACAGTAAGTTGTGAAACTAGGGCACATGTTACTCATTTTCCACCAAAGCGCCAATGGCCAAGAAGAGTGAATGAGGACCTCCAGGGGTCCAGGCTCCAAGTGTGAAATGCCTTTAGGTTTCATATTTGGTTCTTAAAATGTTTCATAAAACTTTATATTCTATTTTGTATGAGCTGGGTTTGTTCGAAAATGAGGAACAATGTTTTAAATTACTTACTAGTTAAGATTCAACACACTGTTTCTCATATTCAAACAAACCCGAATTAAATTTTCAAGTAAAATGCACCCTTTGGGAAGATAGCTATGTATATGGTAGGGGGGTTAGACCCCGCCCCCAGTTTGAGAAGGCTGATTGAGAGTGTTCTGAACCTTGCCATATGCACTATCTGATGGTGGACTGGAGAGAATATCAGACTGTGAATGAGAAGACAGGGATGTGGATTTTAGTTGTGACCCTGCCACACCCGCTGCGAGATCTTGGGCAAGTCTACTTGAGTCCTGGGGCCTCAACTTCTTCATTTAGAAATTGGATGAGATCATGAGTACCCAACAGGTGGGTTCAAACACAGACTTATGTGCCTCTTTGCCACTAACACTTTTCGAATAGCTGGAAAGCTGGATCCACTTTCTTGATTCTCTGATCGAGAACTTCTGGTGGTGTGAGCTACGGAGAAGAGGCCAGGAAAATGTGCTTGCTATACAGCTTTGTCGAATACTGCTCTCCATTTCCCAGGGATGTCATTTTGCTAAAGACCAACGAAGTTTTCCTTCTTTAAAAAGAAACATCCTTTGACTCACAAAGGTCGAGCAAAGAAGATGCACACAAACGAGTACATACTGTATGATTCCAAAGTTCAAGAACAGGCGGAACTAATCTATGCTGTAAGAAAACAGAAATGTTACCCTTGGTAGCGAGTGACGGGGGAGGGGAGCAAGAGTGGAACTTCTGTGTTTCAGTTGGGATCTGTTTCCTGAGCAAGAGGCAGAATTCTTGACCAGTGGAAACAAATCAGCACTCTGGTATTTAAGATGTACTTTCCCTTCAAATAATGAACATTTAAAATAACACTCTACTTCACACACATTAAAGTTACAGTAAGTTGTGAAACTAGGGCACATGTTACTCATTTTCCACCAAAGCGCCAATGGCCAAGAAGAGTGAATGAGGACCTCCAGGGGTCCAGGCTCCAAGTGTGAAATGCCTTTAGGTTTCATATTTGGTTCTTAAAATGTTTCATAAAACTTTATATTCTATTTTGTATGAGCTGGGTTTGTTCGAAAATGAGGAACAATGTTTTAAATTACTTACTAGTTAAGATTCAACACACTGTTTCTCATATTCAAACAAACCCGAATTAAATTTTCAAGTAAAATGCACCCTTTGGGAAGATAGCTATGTATATGGTAGGGGGATTAGACCCCCGCCCCCAGTTTGAGAAGGCTGATTGAGAGTGTTCTGAACCTTGCCATATGCACTATCTGATGGTGGACTGGAGAGAATATCAGACTGTGAATGAGAAGACAGGGATGTGGATTTTAGTTGTGACCCTGCCACACCCGCTGCGAGATCTTGGGCAAGTCTACTTGAGTCCTGGGGCCTCAACTTCTTCATTTAGAAATTGGATGAGATCATGAGTACCCAACAGGTGGGTTCAAACACAGACTTATGTGCCTCTTTGCCACTAACACTTTTCGAATAGCTGGAAAGCTGGATCCACTTTCTTGATTCTCTGATCGAGAACTTCTGGTGGTGTGAGCTACGGAGAAGAGGCCAGGAAAATGTGCTTGCTATACAGTGTAATATGTGTGTTTTCTTTAAAGTCTTGAACAAAACTCCGTCGCTTTGCCCATAGCCTGTCCAGAACAACCGCCTGTCATAAACTTGCTATGTCTTTGTGCCGCTGTTACCTGGTATGTTTAAGCAATGAAACAGCTGCTGCATTTCAATAGACAAAGGCTTACAGTATGTCTGAGGCAAGGCATTTATTGCTGGCTTTAAACTTCTTAAACAATTCCATATGGAGACTTGAGTGGCAGAACACTTAATGTAAACTTTCAAAGGAAACTGCCCACCAACTTCTGAACTTTATGAAAGTTGGCTGAAACTTAGTCTTTTTTCAGAAGGCAGAGTAGCCATTCCCATTTCAAAGAGGAAAGGCCACAGCACGGCTTTCAATAGTGATAGGCAATGCATAGAGGACCTGGTTTTAGGCATTTATTGGTTCTGGAGAAAACAACTGCCTCTTTCACCCACCACCATTTATAGAAACAGCAGGATTAAGTAGATGGAATTCGGAATGAGAAGTCAAAGTATGTGTTTTCTTGTTATGAGTTTGTGATTAATTCTCTCACTTGAAGATCTCTTTACTTCAAGTCAAATAAAAAATTAACACATGTGCATGACTCAGTGCTGGGTGCTCACTGCATTTCTGTTCCTTGTACTCAATGGGGGTCCTTTTGGAATGAACAAAAAGGGATCAGACATTTCGTACCATAAGATGTCATGAGAATAGGAGTACATTTTTAAAACAAAGGATTTGTATTTTTATGTATACATAATTACACATATACACTTAAAATATATTACACACACACATAGACACTTTTGTTGTTCAGTTGCTAAGTCATGTCTGACTCAGCGACCCCGTGGTCTGTGGCCTGCCAGGCTCCATGGGTTCTCCAGGCAAGGATGCTGGAGTGGGTTGCCATTTCCTTCTCCAGGGGATTCTCCTGGACCAGGGGCTGAACCCGTGTTTCCTTGCATTGGCAGGCAGATTCTTCACTGCTGAGCCACCAGGGAAGCCCTGTATACTTTTACATATGTGGTAAAAAGGTGGATAAAATAATACCCAAAGAAAAGCAATCATCCAAGATATATAAAACTATTTTCTGGTAGATATGAAAAATTGTATTCAAAGATCACCATAACTTCATAAGAATCCAGCATTACATAATGTTTTTGCTTTCTCCACATTTCTGTTAATCTTGACTTCAAGGGTTGACCTTGGATATCAAGTCTTAATTGAAGTCTTCTTTCTCAAGACTCTTATGTGAGGTCTCCCTGGAGACAATTAGCAGAACTTTACTTCCATGGATAATACCTTACTTAGGGTAGGGGTTTCATAAAGCAAAGTGAGCAGTGAGGGGTGAGGGCAATTACCCTCACATTTCTTTCTGTGTGTGTGTTTCTTGAGAAGGTGAAAGTAGGATAGATCTGCAATCAGTTTTTTTTCCCCTTTTGACTAATTTATGTCAAGCCACTCCTCACAGCTATAGACAGGAAGTGCTATTTCCTGTGCTGATGATTTAATACAGTGCAGAGCAGAGCAGCGTTTGAACTGATGGCAGCACTAATGACTCTCGGTAAACCAGTGAAAAGATAAATGATTCTTAATCAGGAAAATGTTTAAATAAGCAAGTGCCTGAATTCCACGGCAAAACAACCTGAACTCATTTAAGTGAAATTAAGAGGGTAATTTGAAAACTACACAGACTATTTGTTTAGTCCTTTATATTTTTCAAAATGGCACAGAGTCACATTTGTTATGCTCTCTGACAATTCTCTGGGGCGGCTCAGGGCTCTTGGTGTTGTTGTAGAAGTGACTGACTTCTAGAGGGGCCAAATGATTTGCTTTGGGTCACAGAGCAGGCCACTGACCAAGCTTACATATATAATTTATAGCTTCCAATACAGTTCCAATACATTGCTTACCTGCTGTGAATACTTCAAAGCATCCCACTCACCTTGTTTGAATAAATGAAATGTATATGAAAATCGTGGTTAGAACAAGATCCTTCTCCAGGGATTCTCCTGGACCAGGGCTGAACCCGTGTTTCCTTGCATTGGCAGGCAGATTCTTCACTGCTGAGCCACCAGGGAAGCCCTGTATACTTTTACATATGTGGTAAAAGGTGGATAAAATAATACCCAAAGAAAAGCAATCATCCAAGATATATAAAACTATTTTCTGGTAGATATGAAAAATTGTATTCAAAGATCACCATAACTTCATAAGAATCCAGCATTACATAATGTTTTTGCTTTCTCCACATTTCTGTTAATCTTGACTTCAAGGGTTGACCTTGGATATCAAGTCTTAATTGAAGTCTTCTTTCTCAAGACTCTTATGTGAGGTCTCCCTGGAGACAATTAGCAGAACTTTACTTCCATGGATAATACCTTACTTAGGGTAGGGGTTTCATAAAGCAAAGTGAGCAGTGAGGGGTGAGGGCAATTACCCTCACATTTCTTTCTGTGTGTGTGTGTTTCTTGAGAAGGTGAAAGTAGGATAGATCTGCAATCAGTTTTTTTTCCCCTTTTGACTAATTTATGTCAAGCCACTCCTCACAGCTATAGACAGGAAGTGCTATTTCCTGTGCTGATGATTTAATACAGTGCAGAGCAGAGCAGCGTTTGAACTGATGGCAGCACTAATGACTCTCGGTAAACCAGTGAAAAGATAAATGATTCTTAATCAGGAAAATGTTTAAATAAGCAAGTGCCTGAATTCCACGGCAAAACAACCTGAACTCATTTAAGTGAAATTAAGAGGGTAATTTGAAAACTACACAGACTATTTGTTTAGTCCTTTATATTTTTCAAAATGGCACAGAGTCACATTTGTTATGCTCTCTGACAATTCTCTGGGGCGGCTCAGGGCTCTTGGTGTTGTTGTAGAAGTGACTGACTTCTAGAGGGGCCAAATGATTTGCTTTGGGTCACAGAGCAGGCCACTGACCAAGCTTACATATATAATTTATAGCTTCCAATACAGTTCCAATACATTGCTTACCTGCTGTGAATACTTCAAAGCATCCCACTCACCTTGTTTGAATAAATGAAATGTATATGAAAATCGAGTGAGTTAGAAAACAAGATTGTTCCTGTGACTGTTTAGAGCTTCTTCAAGTCAAGGAACTCAAATATCATGAACAACAAACTGTCACACTTAGAATACTGAAAGGAAGCTTAACATATGGATAATGGCTATTCACAGTCCTTATGTAGGCAGCCATATTAGTTTCTTACAACTATACTTTTCATTGTGTTGATACTTCCATATATGTTACCTTGGGGAACAAATCCCTTAGCCAGGTACACTTGTATGATTCATAATTTATATATGGAGGAAATAGAAGCTAAGGATTTGTCTTAGGTTAACAGAGTTTGTAGCAGAGCCAAGTATAGAATTCAGGTTTCTTCTGAATTCGAAGGGTGTGGCTCTTTTCATACCATCTAATTTTTTGTTACAAGTCAATGCTCATATCATTGGCTTAAATAAAAATGTGTCTTTAGAAGATAACAGGGAATAAAACTGTTTGTGTCTCACTCTTCAAGAGTCAGAAAAATCTGCTATAAAACACCCCATAATTGCCTATCTTATCTACAAGTTCTCAAATAAATTGTGGCATTATTTATACTTTAACAAAGTAGCTACCAAAAGAACCTAAGCAGAGCATGTAATTTAAGTATCATTTCCTGAATGCTGCATGAAAAGAGAAAGATTCTATGAAATATAGATCAATGGATGCCTAGTCTAGCAGGCACTTTGAGATCCTTGGTTCTACCATCTTACCTGAGAAAAGAAAAAGTAACTGATTTTGTATTCATGCAGATAGGGCATAAAGCCCTTTCTCAGGTTAAATAGTATCCCATAATTTTTAGAAGGTGAGAATAATCATATTACCATACTCTGTATGAGTATGTAGAGAAGAATAAATAGGTTTTGCCTTTCACCTCAAAGTCTAGAAACCAGGGTATCTGGTTTTATTGCTGGCTTGGCAACTAATTTATACTCTGACTATAGTATTTTTGCTCTGCTTTATTATAAGCAAATTCACATCCTTCTAGAGAAGACAGGCAACAGGGAAAACCACTGTACTATAGCTAGAAGTTTTGTGTTCTTTCCTAAATTCTCATCCACTCATTAGTCACTTGCCGCTTGTAATGAAAAACAGTAAGCCTGGACATTAGGTGTTTTGACCATCCAGAAAATATCACAAAGAAGCTGAAGAGAGTTCGAGCAATTTCCACACTAGAATGGGTTAGAAGTTTAAAAATGAGACATCTGATAATTACTTACATTATTGATCATAAGGTGCATTATAGTTTTTGGAATTAGGTCTCGGATGCATTTGTTGATAATAGACATGTAGGAGTCTACGAGGTTGCGAATGGTCTCCACTTGCCTCTCCAACTGTGGGTCCATAGAAAAGTTTTCTGCTTGGCCATTCTCATCATTTTCAGTCTAACAGAAAGGAAAAAAAAACATGGATTATTTCACATTGATTTGGAAGAAAAAAATATCAGATATTATTATCTGATTGACTTCTGTCTACTGAGTTTGGAGTTGTACTACCAGATGGTAACATCTCTATCTTATCAAACAGCCATTAATTCTGAAAAGAGATCAGAACCGTACATTATTCTACCTTTAGCCTGCCACAATCAAGAGAAAAGCAAGTATTGGAATTCTGAGTGAATGTTTAGATGGACAACCAGATAAACAGTGCACCTAACAACATACTTCTAGAGAACAATCTAGTCTTCAGAATTTTCAAGTTGGCCAAAGAACTGAATCCAAACATCTGATGCAGATGTAAACCTCTGGGAGGGGTCTCCAGGGATTCTAGAGATTAGAAATAACCTTGGCGTTGTTCTGAAACTCCTAGCTCTGCTCTGGAATGGATCAGCACTTGGATCAGTTCAGATTTAAAACTAAATCTCCTAGGCCTGGTTTGGGGCCAAAATAAGAGATATAGGGGATAATCTATTTTTCCATGCACTTGCTGGAGTTTGTTCTGTAAAGTCATGCTTCTGTCATCATGATGAAAGGCTGGCTTTGTTGTGAAAAACTTACAGTTTTACCTTCCAATTTGTTATTCTTTGAATAAAACAGAATACATCCAAACACAAAGCATTTATTTGTGCAACATGAGAGAAGCATCTGTTTTCTATACTATGCAACTTGAGTTAATTAATTCTGACTTATCCACCAGAGGCTGGGCTGGAATGGCAGCTTCATCATTAAGGGCTGACCTATTGGCTTGGCACTGAAATCAATTTAGAATAAATGGTCTCCATTTCAAGTCAGGTTGAGCCATCTAAGCCCCAAAACATGATACAGATATTCTTAGTGGTCTGGCTACTTTCTAGCATTTGGAAAGATTTAATTACTAATCCATAAAAAGGGGGGGAAATAATTTATTGCTTCCAATGTGGACATGAAGTAATTTTCTTTGGAAATGTACCTACTTTGATCGGCCAGGTTTTTAATCATCCCATCAGTTCTCAGCAGAGCACTGTGCTGAATTGCTTAAATGGATCTATAAATAAGTGTTAACTTTGGATCAATATGGATGTGTGGAAGGCATATTTGTAGGCCACAAGACCAACAGTAACAAAGATAGAAATTAGTTCTAAACATTTATATAGGCTTTGGTTGCTCTTCTAACACCTTAAAAAATATTGAAATAATACGTGCTCACTCTAAAACACAACAGTCACTTTCCAACTCTAAGGGTTGAACTCCATACTTCACAGTGACAACCAAGGACGTTTCTGAAGCATCTTACTGCTACTGAAGCAAGAGAAGGGATTAGAAGTCTCAATAACGAGACTGCTAGTATAGTTGTATACAGTATAGTTCTAGTATAGTTGTTTCTCTCTCCTATTTCTTTTTAAATGGTCTTCAGTCACTGAGAGAATTAAATCAGGTGGTTCCTTATTGTTATTGTTAATTTGTAATATAAGCACAATCGGATCTGAGATGAATAGGTAAAACGCTAAGGCCATCAAGCGGTAAAATGATAGAGGGAAGGCCAGGTATGGCAGTGAAAAAAAATTGTTTTCCCAAACTTCTTTCCAGGGCCTAAAACCACTGCAGATTGTGTTCCGCACTGAGCCCAAATTCTAACAATTAGTGGTAGCTATGATGTTGTCTTAAGGGTATTATTGTATTTGGAAGTAAAACCTTTAGGTTCAAATTCAGGCTTTATCATGTACTGGTTGTGTGCCCACACTTCACCTATTTAATGTAACCGAGACTCAGCTTCCCCATCTTTAAAATGGGGTCCACTTCTCTGGAAACCCTGTGGAAGTTAAATGAGATAATGCCCATGAAGTAACCGAGCCAAGGGCCTTGTATGTTCTCAGTAATGTTAGTTTTTTTCTTTCCTGTCTGAATGGAAGGAGTTAGAGAGCCCTTTGATTCTCAACACACATGATGCAAATTTAGGTTGAAAAATTTGAACACAAGACATTTTCAATTCAAATAATATAAAATGTTTTTAACAATGTTTTTACAGGGAAACTAATCCATAAAAAGGGGGGGAAATAATTTATTGCTTCCAATGTGGACATGAAGTAATTTTCTTTGGAAATGTACCTACTTTGATCGGCCAGGTTTTTAATCATCCCATCAGTTCTCAGCAGAGCACTGTGCTGAATTGCTTAAATGGATCTATAAATAAGTGTTAACTTTGGATCAATATGGATGTGTGGAAGGCATATTTGTAGGCCACAAGACCAACAGTAACAAAGATAGAAATTAGTTCTAAACATTTATATAGGCTTTGGTTGCTCTTCTAACACCTTAAAAAATATTGAAATAATACGTGCTCACTCTAAAACACAACAGTCACTTTCCAACTCTAAGGGTTGAACTCCATACTTCACAGTGACAACCAAGGACGTTTCTGAAGCATCTTACTGCTACTGAAGCAAGAGAAGGGATTAGAAGTCTCAATAACGAGACTGCTAGTATAGTTGTATACAGTATAGTTCTAGTATAGTTGTTTCTCTCTCCTATTTCTTTTTAAATGGTCTTCAGTCACTGAGAGAATTAAATCAGGTGGTTCCTTATTGTTATTGTTAATTTGTAATATAAGCACAATCGGATCTGAGATGAATAGGTAAAACGCTAAGGCCATCAAGCGGTAAAATGATAGAGGGAAGGCCAGGTATGGCAGTGAAAAACAATTGTTTTCCCAAACTTCTTTCCAGGGCCTAAAAACCACTGCAGATTGTGTTCCGCACTGAGCCCAAATTCTAACAATTAGTGGTAGCTATGATGTTGTCTTAAGGGTATTATTGTATTTGGAAGTAAAACCTTTAGGTTCAAATTCAGGCTTTATCATGTACTGGTTGTGTGCCCACACTTCACCTATTTAATGTAACCGAGACTCAGCTTCCCCATCTTTAAAATGGGGTCCACTTCTCTGGAAACCCTGTGGAAGTTAAATGAGATAATGCCCATGAAGTAACCGAGCCAAGGGCCTTGTATGTTCTCAGTAATGTTAGTTTTTTTCTTTCCTGTCTGAATGGAAGGAGTTAGAGAGCCCTTTGATTCTCAACACACATGATGCAAATTTAGGTTGAAAAATTTGAACACAAGACATTTTCAATTCAAATAATATAAAAATGACAAACTATTATTTTTAAATCACCATGTTTTCTACAAGCAAGTCTCTTTGCCTGGAATCCCCTCCTCCCGTCTGTGAAGACCTTTCCTCTTTCAAAACCCAGCTCCACTGTCTTCTAGACAAGCTCCTAATGGCCCCGCCAGCCTTCCCCACCTTGTACTTCATCTGTGTTTTGTAATACCAGCTATAATTTATATCCAGCCTTGTCATGCTTCTCCCTCTGTTAGGCTCCAGGTTCAGGTATATTTTCCCTTCTCAGCAGCTAGCACAGAGCTTGATGCACAGAGAAAGAGGAGGATGAAGAGGAGCTGACACTACTAGAGGGTTTATCTAAATCAAGGAAGCTGCCTCAGTATATTTCAAGATCTCCAAAGAGTGCCTACTTGTTACAAAATTAGAGATGAGAGAAATCCTAAGTTGATGAATTAGGATCCACTACTATTTGATCATAGTGAGGATGACAAAATAATGAAGAAATTATGTATATATCAAGTGAGGACATATGACCTACAGCCTTGTCAGGAAAAACCTCTTTACAGAGAGCAATATGAATCCCCATAATAGATAAAATGCAATTCAGTATGTCTCTCTGACTGGAAACATATTGGGATTTTGCTGTTGTATTTACAAAAGAGGATGATGGCATTTGGAAGTAAAACCTTTAGGTTCAAATTCAGGCTTTATCATGTACTGGTTGTGTGCCCACACTTCACCTATTTAATGTAACCGAGACTCAGCTTCCCCATCTTTAAAATGGGGTCCACTTCTCTGGAAACCCTGTGGAAGTTAAATGAGATAATGCCCATGAAGTAACCGAGCCAAGGGCCTTGTATGTTCTCAGTAATGTTAGTTTTTTTCTTTCCTGTCTGAATGGAAGGAGTTAGAGAGCCCTTTGATTCTCAACACACATGATGCAAATTTAGGTTGAAAAATTTGAACACAAGACATTTTCAATTCAAATAATATAAAAATGACAAACTATTATTTTTAAATCACCATGTTTTCTACAAGCAAGTCTCTTTGCCTGGAATCCCCTCCTCCCGTCTGTGAAGACCTTTCCTCTTTCAAAACCCAGCTCCACTGTCTTCTAGACAAGCTCCTAATGGCCCCGCCAGCCTTCCCCACCTTGTACTTCATCTGTGTTTTGTAATACCAGCTATAATTTATATCCAGCCTTGTCATGCTTCTCCCTCTGTTAGGCTCCAGGTTCAGGTATATCTCTCCCTTCTCAGCAGCTAGCACAGAGCTTGATGCACAGAGAAAGAGGAGGATGAAGAGGAGCTGACACTACTAGAGGGTTTATCTAAATCAAGGAAGCTGCCTCAGTATATTTCAAGATCTCCAAAGAGTGCCTACTTGTTACAAAATTAGAGATGAGAGAAATCCTAAGTTGATGAATTAGGATCCACTACTATTTGATCATAGTGAGGATGACAAAATAATGAAGAAATTATGTATATATCAAGTGAGGACATATGACCTACAGCCTTGTCAGGAAAAACCTCTTTACAGAGAGCAATATGAATCCCCATAATAGATAAAATGCAATTCAGTATGTCTCTCTGACTGGAAACATATTGGGATTTTGCTGTTGTATTTACAAAAGAGGATGATGGCATTTTAGCCACAACATACTACCTCTGCTAGGAACATTTAGTGTGCATTTCCTGTATTCTAGGTACTGTGTTAAGCACTTTACACAGAAGATCCACATCACAACTCTAGGAAGTGTTATGTTCCACGTTTAGGACAATAAGAATAACCATTATTATTGTCAACCTAAGAGCATGCTAAGGCTCTGAGAGCTGAAACATGTTCAATAAATATAAAAATATAATGTGAAGCCAATTTCTATGTTTTTAATTATTAAAAAATCAAGAACTACTATGAGACAGGGAAAAGTCCATAATATATCAAGTCAGTTTCACAGACTACATAACAAATGTCACCCTTCTAGGAAAGGGTGACATTTACATAATGATATTTGTAAAAGCAGAAAAACAAAAATATAGGATTGAGCCAAAAGAGAAAACTAGAATAAATATTATTTATTAAAAGAAACACTAGGAATATGAAACACCAGGAAAATTATACCACTATTCCTATTTTCATAAAGAAACACTACATTTTCCCACTTCACCCTATTCTTCATTTTTAACTTTGCTTTAATTTTTGCATATCAAAACATGCAAAAGACACTGACTTTCACTTTTTGAAACCAGATGCAAGTAGTAAAGCAAAGTGTTGGAGTGAACAGAGAACACACAACAGTTCCAGTCTCAACATTAAAAGACAGAAAGCAAAAGTAACATTTCAGAATAGAAGTAAAATAATCAGAGATTCTCTTTAGGTTTTGGAAATACCAGTAGATGAGCAGTTACATGCAAATCTTGACTACTCTGATAAGACCATGGGCATGATGGGAGTCATACAACTCAAGTTATGATTTTAGAAAGAAAGGAGTAATTGCCTCTTCTAACATATCTACAATGAATGGGGAAAATGTTCATATGTGGAATTTTTTCCTTTAACTGAGTAACTGCAGAGAGCAAATGCTCCGTTAAGCAAATTCTCTATCCTTCTCTTCACTGTATGAATACTGTGTATGACTATGTATTTTTCTTTGTTTAAATTATAGGATTGCAGTAAGATTCTTTGCAGTCTAAGCACTGAAGTGACAGCTGTTTATCATTATCCTCATCAAGGGAATGTAAAAGTCTAAGCATCTGAAAAGTGTGCATTTCCTGTATTCTAGGTACTGTGTTAAGCACTTTACACAGAAGATCCACATCACAACTCTAGGAAGTGTTATGTTCCACGTTTAGGACAATAAGAATAACCATTATTATTGTCAACCTAAGAGCATGCTAAGGCTCTGAGAGCTGAAACATGTTCAATAAATATAAAAATATAATGTGAAGCCAATTTCTATGTTTTTAATTATTAAAAAATCAAGAACTACTATGAGACAGGGAAAAGTCCATAATATATCAAGTCAGTTTCACAGACTACATAACAAATGTCACCCTTCTAGGAAAGGGTGACATTTACATAATGATATTTGTAAAAGCAGAAAAACAAAAATATAGGATTGAGCCAAAAGAGAAAACTAGAATAAATATTATTTATTAAAAGAAACACTAGGAATATGAAACACCAGGAAAATTATACCACTATTCCTATTTTCATAAAGAAACACTACATTTTCCCACTTCACCCTATTCTTCATTTTTAACTTTGCTTTAATTTTTGCATATCAAAACATGCAAAAGACACTGACTTTCACTTTTTGAAACCAGATGCAAGTAGTAAAGCAAAGTGTTGGAGTGAACAGAGAACACACAACAGTTCCAGTCTCAACATTAAAAGACAGAAAGCAAAAGTAACATTTCAGAATAGAAGTAAAATAATCAGAGATTCTCTTTAGGTTTTGGAAATACCAGTAGATGAGCAGTTACATGCAAATCTTGACTACTCTGATAAGACCATGGGCATGATGGGAGTCATACAACTCAAGTTATGATTTTAGAAAGAAAGGAGTAATTGCCTCTTCTAACATATCTACAATGAATGGGGAAAATGTTCATATGTGGAATTTTTTCCTTTAACTGAGTAACTGCAGAGAGCAAATGCTCCGTTAAGCAAATTCTCTATCCTTCTCTTCACTGTATGAATACTGTGTATGACTATGTATTTTTCTTTGTTTAAATTATAGGATTGCAGTAAGATTCTTTGCAGTCTAAGCACTGAAGTGACAGCTGTTTATCATTATCCTCATCAAGGGAATGTAAAATAAAAATAGTAATTTGTCTCTGATCTTTGAGGCAAAAAGAGAATGGTCTGCAAACATTTAACCTTTTATGTGCAGGTTCATTGATGCTGTTTACAAAATGTGAATAATATTGTGAAAACCAGCTTTCCTTTGAAAAATAACAATGGACAGGCCTCCTTGTTGTAAATTTTTTTCTAAATAGCCTTTGAGAAAGCTAATGCAATTTAAATAATCAAAAATAAAACCTTAGCATTATAAAATAAAATTGTTTCTAAAAATTATTATTTGTACACTATTCAAGAAACAGGCTCTTTTACAAAATTTTAATTTAAAAGTTTACTAAAGACTTGAAACTTCAACAGGTGAAAAAGGAGCCAAATCAGAAATAATTCTTGCCATACGTCAAAACATCCACTAGAAAAACTTTGGGCTTGGCCAAGATGTCTATTTTTCATGTGTTTTGTTTTTGTCTCCTTCTTTTCCTTAAAGCTCTTATATCATAGGCTTTTTTGAGGATCTTGAAATCATCTAAATAAGACTGCTGACTGTACTCTTTAAAAGTGGACTAAGAAACTCAAAGTGTCCTGGCAGCAATATGCACATAAACATACGACAGAGCTGGGGGTGGGAGGGTTTGCTGCATCCCTTCTCACCAGTGGAGAACCCGGGGAGACAACCTCCAGATTTACACAATAACCAATGCTCACCCCTTTTACAGCATCTTACTACTGTTATACAATTCTCCACTAGTGTAAGCAAAGGGTCAAAAATATCATTTTACTTTTCTTATTGCAGCTGGTCATCATGAAAACACGTTACCATGGTAATGCTGCTCTGAATTTCCCAGTTCCACCTTACGGAGACTGTTTCAGTAAAAACTTTCCTCGCTCCCATTCACTTCTAACTTGTGGAGGACAGAAAGGTAGGCAATCAAACTTATGAAAAAGACTGGGAGAAACATACTCCAGGAAGCCTTTGAGGAGAGTTGAGGCTGTAGTCTGGTATTTGGGGGCAAGCATTTAACTATAAATTCGAAATATATTTACCTGGTGTCTCAGGTGGACTGTGAGAGACATAAATAAAGTATAAAACTACACACCTTGCTTGTAGTAGGGTGATACAGTGTCAGATGAATTAATGAGTCAAAAGATAGGCCAGGTGAACTCAAGCACGGTGAGCTTCATGGGGAGTCTTTACTGATGACTTTCAGAGCTGCGTAGTTTCAAAGACAGGCTGAGAAAACACGCTCCTTACTTTTCCCTAGTATTTAGCAGAGTCCACATATAGCAGGAGCTTCATAAACATGGAATAAATGAGGGAGAAAACCAACCAAACCCAGACCGTTTCCAGAGTGAGTAGGTTTCAGTTTCTGAAGGAATCTGAGTGACTGAGCTCCAGATAACTGGGTATGGTTATATAACATGATCTCTTGGATTCCCACAAGTGAGTTCTCCATGAATAGCCTCTTGTTTGCCCCGGAAGGGTAAACAGCTATCTGCATCAAGAATTGTATTTCAATTGATATAGAGATTTTAACAGTCTGAGGATGTCTACAGATACGAGCCATATTTGTAGTCAAATACTGGGAAGCAAAGAGGGCATCTGTTTGCATCTCCAATCCGTAAGAAACATCACTGATACGGGAGAAAACACGGAGCCTCATCTGATCCAGTGCATCCGGGGGAGAACTACTGTGTTAGGCAAAACCCAACTTTTTCTGATTCTTTTATTTTCAGTTTTATTCTTTCTTGACTCTTTTCCTTTACCTACTGTTATTTTTATTCTCTCTATAGCTTTGTATCTTTTTTCATCTCTAAATAACATTATAAAACTATGAAAGATTAATGTGTAATTAAACACCCATTAAAAAAAAACCCCTTAACACTTTAAGATACTTTCTTGATTAACAACAAACGTATGTTAATTCTGATGTAGCTGCATATCTTTTTTTTTTTTTTTAACTCTCATTTAGCCAACACCTGCCTAACAGTATATTGCTGGTGCCACATATGTCTGAGTCTCTAATAAATAACTTGGATGGTGACAAAGAGAAATTATGGATTTGGATGAATAAGGGGTGAGAGGATCTCCCTTATATAACTGGGAGTCATTGTATTTGCATTTAAAATGCATTAACACAATTGCTTTTATCTGCAACTGAGAAAATACAGATATGAAGATTCTTAGAGAAATGTGAAAATTTACAAACTCTCTCCTGAGGTGCTCCCAGAAGTTATAATAATTCCAATCTAGTTTTAGTCTAAAGGCCTGTATTGCTTTATATATCAGTTAAGTTTATAAATATGAAAAATATAAATATACAAAACATATTACATATATAAATACATCAAATATTTTAAAAACTTTATCAAATATTGCTACTTAAACAACCTTACTAAGAATTCTTTCTACAATTGAGAATATCTATTTTTGGAAAATTTCAATCTTTATATACTGAGCTTTCTTGACATAAAGAGCAACCTTTCGTCCAAACAATAAACAGTCTAAACAGAACAATTTAAAAGGTTTCTTTAAAAATAACCACTCGGGCTTCCCTGGTGGTCCAGTGGGTAAAGAGTCTGCCTTGCAGTGCAAGGGGTACTGGTTCAATCCCTGGTCCGGGAAGATCCCACATGCCGCGGAGTGGCTGGACGGGTGTGTCCAATTGGGAGCCAGCACTCTGGAGCACATGCGCCCAGAGCCAGTGCCCTGCAACAAGGGAGGCCATTGCAATGGGAGGCCCACACAGGCCAAACAACGAAGGTGGATGAAAATAAATAAATGAAAGACCAATAAAAGTGGCCAAAATTTAAAAAATAAAAATAAAAAAAATAACCACTCTCCTCATCACCATTTTTGGTTTTAGATAATATTAGTAATTTCAAAAGGGTGAAAGTTATTTTTCAAGTACTGACTATTGGGGAAGATATCTGTTTAAAATTTAACTTTGTCATAAAGAAACCCTTTTCCTAAAAAGACATGAAATTAGCATCAACTGATACAAATTTCCTTTTTGATGAAAAAATAATTCTAACCTTTTTTTTGGAATAGCATAATAGGAAACTTCCAAAGAGAAAAATCACCAGAAACTAGGAACAGATAAAATAAAGGTAAACATAAAACCAATATGTGATTATTTTGTGTGTTAATGGTCTAGACCATGAAATATCCAGATATATGATATGATCATTATTCTCAATTTATTTCTGTGAGAGTGTTTTTGAATTAGTACGTGTGTGCTAAATCCCTTCAGTCAAGTTTGACTCTTTGTGACCCCATGGACTGTAGTCCTCCAGATTCTTCTGTCCATGGGGTTCTCCAGGCAAGAATACTGGAGTGGGCTACCATGCGCTCCTTCAGGGGATCTTCCCAGCCCAGGAGTTGAACATTGGTCTCCTTCATTGCAGGCAGATTTTTTACCACTGAGCCTCTGGGAATGAACACCTAAATTGGCAGACTTCGAGTAAAGCAGATTGCCCTCTGTGACATGGTGGGCCTTAGCTGATCAGTTGAAGAACTGAATAGGACAAAAAGACTGACCTCCCCCAGCAATAGAGAATTCCAAAGCAGACTGCCTTCAGAATTGAACTGGATCACTCTTCTGGATTTCCAGCCTGTCACCCATCCTTTAAATTCTGGACTTGCCAGTCTCAACAAATTATGTAAGCCAATTCCTTATAAATAATCTAATAGATAGATAGAGATACATATAGACAGACATATAGATATATACAAAACACTCACATCCTATTGGTTCTGTTTTTTTGAAAATTGTTAATCCATAGTTTCACTACAGATTACAAAAAAATGTGAGTCAGTGTTGCTCATAGTGGAGTTCAGAGGTACTGTAGGAATTCAGAGAAGCAGAAGATCAGGGAGGCTATGATGGGAAACTGATGAGCCCAAAATACTCCACCTTCCTCCTCTCTGTCCTATCACAAGGTTGTGCCATCCCTCCTCTGTTGGTAGATTAAATAAAGGCAGAAAGCTCTTCCCCCAATCTCAGTCCTGGTCGTTAGAAGGGACTGCACTCATCAGGGAAAGTACCCGTCGTTCAGCCATCAGGCCTGGACTCTGTGATGACAGATGGCAATGCGACCAAGAAGAGCCATCACAGCAGCACATCTGTCAGAACTGTCAGGAGGGAGAAGCTCCCTCTCAGCTACGATGGAAGCTTTTTCAGACCTGAGCCTGAGGGCGAGTCTGCCTAGGAGTGAAGACGGATGAAACTTGCCAGTGAATGAAGTCTACAGAGAACTGCATAGTTGAGACACGGCAGATATTTACAGATGTTATTGGAATGTCTGGATCCAGCTCTGACAGCTCTCTCTACCTCTGGATCACGCAGTTATACAAATCAGTAAACGGTTTTGTTATTTTTTAAAAAGTATGCTTGAATTTAATGTGTTACCTAAGTCCTAAACAGTTGAAATGAAGAAAACATTGAGAGATATTCATGATGTTCTCTCAGCCTGAAACCTTTTTCTTCCATCTCCACCTGCTTATCCTTTGTGGTTTAGTGCAAATGTAACACATCTTTGAATGTTGCCTCTAAAACACAACATCCTCTAAACATTCAGTTTAGATTTTTTTATCCAAGATCTTGTATCTTAGTTAGGAATATAACTGCTCATTTCCCTAACCACAATGAAAGTTTCTTGAAGTCAGGGATCATAATGGTTGATGGCAAATCCACAGTTAATCTCAACAGAAAGTTGAAAAGTTATATGGCTAAAATGATGCTCATTTTAATAGTGATGCTCATAATTCTTGGAGGACATCATTACTGCACTGATGCATTCTTGTACATATACCAGCTAGTGGGCTATATTTCTCGTTTTTTCTTTCACCAAATTGGCAGACTGACTTCTACTATATGGAAACATTTCTGCATTGGAAGTTATGATGAGGGAAAAAAAGCTCACTAAATGACAATAAAATGTGAAGTAGTATTCGAACTGCTTTACATACACTAACCCACGGAATCCTACAGTAGCTTTATGAAGTAGATACTATTATTTTTTATTTATTGTTACTATTTGCATTTTACAGATGAAGAGTCTGAAAAGCAAACTCACTTGTTTAAAATCACTTAGTTAGTAAGTGGTAGGACAAGGAATTTATACAGGTATTCTGACTACAGAATGTAACCTCATAACTGTTACACACCTCTTCTCCGTTCTCGACTTGGGGGGAGTGATGCTCACCCACCAGCAAAAGTGATCTGAAAACACCTTGAAATGAAACACATGCTTCCAATTGCCCATGTGATGCAACTATTGAAGCCCATGTGCCCTAGAGCCTGAGTTCCACAACAAGAAAAGTCACCACAACAAGAATCCTGCTCACCTCAACTATGGAGTAGTCCCCAGTCTCTACAACTAGAGAAGAGCCTGTGCATCAGTGAAAAAACCCAGAATAGCCAAAAATAAATAAATTTAAAAATTAAAAAAATGCCTTATAGACATAAATTCAGACATTGATCATGATGAAGGTTCTTTGATTCAGAGTTATATTTTTGCTGCTGCTAATTCTGTGACATCACTATCATCACAAATGTTTTAGACTCAAGTAGCCAAGTGTCATGATCACAAGAAAACTCTAGTGATTTCATTTGTAAAAAAGATAATAACTGAAGATGAAGAACAAAACTGACCATCTCATAAGAGTCTCCTATGCTCCTAGAATTCTACTTTTCTCACCTGAAAATGCATAACTGTGGGGAAATTTCAAATGATAATATCCATCATAAATTTGTTTAACAGGTATTCTTAAGCTTATTCATTTAGAATCAGGGCAGTAAGGGGTTATAAGGTCTAGGCAATGAACACACTGGGTCTCATTATAAAGAGAAGATGGACAAAGATAGGAAAGAAAAATCATAACTATTATCAAACAGAACCTGTTTGTTGTTTTATTCTTCAAAAATGTTTATATGGATGAGTCCTGATGCATCACAGTAAAATTAATCAAGTCCTAGAGAGAGCAGGGGTGATAAAATTCAAGTATGAATGAAAACAGCATGGGAGGTCATAAGAGACAAACCATACAGCAAAATAACAGCATGGTACTCAGTGGCTTTAGTTTAGTTCTTCCTTATCTTAAAGGGGTAAATAATCTTAAAAGCTCAGTGTAAATAGAGTACTTGCTTTACAAGCAAAAATATGTAAAAAATAAACATAAAAAATGTAATGGATTAAAACCACACAATAATAAAATTCTTTGGGTGGAATCATTATGTCTTTCAAGAGTGTTGGGGAAAAAAATGAAGCCTTTAAAGAATCAGCTATCATCAAGAGTTTTAGATTTCTTCAAGGTCCACTGAATGTTGTAGTTGATAAAGTTGTTAACTGGATTCTACTGAAGAATTCCCAAAGGCCTCTAGATAACTCTTCAGCCATCCCTACAGACGAAATAGTGCACACACCTTGCTAACCTTTTAAGGCCCAACAGCCTTACCAGATAATCCAGATAAAACATCTAGACATTGTTTTGGAAGATTTAGATTAATTTCTATTAATATGAGAGATGAAGGTAAAATCAGAAGAAATCTGTCAGGTTGAGCTGTGGCAAATTTCTTGTTTGCAAAGTTCGAAGCTTGAACATTTCTGATGACAGTACTGGACCACGTCTCTCTGGATCATACAATAAAATCACATACATTTGATTTGGAAGGGTACTTCCAAAGTTGCCAAAAGCAAAACTCTGTAAGTACTCATTCCCAACTAAGAAATACTCTAAGATGTAAAGAAATTCGTCTCAATTTAGGCAAAATTTGAGTTTACAGAAAATAGAAATTCACAAAGATGACAAAAATAAAATATACTGTAGATAGATAGACGCTGAAACTACTGATAATGAACATAAGATTGATTGGACAAAGATCTATATACGAAAAGTTATAACCATTGAGCTTGGGGTTTATTTCCTTTTGTTACTTCTCTCTACCCTCTTCTGAAATTGAGTGTGCAAGTGTGTTGCTTGCTTAACAATATGGAGGATGGACCATATATGTATATAAAATATCTTCCTTTGCTTCACCTTAATCCTGGTTTTCCTTCAGCAAATTCAATTCTGTCTACTTTTCAAAAAGTGGTGAAAGTTAAGACAGGCAAGATTGCTTAAAGATCAGCAACATATGGCTTTCATTTATAATGAAAATTAAAATTGTTTTAAGGTAAATTTAATTAAAATGTACAATTATTATTAGAAAAATGCTGCAGTATTTTATTTTTTTATTTTTTTTAATTTTTTTTTACAATTTCTTTTTTTTTTAACCTTTATTTTACTTTTAACTTTTACAGAGTTTTGTTGTTTACAGATATGTATGTTCTCAGATTAGTCATATGTATATCATATGTATTAGTCATATGTATATTTAAAGTTTGTGTACATGAGATTGTACTGAAAATTGTATTTAAAAAGTTTGTAAATATGACTTGAGGTATAAGAGAGAAATGGATGTGATTTCTTTAAAATTTTCCCATCTGCCACAAATAAAGATATCATATGCCGCAACTAATATCCAGCACAGCCAAATAAATAAATGTGTCTTTTTTTTTTCAATTTTGGCCTCTTTTACTGGTCTTTCATTTACTTGTTTTCATCCATCTTCGTTCCTTGGCCTGTGTGGGCCTCTCATTGCAGTGGCTTCTCTTGTCGGCAGAGCACCAGCTCTGGGTACATGTGCTCCAGTGTCTTTTTTTTAAAGCAGATTAGGAGCAGAAAACCAATTACAACCACAAACACTGATAAATGTATAATTTCAAATAATGTTTTTATGATCAGATGAAAATTGTTCCTTTACAGAATAACAAGGCAACTTTATAGATGTAAATATTGCTAAGAAAACATGTTAATGTATATATTCACAACTTTCCCCGATTTTGCCTTTTACCTAACCATGCCTTCAAAATTCCTAGAAATGCTATTACTAATGAGTACTATCATATTCCTTCTGCCAATTGTTTACGTCTACCCAGTCCACATAAACACTTTGAAAGTAAAAGAGAGATGATTTCCTAATTAGACAGTTGTGGTTCAATAATATATTAAAAACACAGATACAGTCACTTCTTTTAGCTCTGAAATGACCAGGCAGTCAGGGAAGATATTTAAAATCGTTGATAAAAGAGAAAAGCAATAGTTTTATCTGTATTTTTCTAGGAAGATAGACCAAAAAATTAATTGTCAATAATTTTTAAATGCTTTCAGAAATACCACCTCAGTTGATTCCCAAACAATCTTACAACAGAGAAGCACAGCAAGGAATAAAGGATGTGAATCAAGTTAGACCATTTGTATCTACCACTCATTAATTCTGTTCCCTTGGACTGGTGAATTAATAATTTCTGTGTGCTTTAGCTTTCTGTGGAATAGGGCACTAATTGTAACCGTTATTATTATTACCCTTCAGAGGGTTGTTGGGTGGATTAAATAAATTACTAGGATAGAATTCAGAAGACTGCCTGGCACATAGGAAACCCTCAATAAATTTTAGCCACTATTATTTGCTCAGGAAGAATAAATTAAAGCACAAACAGGGGAAAAGAGTGCCTGAGATCATAAAGAGAGGAAGATCCAAACAGAGCTCTGACCTAACTTTCCTTACGTATATTTCATGCTCTTTATGTACCACGTCACTGCTTTGGCTCATTAGCAATACCTCAGTTAAACTAGGTACTAAAAGTGAAATTAAATTGAAAGTGAGAAATTCATTCAGAATTAGAACTTCTTCTTGCTCCTCCAACAGTTGATGGATACAGTGTCTTAACATTCCAAAGAAATAAAATACATCATCCAATAGAGAAATAATGCAAGCCATATTTCTTTAAACACACTAAAAAACAGTAAAGTAAAAATAAGTGCATTTAAATAAAGTTTTACTTAACAAAACATATCCAAAATATAATCATTTTGACATGTGTTTACGGGATAAGTTGTATCTGCCCAGAATTCCTTTGTTGAAGTCCAGTTCTGTATCTCAGAAGGTGACTGTGTTTGGAGAGAGCATCTTTAAAAAGGCACGCAAGTTGGGGCTTCCCTAGTGGTCCAGGGGGAAAAGAGTCCACCTTGCACTGCAAGGGGTGCCAGTTCGATCACCGGCACAGGAAGATCCCACATTCTGCGGAGCAGCTGACCTGCTATCTCCAGTTATGAGCCAGAGCTCTGGAGTGCATGTGCCCAGAGCTGCGATGGGAGGCCCACACAGGCCAAAGAACAAAGATGGATGAAAATAAATAAATGAAAGACCAATAAAAGTAGCCAAAAAAAAAAATGCTTTAAAAAAAAAAGGCACACAAGTTTAAATGAGACCTTTGAGGGTATGCCTTAATCTGATGTGGCTGGTGTTCTTCTAAGGAGGGAAAATGTGGACACAAGCACACACAGAAGGAAGACCAGGTGGTAAGAGATAAGATGGCTATTTACAGGCCAGCAAGAAAGGCTTCAGGTAAAACCAATCCAGCTGACACTCTGAACTCAGGTTTCTATCTTCCAGAATTGTGAGAAAATAAATGTTGGTTGTTTAAGCCACCCAGTATGTAGTACTTTGTTATGGCAGCCCCGGCAAATGAACACAATATATAATTAATATTGTTTTTGTTGTTAGTCGCTAGGTCCTGTCGAAATAAATTAAAGCACAAACAGGGGAAAAGAGTGCCTGAGATCATAAAGAGAGGAAGATCCAAACAGAGCTCTGACCTAACTTTCCTTACGTATATTTCATGCTCTTTATGTACCACGTCACTGCTTTGGCTCATTAGCAATACCTCAGTTAAACTAGGTACTAAAAGTGAAATTAAATTGAAAGTGAGAAATTCATTCAGAATTAGAACTTCTTCTTGCTCCTCCAACAGTTGATGGATACAGTGTCTTAACATTCCAAAGAAATAAAATACATCATCCAATAGAGAAATAATGCAAGCCATATTTCTTTAAACACACTAAAAAACAGTAAAGTAAAAATAAGTGCATTTAAATAAAGTTTTACTTAACAAAACATATCCAAAATATAATCATTTTGACATGTGTTTACGGGATAAGTTGTATCTGCCCAGAATTCCTTTGTTGAAGTCCAGTTCTGTATCTCAGAAGGTGACTGTGTTTGGAGAGAGCATCTTTAAAAAGGCACGCAAGTTGGGGCTTCCCTAGTGGTCCAGGGGGAAAAGAGTCCACCTTGCACTGCAAGGGGTGCCAGTTCGATCACCGGCACAGGAAGATCCCACATTCTGCGGAGCAGCTGACCTGCTATCTCCAGTTATGAGCCAGAGCTCTGGAGTGCATGTGCCCAGAGCTGCGATGGGAGGCCCACACAGGCCAAAGAACAAAGATGGATGAAAATAAATAAATGAAAGACCAATAAAAGTAGCCAAAAAAAAAAATGCTTTAAAAAAAAAAGGCACACAAGTTTAAATGAGACCTTTGAGGGTATGCCTTAATCTGATGTGGCTGGTGTTCTTCTAAGGAGGGAAAATGTGGACACAAGCACACACAGAAGGAAGACCAGGTGGTAAGAGATAAGATGGCTATTTACAGGCCAGCAAGAAAGGCTTCAGGTAAAACCAATCCAGCTGACACTCTGAACTCAGGTTTCTATCTTCCAGAATTGTGAGAAAATAAATGTTGGTTGTTTAAGCCACCCAGTATGTAGTACTTTGTTATGGCAGCCCCGGCAAATGAACACAATATATAATTAATATTGTTTTTGTTGTTAGTCGCTAGGTCCTGTCCGACTCTTTGCGATCCCATGAACTATAGCATGCCAGGCCCCTCTGTTCCTGGAATTATTCAGGCAAGAATACTAGAGTGGGTTGCCACTTCCTTCTCCAGGGTATCTTCCTGATCCAGGGATTAAACCTGTGTCTCCTGTATTGGCAGGCGGACTCTTTACCACTGAGTCACCTGGGAAGACCAGACACAGTACAGATACATTGGAATATTTTTCTAAACAATTTTTTAAATTCTAAAGCAATTCATTATCATTTTAAAAGCTTTATAAAAGATTACACATCTTAACAATTCCATTCTTAAGTACTAGTTCCACTGCTAAACAATATTACTGACTCATTCTGTGATAAAGATATCCACATTATATTGATATTCTTGGAATGTCTTTCTGATAAGTCCTGTTTCCTAGGTTAGTGCACAAAGTTTTATTTCCTTTTGGTTATAGTGTCAAATGAGACTTTGAGACAAATCTCATTAAGTTAATCAGTTGTGCACTTAGTTTTAACTTTTACTGAGATACCATAAGTATAGGGATGGAGTTTAATGAGCATCTACAGCTTCAAGAGAGAAGGGCATGCTTTATGGAAATACACTTGAAATGATGCCAGTACTGGCATCACACTTAATTCTTATTCATCCATGAACAATTTTTCTAACTTGTAGATTTTCTAGATATTCAGCTGGTATCTGATTTTAGCTTAATGACTTGTTTTTGCTTTACTCATGAATAACATATATAATAGACAAGACTCTCCTTCTTCCCCGGATCATATAAATGTGCTCATCATTAGTGTTTAAAAATTTGTCAGAGAGCTAGGGTTAAACTGAATAATTAAACTGACACTGGAGAGAGCCTGCGGGAGTTTGTTTTTATCTAGGAATATTTTAGCACATCTCAGTGTAAATCCACTGAAGGCTGATGTTAACAGAACATAACCATATGGCTTTTAAAGCCCCTACTCTTGTGACAAATCCTATACCATTAAGGACTATACCCATTCATGCTATGGTATTTGGTTGCTTTTATTCTTCTGAATGCAGTCACCCATAGAATGTACAACTACAGTTTTACTTGGACACTGGCATAATCTTTAGGCAAAAGTAGGTAAAATAAACAGAAGGGGTCATATAACTTTTCATGTAATTTTCTGTTTCTCAATTTAGGGTTTGTGAATATATTCCTGGGGAGAAATTTTTTTTCAATGACAAAGTAAAATTTGTGCATTTTCACTTTACTATAATTCAAAAAAATGTCAATGATCTCAAAGACTTCATTTAAAAAAAAATCCATGCATTAATATTTCAACTGATACTTCTGTAAGATTAGGACTCCTTTTCAAAAAATATAACCATGGTTACTGTGATCGCTCCCAAAATATTTAACAAGAATTTCTTAATATCAGTGACTATTTAAAAATCTTTTTATTGGAGAAAATTTGAATACATGTAAAAGTAGAGAGAATAGAGAATAATGTAAATTAATCTGGAGCTGCTCATTATTCAGATTCAATAATTCACCACATGGCCATCCTTGTTCTATCTATCCTCTTCAACTATTCTGAGGCAAACTCCAACATCATATAATTTTACCTGTAATATTTCAGTATGTATTCCTTAGAGAAAAAGGCCCTTAACATAACTACAATACTACTGCCATATCTAAAAATACTAACAATAATTTCTCAACATTACAAATATTCACTGTTCACATTATATTTCACCAACTGTCTTCGGAAAAAAAAAAATTCACCCTATGTGCTTGAATTAGGATGCAATAAGTCTGTACACTGTGATTTGTGGGTATGTATCTTAGGTTTATCTCAATCTATAGGCTTCTCCTTTCTTTCTAGTTCCTTTGTTATCTGTTGTTGTTGTCTTTAAATAAAAAAATGGGGTCATCTGTCCTGTGCGTTCTATCCCACTCCACAATCTGGATTTGGTAGACTGAATTCACCTGGATATCATTTTTTTACATGGAGAATTTTTAAAGTCTTTATTAAATTTGTTGAAATATTTCTTTTATTTTATTTTAAAATTTTCTTATGTTTTGGTTTTTTGACCATGAGGCATGCGGGATCTTTGCTCTCAACTAGGAATTGAATCCACATCCCCTGCACTGGAAGGCGAAGTCTTAACCACTGGACTTCTAGGGAAGTCCCACCTGGCTATCATTTAATGGGTTCTAGCAATCCCTGTCTTTCATATAATTTAGTACTTAGATTTAGACACTGTATGACTACCTTTTTTTTCTTTTGTCTTTTTATTCTTTATTTTAAAGGTTTTACAGAGTTTTGTTGTTCACCAACATGTATGTTCCCAAATAGTCATATGCATATCCCTGGACCCTCCCCCCACCCAGTTCCCTCCCACCCCTCCAGACCATCGCCCCAAGTGATTGTAGGTACTCCTATTCCCTTAGCACAATGACCATAGCTATCTTTTCCACACATGACAGCATAGGTTTCCATGTTACTCCCTCCATGCCTCCCTCTCACTGTTCGGTCTCCACAATGTCCTTATGTCTATTCTCTGTTTTTCTATGAGTTCACTGTGTTATCATGACCCTCTTACTAGATCCCATATATATGAGTTAGTATACTCTACTTGTCTTTCTCTTGGCCCATAGGTCTGGAGCTGCATTATTCAGATTCAATAATTCACCACATGGCCATCCTTGTTCTATCTATCCTCTTCAACTATTCTGAGGCAAACTCCAACATCATATAATTTTACCTGTAATATTTCAGTATGTATTCCTTAGAGAAAAAGGCCCTTAACATAACTACAATACTACTGCCATATCTAAAAATACTAACAATAATTTCTCAACATTACAAATATTCACTGTTCACATTATATTTCACCAACTGTCTTCGGAAAAAAAAAAATTCACCCTATGTGCTTGAATTAGGATGCAATAAGTCTGTACACTGTGATTTGTGGGTATGTATCTTAGGTTTATCTCAATCTATAGGCTTCTCCTTTCTTTCTAGTTCCTTTGTTATCTGTTGTTGTTGTCTTTAAATAAAAAAATGGGGTCATCTGTCCTGTGCGTTCTATCCCACTCCACAATCTGGATTTGGTAGACTGAATTCACCTGGATATCATTTTTTTACATGGAGAATTTTTAAAGTCTTTATTAAATTTGTTGAAATATTTCTTTTATTTTATTTTAAAATTTTCTTATGTTTTGGTTTTTTGACCATGAGGCATGCGGGATCTTTGCTCTCAACTAGGAATTGAATCCACATCCCCTGCACTGGAAGGCGAAGTCTTAACCACTGGACTTCTAGGGAAGTCCCACCTGGCTATCATTTAATGGGTTCTAGCAATCCCTGTCTTTCATATAATTTAGTACTTAGATTTAGACACTGTATGACTACCTTTTTTTTCTTTTGTCTTTTTATTCTTTATTTTAAAGGTTTTACAGAGTTTTGTTGTTCACCAACATGTATGTTCCCAAATAGTCATATGCATATCCCTGGACCCTCCCCCCACCCAGTTCCCTCCCACCCCTCCAGACCATCGCCCCAAGTGATTGTAGGTACTCCTATTCCCTTAGCACAATGACCATAGCTATCTTTTCCACACATGACAGCATAGGTTTCCATGTTACTCCCTCCATGCCTCCCTCTCACTGTTCGGTCTCCACAATGTCCTTATGTCTATTCTCTGTTTTTCCATGAGTTCACTGCGTGTGTTATCATGACCCTCTTACTAGATCCCATATATATGAGTTAGTATACTGTACTTGTCTTTCTCTTTTGGACTTACTTCACTTTTTATGATAGGTTCTAGAGCCAGCCACCTCATTAGGACTGAGTCTTCTGCATTTCTTTTAACAGCAGAGTAGTATTCCATTGTGTATATGTACCAGGGCTTCTGTATCCATTCATTTGTCGATGGGCATCTAGGTCGCTTCCATGTTCTGGCTATTGTATAGACAGCCGCATTGAACATTGGGGTACAGGTGCTTCTTTCAGTTTTGATTTCATTAGGATATAAGCCTAATAGTGGGATTGCTGGGTCATAGGGTGCTTCTATTTTTAGTTTTTTAAGGAATCTCCATATTGTCTTCCATAGAGGTTGTATCAGTTGACATTCACACCAGCAATGCAAGAGGGTTCCCTTTTCTCCACACCCTCTCCAGCATTTATTGTCTGCAGATTTGTTGATGATGGCCATTCTGACGGGTGTGAGGTGATATCTCATTGTAGTTTTGATTTGCATTTCTCTAATGATAAGCGAGGTTGAGCATCGTTTCATGTGCTTTTGGGCCATCTGTATGTCCTCTTTGGAGAGGCGTCTCTTTAGATCTTTTTCCCATTTTTTGATTGGGTTGTTCGTTTTTTCCAGTGCTGAGTTGTCTGAGTTGCTTGTAGATTCTGGAGATTAATTCTTTGTCTGTTGTTTCATTTGCTATGATTTTCTCCCACTCTGTGGGATGTCTGTTCAGCTTTTTTGTAATTTCTTTTGCTGTACAAAAGCTTTTAAGTTTCATGAGGTCCCACATGTTCACTTTTCTTTTCAGTTCCACTATTCTAGTAGGTGGGTCAGTGAAGATCTTGCTTTGATTGATGTCCTTGAGAGTTTTGCCTATATTCTCCTCTAAGAGTTTGATGGTTTCTGGTCTTACATTTAGGTCTTTAATCCATTTTGAGTTGATCTTAGTGTATGGTGTCAGGGAATGTATGACTACCTTTTAACTGACTCTTTTTGAGTCAGGAAGAGACATCTACATCATATGGAAACACTGTTTTTCTCATGAGTTCACTGCGTGTTATCATGACCCTCTTACTAGATCCCATATATATGAGTTAGTATACTGTACTTGTCTTTCTCTTTTGGACTTACTTCACTTTTTATGATAGGTTCTAGAGCCAGCCACCTCATTAGGACTGAGTCTTCTGCATTTCTTTTAACAGCAGAGTAGTATTCCATTGTGTATATGTACCAGGGCTTCTGTATCCATTCATTTGTCGATGGGCATCTAGGTCGCTTCCATGTTCTGGCTATTGTATAGACAGCCGCATTGAACATTGGGGTACAGGTGCTTCTTTCAGTTTTGATTTCATTAGGATATAAGCCTAATAGTGGGATTGCTGGGTCATAGGGTGCTTCTATTTTTAGTTTTTTAAGGAATCTCCATATTGTCTTCCATAGAGGTTGTATCAGTTGACATTCACACCAGCAATGCAAGAGGGTTCCCTTTTCTCCACACCCTCTCCAGCATTTATTGTCTGCAGATTTGTTGATGATGGCCATTCTGACGGGTGTGAGGTGATATCTCATTGTAGTTTTGATTTGCATTTCTCTAATGATAAGCGAGGTTGAGCATCGTTTCATGTGCTTTTGGGCCATCTGTATGTCCTCTTTGGAGAGGCGTCTCTTTAGATCTTTTACCCATATTTTGATTGGGTTGTTCGTTTTTCCTGTGCTGAGTTGTCTGAGTTGCTTGTAGATTCTGGAGATTAATTCTTTGTCTGTTGTTTCATTTGCTATGATTTTCTCCCACTCTGTGGGATGTCTGTTCAGCTTTTTTGTAATTTCTTTTGCTGTACAAAAGCTTTTAAGTTTCATGAGGTCCCACATGTTCACTTTTCTTTTCAGTTCCACTATTCTAGTAGGTGGGTCAGTGAAGATCTTGCTTTGATTGATGTCCTTGAGAGTTTTGCCTATATTCTCCTCTAAGAGTTTGATGGTTTCTGGTCTTACATTTAGGTCTTTAATCCATTTTGAGTTGATCTTAGTGTATGGTGTCAGGGAATGTATGACTACCTTTTAACTGACTCTTTTTGAGTCAGGAAGAGACATCTACATCATATGGAAACACAAAAGACCTTGAATAGCCAAAGCAATCCTGAGAAAGAAAAACGGAGCTGGAGGAGTCAGCCTCCCAACTTCAGACTCTACTACAAAGCAGCAGTCATCAAGACAGCATGGTACTGGCACAAAAACAGAACTATAGACCAATGGAATAAGATCGAGAACCCAGAGACAAACCCACACACCTATGGGTACCTTATTTTTGACAAAGGAGGCGAAACTATAAAATGGGACAAAGACAGCCTCTTCAACAAGTGGTGCTGGGAAAATTGGACAGCTACATGCAAAAAGATGAAGTTGGAACATTCCCTGACACCATACACAAAGATCAACTCAAAATGGATTAAAGACCTAAATGTAAGACCAGAAACCATCAAACTCTTAAGAGGAGAATATAGGCAAAACTCTCAAGGACATCAATCAAAGCAAGATCTTCACTGACCCACCTACTAGAATAGTGGAACTGAAAAGAAAAGTGAACATGTGGGACCTCATGAAACTTAAAAGCTTTTGTACAGCAAAAGAAATTACAAAAAAGCTGAACAGACATCCCACAGAGTGGGAGAAAATCATAGCAAATGAAACAACAGACAAAGAATTAATCTCCAGAATCTACAAGCAACTCAGACAACTCAGCACAGGAAAAACGAACAACCCAATCAAAATATGGGTAAAAGATCTAAAGAGACGCCTCTCCAAAGAGGACATACAGATGGCCCAAAAGCACATGAAACGATGCTCAACCTCGCTTATCATTAGAGAAATGCAAATCAAAACTACAATGAGATATCACCTCACACCCGTCAGAATGGCCATCATCAACAAATCTGCAGACAATAAATGCTGGAGAGGGTGTGGAGAAAAGGGAACCCTCTTGCATTGCTGGTGTGAATGTCAACTGATACAACCTCTATGGAAGACAATATGGAGATTCCTTAAAAAACTAAAAATAGAAGCACCCTATGACCCAGCAATCCCACTATTAGGCTTATATCCTAATGAAATCAAAACTGAAAGAAGCACCTGTACCCCAATGTTCAATGCGGCTGTCTATACAATAGCCAGAACATGGAAGCGACCTAGATGCCCATCGACAAATGAATGGATACAGAAGCCCTGGTACATATACACAATGGAATACTACTCTGCTGTTAAAAGAAATGCAGAAGACTCAGTCCTAATGAGGTGGCTGGCTCTAGAACCTATCATAAAAAGTGAAGTAAGTCCAAAAGAGAAAGACAAGTACAGTATACTAACTCATATATGGGATCTAGTAAGAGGGTCATGATAACACACGCAGTGAACTCATGGAAAAACAGAGAATAGACATAAGGACATTGTGGAGACCGAACAGTGAGAGGGAGGCATGGAGGGAGTAACATGGAAACCTATGCTGTCATGTGTGGAAAAGATAGCTATGGTCATTGTGCTAAGGGAATAGGAGTACCTACAATCACTTGGGGCGATGGTCTGGAGGGGTGGGAGGGGGGAAATGGGTGGGGAGGGTCCAGGGATATGCATATGACTATTTGGGAACATACATGTTGGTGAACAACAAAACTCTGTAAAACCTTTAAAATAAAGAATAAAAAGACAAAAGAAAAAAAAACCTGATAGGCAGATTAGATACTAATGGAGTGGAAAATGATCCCTTCATAAACAGTGCAAACACTATTTCCTATTGTTCTTGTAGAGTCTTTCTCTTGGTCTAAACTCGTTTACTGAAGAACAGATAATTGCTACAATTAATTCATACTACATATTAAGCACAGAATGTAGGATAAGAAACCTACTAGGTGCCCTGACAGATTGAAGGGAAGAACACAACACAAGCTCTGCTCCTAAGAACCCTACAATCTATGTGAGAAGGGGCTGATTAACAGGCAGGAAACAATGTGTCATACTAACAGCATGTAATAAGTGCTGACCAGTATGGTAAAGCCTCTAAGCGTAACTGGCTTTTGAAGAGAGGAGAGATTCCTGGAGTTTTCAGGAGCCATAGGAGGCTACAGAAAGAAAGTATGTGAGACTCCACCTGGTTGTGCTGGGGTGGGCAGACACCCTATGACCCAATCCAATGAAATCAAAACTGAAAGAAGCACCTGTACCCCAATGTTCAATGCGGCTGTCTATACAATAGCCAGAACATGGAAGCGACCTAGATGCCCATCGACAAATGAATGGATACAGAAGCCCTGGTACATATACACAATGGAATACTACTCTGCTGTTAAAAGAAATGCAGAAGACTCAGTCCTAATGAGGTGGCTGGCTCTAGAACCTATCATAAAAAGTGAAGTAAGTCCAAAAGAGAAAGACAAGTACAGTATACCAACTCATATTTTGGGATCTAGTAAGAGGGTCATGATAACACACGCAGTGAACTCATGGAAAAACAGAGAATAGACATAAGGACATTGTGGAGACCGAACAGTGAGAGGGAGGCATGGAGGGAGTAACATGGAAACCTATGCTGTCATGTGTGGAAAAGATAGCTATGGTCATTGTGCTAAGGGAATAGGAGTACCTACAATCACTTGGGGCGATGGTCTGGAGGGGTGGGAGGGGGGGAACTGGGTGGGGGGAGGGTCCAGGGATATGCATATGACTATTTGGGAACATACATGTTGGTGAACAACAAAACTCTGTAAAACCTTTAAAATAAAGAATAAAAAGACAAAAGAAAAAAAAACCTGATAGGCAGATTAGATACTAATGGAGTGGAAAATGATCCCTTCATAAACAGTGCAAACACTATTTCCTATTGTTCTTGTAGAGTCTTTCTCTTGGTCTAAACTCGTTTACTGAAGAACAGATAATTGCTACAATTAATTCATACTACATATTAAGCACAGAATGTAGGATAAGAAACCTACTAGGTGCCCTGACAGATTGAAGGGAAGAACACAACACAAGCTCTGCTCCTAAGAACCCTACAATCTATGTGAGAAGGGGCTGATTAACAGGCAGGAAACAATGTGTCATACTAACAGCATGTAATAAGTGCTGACCAGTATGGTAAAGCCTCTAAGCGTAACTGGCTTTTGAAGAGAGGAGAGATTCCTGGAGTTTTCAGGAGCCATAGGAGGCTACAGAAAGAAAGTATGTGAGACTCCACCTGGTTGTGCTGGGGTGGGCAGACATCAAGAAGCAATGCAGGGCTTCCCCGGTGGTCCAGTGGGTAAAGAGTCCGCTTTGCAGTGCAAGGGGCACCGGTTCGATCCCTGGCCCAGGAAGATCCCATGTGCTGCAGAGTGTCTAGACCGGTGTGTCCAGTTGCAAGCCAGCGCTCTGGAGTGCATGGTGCCCAGAGCTGGTGCTCTGCAACGAGAGAGGCCACTGCAATGGGAGGCCCACACAGGCCTAAGAATAAAGATGGATGAAAAATAAATGAATTCAAAAACCAATAAAAGAGGCCAAAATTAAAAAAAAAAAAAAAAGCAGCAGCAATGTAGGCAAAGGGAACAAAGGAAAGAGGTGGAAATTAGCTTGATATGTTTGGGGAAATCTTGGAGAGGACACAGTGACAAGCAGGTTGAGTGGAAGGAGAGTGGCTAAACTGTGAAATGAGTGTTCTGATTGTGGAGAACTAGAGTTAGACTAAAGGATGAGATGCAATGTAGTGGGCATGTGAGGTCACCAGAAAGACTGTGATCAAATGGTGTTTTAGGAAGATTATTATAGCAGCAGCTCATAGGATGAATGTATTTAAGAAGGGGGAGACTGGAAACAGGGTGACCAATTATTATCTACAGTAGTAAATCATGTGTGAGATGGTAAAATTCTAGATCAAGGGGGTAGTTATAAAAATAGAGAGTAAGAGTGGATCTTAAAGGCATCCTTAAGAAAAAACAATCAGAATAGATGATACAAAACTAATTGAGAGAGAAATGTAAAATATCATGATCAAATTTCCAGCGTAGAAAACTGTAAGAGGGTGATTTCATTAATTGAGGCAAGTAATCTGAGGCAGGGAAACTGATTTTCATTGAGGAAATGAGTTTCTTTTTGAGCAAATTATGTTTGAGTAGATGCAAAGGATATATATGTGGATGACTTGAATCACAGAATCAGGGTCCAGGTGATATGTCACAGCGCAAAATGGTGATGTAGAAACTTTTCATGCAGAGGTAGAAACTGGATCCATTAGAATAGAAAGCATGTTAAAATCTGTGCGTGTACAGAGGAATCTAGAGTTATCTTTGTGTTTAGCAATGTGCCTGGCCTCGAGCATGTGCTCAGTATAAATGGTCTCAGAATGAAAGAAAGAATGGATAACTGAATGAAACGAGGAAGGGAGGCAGGAACATATTTTAGGATGGCCACTGTTAAGGAGGGGAAGATGCACCAGCAAAGGCCACTGATAAGTGGAACAGAGTGGGGACGGGGAGCTGAAAGAGCATGCACCCTCCCAGCCGCTTTAGATAAAAGTACTTTCAAGATGCCTGTCACCAACAATGCCAGCGATCGCTAAGATGCTAAAGAGAATGAAGACTGGCCCATGATTTTCTGTCTGAATGATACGAATCCTTAACAAAGCCTTTCTCCAGAGGTGAGGAGAGAGGCAGGGGATGGGGAAAGTGGCAGGAGTCTGGAAGCTGGGATAGGAGGGTGAGGTGAGGATTTTGAAAAGAGACGTGAAATAAAGTATAAGTTGCACTTGAGAGCATGGCAGAGGAATAAGGGAAATGGCATGGTATATATCAAGATAATCAAGATCAAAAGTACTTCTTGTAGGAAAGGGGAGACATATGTACATACAAAGTTTAAAAAAGGAGCTGGTAGACAAAAGGCCAACCATACCAGTGAAATGGCATGGTATTATCAAGGTGAGTAGGGGGAAACTAAACAGGAAAAAGTAAATCATGTGTGAGATGGTAAAATTCTAGATCAAGGGGGTAGTTATAAAAATAGAGAGTAAGAGTGGATCTTAAAGGCATCCTTAAGAAAAAACAATCAGAATAGATGATACAAAACTAATTGAGAGAGAAATGTAAAATATCATGATCAAATTTCCAGCGTAGAAAACTGTAAGAGGGTGATTTCATTAATTGAGGCAAGTAATCTGAGGCAGGGAAACTGATTTTCATTGAGGAAATGAGTTTCTTTTTGAGCAAATTATGTTTGAGTAGATGCAAAGGATATATATGTGGATGACTTGAATCACAGAATCAGGGTCCAGGTGATATGTCACAGCGCAAAATGGTGATGTAGAAACTTTTCATGCAGAGGTAGAAACTGGATCCATTAGAATAGAAAGCATGTTAAAATCTGTGCGTGTACAGAGGAATCTAGAGTTATCTTTGTGTTTAGCAATGTGCCTGGCCTCGAGCATGTGCTCAGTATAAATGGTCTCAGAATGAAAGAAAGAATGGATAACTGAATGAAACGAGGAAGGGAGGCAGGAACATATTTTAGGATGGCCACTGTTAAGGAGGGGAAGATGCACCAGCAAAGGCCACTGATAAGTGGAACAGAGTGGGGACGGGGAGCTGAAAGAGCATGCACCCTCCCAGCCGCTTTAGATAAAAGTACTTTCAAGATGCCTGTCACCAACAATGCCAGCGATCGCTAAGATGCTAAAGAGAATGAAGACTGGCCCATGATTTTCTGTCTGAATGATACGAATCCTTAACAAAGCCTTTCTCCAGAGGTGAGGAGAGAGGCAGGGGATGGGGAAAGTGGCAGGAGTCTGGAAGCTGGGATAGGAGGGTGAGGTGAGGATTTTGAAAAGAGACGTGAAATAAAGTATAAGTTGCACTTGAGAGCATGGCAGAGGAATAAGGGAAATGGCATGGTATATATCAAGATAATCAAGATCAAAAGTACTTCTTGTAGGAAAGGGGAGACATATGTACATACAAAGTTTAAAAAAGGAGCTGGTAGACAAAAGGCCAACCATACCAGTGAAGGTGGTTGTGTGTATTGGATTTCAGATGATGTTAAAGTGGGTAAGGATACCGCCTTGCAGTGCAAGAGGCGCCAGTTCGATCCCTGGCCTGGGAAGATCCCACGTGCCGCGGAGCGGCTGGACTGATGTGTCCAATTACCGAGCCGGAGCTCTGGAGCGCATGCGCCCAGAGCCGGCGCTCTGAGATGACAGAGTCCACCGCGATGGGAGGCTCACGGTAGCCAAAGAACAAAGACGGATGCAAATAGATAAATGAAAGACCAACAGAAGTGGCCCACCCGTCCCCCTTCCTCCCCACCCCACCTGCAAAAGATAAATAAATAAAAAATAAATGTTTTTAAAAAAATGAATGAGATTCAGGGTATTGGGAAAGGAGAAATGTTTAGAAAGATTAAATATTTGGAAAGAATATGGCACCTTCTATGCCATATTCCAGGTAAACCCAGTTGTTTACTATTCCCAAATCAAATCATACACGTCACAACCTGGTGCCTTTGGCCACCCTGTCCTCTTGAATTTGAAGTGCTTTCTGCCTAGTATCTGACTGCTAAAATCCTTGCATTATTTGAGATGTGGCCCAAATGTCACTGTGATATCCTTCCCTTGATTATCAGAATTGATCTCTCTCTCTCTCCTTAAATGCTTATTGCTGATTTAAATGGCTTCTTTTTAAGAATTTCCATTTTTCCTGTGATATCTTGTTAATTGCTTTCTAGCAGGTCTTTTCCACTGTATTGTAATTCATTGCACATGGTTGGTACTCTACAGTATTTAACAAATGCAAGTTGATGCAGTGAGCTTCACCAAAATCATTAACAAATATCTAACATGGGAGGGTAGCAGGGGGTTGTAGAGGGTAGGGAGGTGGACATGTGGCAGAATGATGCCTCAGGCCGTACTGAGATGGTGAGCAGGGTGTTCAGGTGGAGCAGATAGGCACTTGAGAGCATGGCAGAGGAATAAGGGAAATGGCATGGTATATATCAAGATAATCAAGATCAAAAGTACTTCTTGTAGGAAAGGGGAGACATATGTACATACAAAGTTTAAAAAAGGAGCTGGTAGACAAAAGGCCAACCATACCAGTGAAGGTGGTTGTGTGTATTGGATTTCAGATGATGTTAAAGTGGGTAAGGATACCGCCTTGCAGTGCAAGAGGCGCCAGTTCGATCCCTGGCCTGGGAAGATCCCACGTGCCGCGGAGCGGCTGGACTGATGTGTCCAATTACCGAGCCGGAGCTCTGGAGCGCATGCGCCCAGAGCCGGCGCTCTGAGATGACAGAGTCCACCGCGATGGGAGGCTCACGGTAGCCAAAGAACAAAGACGGATGCAAATAGATAAATGAAAGACCAACAGAAGTGGCCCACCCGTCCCCCTTCCTCCCCACCCCACCTGCAAAAGATAAATAAATAAAAAATAAATGTTTTTAAAAAAATGAATGAGATTCAGGGTATTGGGAAAGGAGAAATGTTTAGAAAGATTAAATATTTGGAAAGAATATGGCACCTTCTATGCCATATTCCAGGTAAACCCAGTTGTTTACTATTCCCAAATCAAATCATACACGTCACAACCTGGTGCCTTTGGCCACCCTGTCCTCTTGAATTTGAAGTGCTTTCTGCCTAGTATCTGACTGCTAAAATCCTTGCATTATTTGAGATGTGGCCCAAATGTCACTGTGATATCCTTCCCTTGATTATCAGAATTGATCTCTCTCTCTCTCCTTAAATGCTTATTGCTGATTTAAATGGCTTCTTTTTAAGAATTTCCATTTTTCCTGTGATATCTTGTTAATTGCTTTCTAGCAGGTCTTTTCCACTGTATTGTAATTCATTGCACATGGTTGGTACTCTACAGTATTTAACAAATGCAAGTTGATGCAGTGAGCTTCACCAAAATCATTAACAAATATCTAACATGGGAGGGTAGCAGGGGGTTGTAGAGGGTAGGGAGGTGGACATGTGGCAGAATGATGCCTCAGGCCGTACTGAGATGGTGAGCAGGGTGTTCAGGTGGAGCAGATAGTCTAAAGCAACCTGTCCGTCCAGGCGCTCAATCTGGCTGCTGAGAACAGCCTGGGATGATTTTGAATAATATCCATGACTGGGCCTCCCCCAACACTGAGACTATGATTTGCTTGGTTTGGGACGAGGCCCAGAGCATCTGCGATTTTTTTCAGTGTCCTAGGTTGAGAACTCCTGCAGATATACACCTGGGAAAAGCAAAAGGGGTCAGGGGATTGAAGGTTCTACTAAGGAGAGAGTATAGGATGAAGTATGAAAGCTATTTATAGTCTGAGGCCCGAGAAGTGTCGGAAAAAAGAAAGGTCTGACTTAACATAAAAGTAAGTATCTATGTTTTAAGATCCAAATGTGATCTCAGCTAGTTTCCACTGGACAGACATCACCATTCCCTAAGTGACAGTCATAACTGGCACTGTGGTAGGCAGATGGTTGAACGGTAAAGGAACAGTAACCGAAAAAACAAAAGTTATTTCAAAAAGAAAGTTGCCTATCCCAAAACAGGTCTGCAGGGTCTTTCTGGGCCTCTGGGAGACCCAGGAGAGATAAGTGCTGAGAGGGCACCCATGGGGGCCAGATCCAAGGTCAGCTGACTTGACAGATCTCAAAAGACCTCCTGCAGGAGGGCTTGGGGTAACTCTCTGGGTTCAGTTGTAAAAATCAGGCAGAATCCTGGTTTTCTTAGTAGCCATTTATGGTTCTCATTCATAAATTTGGCTAAGACATTTTTCAATTCATTTACATTTCCTGCCAGCACCACCTTTGGGAACTAATGAGTTCCATACGTTTTTAACCCACTATGTGAAGTAGATTTTCTTTCATTTACCCTAACCTTACTTCACTCTGTTTTAAAAAGTGCCCTCCTTGTTTTAAAAAGAAAAAGTAAACAAGAGTATAAGATGAAGACAGATTGGCTGAAGAAAACAGGACAGAAAAAGAGCTAGGTGTTACAACGAACCGCAGACTACCTTAAATCCGCAGTGTAGTTTTAAAAGGCAAACGTGGCTGGAATGCGTGACCGAGGGAGAGGGGCGAGTAGAGTTTGCCAAACAACAATGGCTCCATTGTTCTGAGGACTGTTAGACCCTTCCAGGGGTTCTGTAGCCTGCTTAAATGAAAGGGAGAACTTGAAGGTCTTAGCAGACCTCAATAAAACTGATTACAACACTGAAAATGGACTTGGAAGAAAAATTAAACAAAAACTTTTTTTAGGTTACGGAAAAAGTTATTCTGTGTAAAAATATCTGGGATATTATGTATGGAATAGAAAATAGTTTTAACTTCCAAATATAAGACAAAGAGAAGGAATCAAGGTGTGGCTATCTAACTTTGCAGTAAGTAGGAACTTTCTGGCACTCACAACTGTATACATACAAGAGGAAGAATACTATGTTTTTCTTGAAAGTTCCTATTTCCAAAATGACTAGACGTTCATGTTGCCTCTGCACCTGCTTCAGTGGATGATAAGCACAGGCTCAATGATATATTTACTCAGAGGGAGGTGGTAATATTGGATTAGGTAAAGATATGAAACCCAGGAGGATATGAGTATCTTTGATAAGAATTTATGATTGAAATATTAATATGTATAATTTTTTACACTCCAAGGAAATAAGAAACAATTCAAAAACATGGTTAGTGGCCTGAATAGTAGACCAAAGCATCTGTTGCATTCTTTCCTCTAAGCTCTTAGGAAAGAGTCGATTATAGGGAAGTCTTGTGTTTTAATGGAAAATAGGGCAAAGGTTATACGTAACAGGACTCCAGTCATGTGGAGCTTGCAGAACTGCAGGTTAAGCTCATAAAACTGCTCATTAAAATGCTCTATTCTAAAGCAAAAGCAAATAAATGAGCTCAAGGAAAAGAGCCACAGAAATCGTCTAGAAATATTTCCATGAAGACTGTGAAAACAGTCCTCTCTAGTCATAAGAAATGTTCAGTTATTGCTTATACAAATAGCCACACTTAAAAGACTTTTAAGTATCTTCCCTGCAATGCTGGTTTTGACCTTCTGCCAAGAACTACTTAATTTTTTACAAAAATTTTCTGAATAGACTTTATGATAAGCAAAATATAAAAAGGCGCACACATCAGAAGTTTTTTTAAAACAGCACGAGGAGGATCGTTTAGTAATAACCACCCCCACCCCTCAAATTCTGTATTAAACTTAGCAAATTTACAAGTTCTACACAGGCTTAAACCCTTACCCCCAAATTACAGAAATGAAGATCCCCCTAGATCTTAAAAGATTTAAGGGACTACTGTTTTCTAAACTTTACCATCTTATAGCACAGAAAAGGCAGAGCGAGGAATTTTAAATGAACAATAGTAATAGCTTGCTGGCAAAATCATGAACAGCAAGAGAACTTCTAAGAAGGCAGTTAGCCCCAGAGCAATTCAGACAGACCACGCTTACACAACGGTTGGCTGGCCTGTAAGACCTCAAAGCCAAAACCAACAAAAACAGCCAGCAGAAAAGCTCTCTGGAGTTTGTTTGTGAGAAGCCAGGCATCACTAGAGAGGGAAATGCACAACTTTATGCTTATTGTGTGTGTGTTGGGGGAGGGGGGCGGTGGTGTCCAGACGCCAATCAGATTTTTAATGTAAATTCAGTGACACCCCAGGCTCTGAGTCACCAGAGAGGCAACCTGGTGGAATCTCACCTGGCCAATTGATTCACCAAAGGGAAGCCAGTTCACTGAAAACAGACTGTTCCAGAAAGAAGCACAAGCAGTGAGGAATGTGGTCTCTATTCACACTGGACTAGTCTATCTGTGGCTTTGTCTTGCACCGTTTCCACAGCCTTTGGACCCATGAGAGAGTCAATGAGAGTGTGGGTATTTTTTTAGGGCAAAGGTTATACGTAACAGGACTCCAGTCATGTGGAGCTTGCAGAACTGCAGGTTAAGCTCATAAAACTGCTCATTAAAATGCTCTATTCTAAAGCAAAAGCAAATAAATGAGCTCAAGGAAAAGAGCCACAGAAATCGTCTAGAAATATTTCCATGAAGACTGTGAAAACAGTCCTCTCTAGTCATAAGAAATGTTCAGTTATTGCTTATACAAATAGCCACACTTAAAAGACTTTTAAGTATCTTCCCTGCAATGCTGGTTTTGACCTTCTGCCAAGAACTACTTAATTTTTTACAAAAATTTTCTGAATAGACTTTATGATAAGCAAAATATAAAAAGGCGCACACATCAGAAGTTTTTTTAAAACAGCACGAGGAGGATCGTTTAGTAATAACCACCCCCACCCCTCAAATTCTGTATTAAACTTAGCAAATTTACAAGTTCTACACAGGCTTAAACCCTTACCCCCAAATTACAGAAATGAAGATCCCCCTAGATCTTAAAAGATTTAAGGGACTACTGTTTTCTAAACTTTACCATCTTATAGCACAGAAAAGGCAGAGCGAGGAATTTTAAATGAACAATAGTAATAGCTTGCTGGCAAAATCATGAACAGCAAGAGAACTTCTAAGAAGGCAGTTAGCCCCAGAGCAATTCAGACAGACCACGCTTACACAACGGTTGGCTGGCCTGTAAGACCTCAAAGCCAAAACCAACAAAAACAGCCAGCAGAAAAGCTCTCTGGAGTTTGTTTGTGAGAAGCCAGGCATCACTAGAGAGGGAAATGCACAACTTTATGCTTATTGTGTGTGTGTTGGGGGAGGGGGGCGGTGGTGTCCAGACGCCAATCAGATTTTTAATGTAAATTCAGTGACACCCCAGGCTCTGAGTCACCAGAGAGGCAACCTGGTGGAATCTCACCTGGCCAATTGATTCACCAAAGGGAAGCCAGTTCACTGAAAACAGACTGTTCCAGAAAGAAGCACAAGCAGTGAGGAATGTGGTCTCTATTCACACTGGACTAGTCTATCTGTGGCTTTGTCTTGCACCGTTTCCACAGCCTTTGGACCCATGAGAGAGTCAATGAGAGTGTGGGTATTTTGTCTGCCTTTGTTTTAAGCAGAAGGCATAACCAACAGCAATATTCTCTTTTCACTTCAGTTTATTTTATCTTAAGAAAAGCTCTCTGGAGTTTGTTTGTGAGAAGCCAGGCATCAAACTGAGAGGGATTCCTTCTAAAAAATCAAGGCTGGATTACAACAGGCTTCCTGCCAACATTCACTCTGCTGTTTCAGTGTGTTTTGTTGTTGTCCTTGTTGCTGTTTTACTCTCCTGGGGAGGGAACTGATTGTGAGTCTTGCCGAGTTTGGGCTAAAATAAAAATACAGAGCTATTTTACACAGCTGAACCAGATTTCATATCCTGTGAGATGGCCTAGACTTTTGATAAACACATCTTGGCAACAACAGCTCATCTCTTTAGAGTTAACTATGAAAAGGGTATTTCCTAATCTGCCCAGCTCCAAACACAATCGTCTGCTGTTCTCTTTTCCACTGGCCTCTAACACACCTTATTTTGGAATAATGCTTCCTTTCGCTTTAGTAGACTTTAAAAATCAGCATTATTCTTAACCACAGTGGTAGTTTACATTTTTATCTACACACTTGCACAAGTTAGCAAGATTGAAAGCCTCTCATTTTTTATTCTTGAAGCCCAAAAGGGAAACTGTTATTCCTGAGCCAAGGAATACAGCCATTCATTATTTTTTCTTTCTTTCTCCCTGCATATCCTCCCAATAGGATTAAAAGCAGTCTGGGATGTGGGACATGGAGTTGGAGGAAGAGAAAGGGAGTGGGAAGGAGAAGATGGCATTTTAATAGCCTCTGCCATGCTGATTCAACACAGTAGGGACCTTGTACTTCAGACTCAAACTGTTTCCTTCTAGCCTTGCACTTGGCCCCTTTCTACTGAAGCCATGCACTGCTGTCTCTAGACAGAGCTGAGAGGGGACGGCCCTAATAAATGGCCTTTCTGAGAAGAAGGGAGGTTGGAGAGGTCGGGGGTGGGGCCTGGAATCTCACCTGGCCAATTGATTCACCAAAGGGAAGCCAGTTCACTGAAAACAGACTGTTCCAGAAAGAAGCACAAGCAGTGAGGAATGTGGTCTCTATTCACACTGGACTAGTCTATCTGTGGCTTTGTCTTGCACCGTTTCCACAGCCTTTGGACCCATGAGAGAGTCAATGAGAGTGTGGGTATTTTGTCTGCCTTTGTTTTAAGCAGAAGGCATAACCAACAGCAATATTCTCTTTTCACTTCAGTTTATTTTATCTTAAGAAAAGCTCTCTGGAGTTTGTTTGTGAGAAGCCAGGCATCAAACTGAGAGGGATTCCTTCTAAAAAATCAAGGCTGGATTACAACAGGCTTCCTGCCAACATTCACTCTGCTGTTTCAGTGTGTTTTGTTGTTGTCCTTGTTGCTGTTTTACTCTCCTGGGGAGGGAACTGATTGTGAGTCTTGCCGAGTTTGGGCTAAAATAAAAATACAGAGCTATTTTACACAGCTGAACCAGATTTCATATCCTGTGAGATGGCCTAGACTTTTGATAAACACATCTTGGCAACAACAGCTCATCTCTTTAGAGTTAACTATGAAAAGGGTATTTCCTAATCTGCCCAGCTCCAAACACAATCGTCTGCTGTTCTCTTTTCCACTGGCCTCTAACACACCTTATTTTGGAATAATGCTTCCTTTCGCTTTAGTAGACTTTAAAAATCAGCATTATTCTTAACCACAGTGGTAGTTTACATTTTTATCTACACACTTGCACAAGTTAGCAAGATTGAAAGCCTCTCATTTTTTATTCTTGAAGCCCCAAAAGGGAAACTGTTATTCCTGAGCCAAGGAATACAGCCATTCATTATTTTTTCTTTCTTTCTCCCTGCATATCCTCCCAATAGGATTAAAAGCAGTCTGGGATGTGGGACATGGAGTTGGAGGAAGAGAAAGGGAGTGGGAAGGAGAAGATGGCATTTTAATAGCCTCTGCCATGCTGATTCAACACAGTAGGGACCTTGTACTTCAGACTCAAACTGTTTCCTTCTAGCCTTGCACTTGGCCCCTTTCTACTGAAGCCATGCACTGCTGTCTCTAGACAGAGCTGAGAGGGGACGGCCCTAATAAATGGCCTTTCTGAGAAGAAGGGAGGTTGGAGAGGTCTGAGGGAATGATCATAACCCTCTCTCTGATTTTTAAATAAATTTTTTAAAATAAATTTTTATCTTGAAATAATTAAGGTCTTATAAAAAGGTTGAAAAATGTACAGAATTCTTGTATACTCTACTTAAATTACCTCAACTGTTAACATCATATAAAACCACACAACCATGGTCAGTTAGGAAAATTTGAAGAGTATTGACCAGTTACTTGGCAGAATGTCTCTCAATCTGAGTTTATCTGATGCTTCTTCATTTTTATTAATCCCGGTTATATGTTTTTGTCAAGAAAACCACATGAATGAGATGTCCTCCTTGCTGCATTCTGTGAGGACAGATGAGCTCTTGATCTATGCCATGAACTAGTGAGGCTAACTCTGAGCAGTTGATTATGATGGTGTCTGCCAGTTTCTCCACCACAAAATTCCTAACAGTTTTGCCTTTTGCGAATTAGTAAGTACCTTACGGATGATATGTTGAGGGCATGTAAATCTCCTGTTTCCCATGATATTTTCTTTCATCTACTAAGTTTAGCATCCATTGATGATTCCTGAGAGAAACAATGATTACTGTGGTGTTTTTAAAAATGGTAATTTTTTTTTATTTCTTCTTTTTTAAAAAAATATTTATTTTGGCTATGCTGGGTCTTATCTATGGCACTAGGGGTCTTCCATCTTTGTTGCAGTGGGATCCATAGTGGCAGCATGTAGGAACTTTAGTTGTGACATGCAGGATCTAGTTCCCTGATCAGGGACTGAATCGGGGCCCCCCAACATAGGGGGCTCTTCTTAGCCATTGGGCCACCAGGGAAGTCCCTAGTTTCTCTTCGAAATGTGTTAATTGGAATTCTATTGTAACGAAGAGCTTTCCCTTCTCCTTCATTTAATTATTTAGTCACTTATTTAAATGTGGTTCCTACAGGATATAATACATTCCTATCATTACTCTTTGGCTGAAACTGTCCCAAATTTAGTAACTGGAAGCCTCCTTTAAGTTGCCTCCTGTATCCATAAGCTGTCCCCCATCACTTTCTGAGTACTTGTTTTCTGGCACCATATACAGTCCAGGCTCATTCTGTACTTTCTCTGCTTCAGTCCTAGAATTTTTATAAAGAGTCCTGGTCCTTTTAGTGGAGACTAGATAAAAAAACCCATTTTTGTGAGTCAGAGTGAGTATATTACTCTCCTAGTGGTAAAACGTCACCAGCGTGTGGGCAAGAAGAAACAAAGGCTCTGAACTCCCACTGTCTGGGGGATAAACTTTTTCACAAGCATAAGATTCAATAAAATAAAATGTTTTCCCCAGTTCACCTTAAGTTAGAAATCCTTGCTAGACAATGACGCAGGTCTCACAAAATTCACGACTAAAGATCAGCCAGGTATAAATACATGTGTTTTAATCTGAAGTACTGTGATATTACGATTTATTATAAAAAGTATTCATTTGGTTTTGGCCCTATGTTTTGGCCCAGAGCTCCTAAAACCCCTGGAATTTCCTATGTGATAAGAGCTACAAAGGTCCCTATTGTAATTCATAACAGAATCCTCTCAACCACACCTGAGAAGTGTGGTTTATATTAATGAGGGGACTTTTGAAAAACTCCCAAGGATGAGGCTGGTTGTCAGTGGAGACAACCACATGGCTGACTCAGAGAGGGCATGGAAGCTCTGAATCCTTTTCCACAAACCTTGCCCCATGCATCTCTTCCATCTGATGGCTTGTAAGTTACATTCTTCTGTAATAAATCAATAATCTAGCAGGTAAGGTTTTCTCGAGTTCTGTGACCTGCTCTAAAAAATTATCTGAGTATGGGTTTTTGGGAATGTCTGAACTATATAGCAGGTGACTTTTGATTGGCACCTCAAGGTGGCAGGTGGAGGCAGAAGAAGTCTTGCAGAACTGACCCCTTAACATGCACAATCTGATGCCATTTCTAGGTAATGTCAGAACTGAGTTGAATTGTAGGATACCCACCTAGTGTCACAGAATTTCTCAATGTGCGGAAAACCCACACACCTGGTGTCAGAAGTAAAGCACAGATTTTTCTCGATGGGAATAAATACAATGAGAATACTTCCCCAAAACCCACTGTAAGTTGCAAATACTAAGTTAAAAATGCATTTAATACATCTGATTTACCAAACATCACAAATTAGCCTAGCCTAACCTTAGCGGTGCTCAGAACACTTACATTAGCCTGCAGTTGGGCAAAATCACCTAACACAAAGCGTATTTTATACAACAAAGTGTTGAATATCTCATGTAATTTATTGAATACCGTCTGAAAGTGAAAAACAGAATAGTTATGTGGGTGCAGTATGGTTACAAGTGTGGGTGGGTGGTTTACCCTCATAGTCTTGCTAGTACGGGGTTAAGACCCTAAAGGGAAAACTTTTCACAAGCATAAGATTCAATAAAATAAAATGTTTTCCCCAGTTCACCTTAAGTTAGAAATCCTTGCTAGACAATGACGCAGGTCTCACAAAATTCACGACTAAAGATCAGCCAGGTATAAATACATGTGTTTTAATCTGAAGTACTGTGATATTACGATTTATTATAAAAAGTATTCATTTGGTTTTGGCCCTATGTTTTGGCCCAGAGCTCCTAAAACCCCTGGAATTTCCTATGTGATAAGAGCTACAAAGGTCCCTATTGTAATTCATAACAGAATCCTCTCAACCACACCTGAGAAGTGTGGTTTATATTAATGAGGGGACTTTTGAAAAACTCCCAAGGATGAGGCTGGTTGTCAGTGGAGACAACCACATGGCTGACTCAGAGAGGGCATGGAAGCTCTGAATCCTTTTCCACAAACCTTGCCCCATGCATCTCTTCCATCTGATGGCTTGTAAGTTACATTCTTCTGTAATAAATCAATAATCTAGCAGGTAAGGTTTTCTCGAGTTCTGTGACCTGCTCTAAAAAATTATCTGAGTATGGGTTTTTGGGAATGTCTGAACTATATAGCAGGTGACTTTTGATTGGCACCTCAAGGTGGCAGGTGGAGGCAGAAGAAGTCTTGCAGAACTGACCCCTTAACATGCACAATCTGATGCCATTTCTAGGTAATGTCAGAACTGAGTTGAATTGTAGGATACCCACCTAGTGTCACAGAATTTCTCAATGTGCGGAAAACCCACACACCTGGTGTCAGAAGTAAAGCACAGATTTTTCTCGATGGGAATAAATACAATGAGAATACTTCCCCAAAACCCACTGTAAGTTGCAAATACTAAGTTAAAAATGCATTTAATACATCTGATTTACCAAACATCACAAATTAGCCTAGCCTAACCTTAGCGGTGCTCAGAACACTTACATTAGCCTGCAGTTGGGCAAAATCACCTAACACAAAGCGTATTTTATACAACAAAGTGTTGAATATCTCATGTAATTTATTGAATACCGTACTGAAAGTGAAAAACAGAATAGTTATGTGGGTGCAGTATGGTTACAAGTGTGGGTGGGTGGTTTACCCTCATAGTCTTGCTGCTGCCCAGCATCACAAGAGAGGATCCTTAAGCCTACTGGTAGTCCAGGAAAAGATCAAAATTCAAAGCATGGTTTCTACTGAATATGCAACATTTTCCCTGCCATCCTGAAGTCGAGAAATCATAAGTGAATCATGGTAAGTTGAGGAACACATATAGAGCAGCGTGAGAGTAGTCCTAGAAACACCTGGAAATGGCAACCCATTCCAGTATTCCTGCCTGGAGAACCCCACAGATGGAGAAACCTGGCGGGCTCCAGCCCATAGGGTCGCAAAGAGTTGACACGACCGAGGTGACATAGCAAGCAAGCAGTTCAAGAAACACACAAAAGAGAGTGTTCTCTTCCTACCAATATCGATGGAGCTTTCGTTACAAATTAAAAACCTACCGAGTGCTTCCTTGGTGATCCAGTGGGTTAAGAATCCACCTGCCAATACAGGGATACAGATCCTATCCCTGGGCTGGGAAGATGCCACATGCTGTGGAGCAGTTAAACCTGAGCACAACCACTGATCTCATGCGCCTAGAGCCTGGGAGTCACAACTACTGAAGCCACCTCAATGAGGAGCCTACAAAGTACAACTAGACTGTAAGTAGCTCCCACTCCCTACAATTAGAAAAAGCCTATGTGTTGCAACAAAGACTCAGTTTAGCTAAAAATAAATCTTTTAAAAATGAATTAAAAAACCTATCTAAATAGTATGGTCAGAAAAATGTAACTTGGATTAAAACAACTCTTTTACCACAATTTTTCTTGATTTTTTTTTTATAAGTCAAAGTGAACAAAAGATGATTAAGACTTCTAAGTGGTCATATAATTAAATTGAATGCATAAAAAGCTGTTTATTATCTGTGGAAAAATATAACTGTTCACATAGCATTTACATATTGTTATTGTTTTTATGTCAGCTTAGATTTAATAAACCTAAATGTCTATTTCTTTATCCATATTCCTTTCAGATCTTCCTAAAGTACTTCTTTAAAGTTCCTTTTGTGTGCATCTATTGGTGATAACCTTTCTCCCTCTGTTGTTTGAAATGCCTTTAATATACCTTCACTTTTAATATTAAATAATAATGATATTTAACATAATTAGGCTAACAAGAACTAGTTTAACAATGTTTTTCTCTGTACTTTGAAGATTACTCCATTACTTCTTATTTCTACTGTTTTCAAGAAGTCTTAATTCTTGTTCCTTGGAATTGGATCTCTTTTTCTCTGAATACTTTTGATATTGTCTTTGGTGTTCTGCAGTTTCATTAGAATGTGTTTCTGCATGTTATCTGTGGTTCTCCTGCTTCTTAGAACTCGTGGCTTATATCAATGATTAAACTTATGTCAGATTTTCTCATGCCATGCTTTATGTCTCATACATATTTCCTTTTTTTTTAAGCTTTTATTTTACTTTTAACTTTTACAGAGTTTTGTTGTTTACAGATATGTCATACACATTTCCTATCTCTTTGCCTCTCTCTGTTCTCTTCCTACCAATATCGATGGAGCTTGTTACAAATTAAAACCTACCGAGTGCTTCCTTGGTAAAGGGGAAATCCACCTGCCAATACAGGGATACAGATCCTATCCCTGGGCTGGGAAGATGCCACATGCTGTGGAGCAGTAAACCTGAGCACAACCACTGATCTCATGCGCCTAGAGCCTGGGAGTCACAACTACTGAAGCCACCTCAATGAGGAGCCTACAAAGTACAACTAGACTGTAAGTAGCTCCCACTCCCTACAATTAGAAAAAGCCTATGTGTTGCAACAAAGACTCAGTTTAGCTAAAAATAAATCTTTTAAAAATGAATTAAAAAACCTATCTAAATAGTATGGTCAGAAAAATGTAACTTGGATTAAAACAACTCTTTTACCACAATTTTTCTTGATTTTTTTTTTATAAGTCAAAGTGAACAATAGATGATTAAGACTTCTAAGTGGTCATATAATTAAATTGAATGCAAAAAAAGCTGTTTATTATCTGTGGAAAAATATAACTGTTCACATAGCATTTACATATTGTTATTGTTTTTATGTCAGCTTAGATTTAATAAACCTAAATGTCTATTTCTTTATCCATATTCCTTTCAGATCTTCCTAAAGTACTTCTTTAAAGTTCCTTTTGTGTGCATCTATTGGTGATAACCTTTCTCCCTCTGTTGTTTGAAATGCCTTTAATATACCTTCACTTTTAATATTAAATAATAATGATATTTAACATAATTAGGCTAACAAGAACTAGTTTAACAATGTTTTTCTCTGTACTTTGAAGATTACTCCATTACTTCTTATTTCTACTGTTTTCAAGAAGTCTTAATTCTTGTTCCTTGGAATTGGATCTCTCTTTTTTCTCTGAATACTTTTGATATTGTCTTTGGTGTTCTGCAGTTTCATTAGAATGTGTTTCTGCATGTTATCTGTGGTTCTCCTGCTTCTTAGAACTCGTGGCTTATATCAATGATTAAACTTATGTCAGATTTTCTCATGCCATGCTTTATGTCTCATACATATTTCCTTTTTTTTTAAGCTTTTATTTTACTTTTAACTTTTACAGAGTTTTGTTGTTTACAGATATGTCATACACATTTCCTATCTCTTTGCCTCTCTCTGCTGTATCCTGGGTAACTTACTCAGTTATACATCCATTTGTGTCAGCTGTATAATCTGGCTTTTACAAGCTTACAATAGCCAATGGAGCATATGCCTCATCCACATTCACTGTAACATTGGTAGCTTAAAATGAGCTATGGTGGGAAGGAACACCATAGAAACTGGCAAATACTACATGATTTTTTTTTTATCCTCACCCTCTAGAGAGCCACTTATTAAACATTTATCAGTGCACCACTGCATACAATCTGTTTTACTTAGTCTTTCTTCAGCTAATTAATTTGTAAAGTTTTAATTTTAATAATTGCACTTTTTGTTCTAAAAGTTTTATTTGATTCTTTTTAAACATGCATTATCTTTAAAGAAAAGGTGTTCCTTCATCAAGTTTGTGGTTTGCTTTTTTATTTCCTCAAACATTTAAACAAAGTCCAACATCTTTCCTACTGTTTGTTATTCTCTTGACTCATTCATGACAGTTTTCTTTTAAAGGCTGGATTATGTATTTGTATATTTTATTTGTGTGAATCCTATTAGGTCTGATATGAAGATGCATTCCTTCATTTCTCTATATTTATTTCTCTATATGCTCCAAGAACCATTTCCAGCCAGGACTTTTAAAAATTTCTCAGCGTCTAATCTGCTTGACTATATAAGTGGTATAAATTTGAACCCCAAATCACATGACAATGATAACATGAATTCTTAAGGAAGACTCTTCTTCTGCCCAGAACCCAGGCTAAGACAGCTTTCCTTGTTTTCTTCCATTATTGGTTGATAATTTTTTTTTTTTTTTTTTGATCTATCAGTTCACTGAAGGTGTATCTCTTTGAGGACCCTGCTTACTGCCAAGGTCTTGGTTCCAATTTTCCAATTTGTTCTCGATGAAGTCTTTTCTCCTATCCCCAGATGACTATGTCAACCCAAAGCTCTGAGGTATAGCGAAGGCAAATGCCCCAGGGACAGCTGTAGCTTCACCACAGGCTTAACCCTCTGCTCTCTAGACTCTTCTGTATTTCTGTACCCCTAGGTTTTCTCATCTTTCTTGAGAGTTCAGTCATGAATAAAAAGAGCACTTCTCATACTGTCCTAAATATTTCTGGGTGTTTTGAAGTCAAGACAACTAGTCTAAAAAATTGCTGGAAATCAAACTCTTCACATCTTTCAAAAAAGAGCCTTTCTTGGCATAGTTTAAAATAATAACCATTTGAGAGCTATGATTGGTGCTGTTTTCTCTTTTTCTTCAGAATATTCTATAGCAAAAAATGTTTTATATACCACAGACACAACAGATGAACAGATGAATTAAGTGCTACGACTTATGTGTTGACTATTATTAGTTATTTCAGAATAGCTATTAATTCTTAACCAAGCATTTGTAAACTATGAATTTTAATAATTGCACTTTTTGTTCTAAAAGTTTTATTTGATTCTTTTAAACATGCATTATCTTTAAAGAAAAGGTGTTCCTTCATCAAGTTTGTGGTTTGCTTTTTTATTTCCTCAAACATTTAAACAAAGTCCAACATCTTTCCTACTGTTTGTTATTCTCTTGACTCATTCATGACAGTTTTCTTTTAAAGGCTGGATTATGTATTTGTATATTTTATTTGTGTGAATCCTATTAGGTCTGATATGAAGATGCATTCCTTCATTTCTCTATATTTATTTCTCTATATGCTCCAAGAACCATTTCCAGCCAGGACTTTTAAAAATTTCTCAGCGTCTAATCTGCTTGACTATATAAGTGGTATAAATTTGAACCCCAAATCACATGACAATGATAACATGAATTCTTAAGGAAGACTCTTCTTCTGCCCAGAACCCAGGCTAAGACAGCTTTCCTTGTTTTCTTCCATTATTGGTTGATAATTTTTTTTTTTTTTTTTTGATCTATCAGTTCACTGAAGGTGTATCTCTTTGAGGACCCTGCTTACTGCCAAGGTCTTGGTTCCAATTTTCCAATTTGTTCTCGATGAAGTCTTTTCTCCTATCCCCAGATGACTATGTCAACCCAAAGCTCTGAGGTATAGCGAAGGCAAATGCCCCAGGGACAGCTGTAGCTTCACCACAGGCTTAACCCTCTGCTCTCTAGACTCTTCTGTATTTCTGTACCCCTAGGTTTTCTCATCTTTCTTGAGAGTTCAGTCATGAATAAAAAGAGCACTTCTCATACTGTCCTAAATATTTCTGGGTGTTTTGAAGTCAAGACAACTAGTCTAAAAAATTGCTGGAAATCAAACTCTTCACATCTTTCAAAAAAGAGCCTTTCTTGGCATAGTTTAAAATAATAACCATTTGAGAGCTATGATTGGTGCTGTTTTCTCTTTTTCTTCAGAATATTCTATAGCAAAAAATGTTTTATATACCACAGACACAACAGATGAACAGATGAATTAAGTGCTACGACTTATGTGTTGACTATTATTAGTTATTTCAGAATAGCTATTAATTCTTAACCAAGCATTTGTAAACTATGAATAAGTGAATCAGAGACTGATACTAAAAGAAACTTATATCCTAACCACCATTTGTTTGTCACATTTGCGGGGGGGTGTCCATGTAGTTTAGACTTCTCATTTCCTTTGATGTTAGTAAGAATTTTATATATTATTTTGTTGAAATATTAATATGTGCTTTGTATAAATGTGAGATATACAAATTTGAAATTGTTTTAATTTTATAATTTATTTGGAGTTTGTGATCAATGTTGTAACATAGGTAGACTTTCTCTCCCTTTTTGGAAACTCAAAAGTCAAGGAGATGCATATTTTTTCCAAGGTCATACAATATAAGTTGAAGAGGTAGATTTGAAATTCAGCTTTAGAAGCTCTAAGTTCAGTGTTCAATAAGCACAAATTCATCAGAAAAACTGGGGCATTCTCCCATTGCCATGGGGAATAAACTCCTATTGGAAGAGAAGACTCTGTGAGAGAAATTTGCGGACATAAAACAGTTGTTAAATTTTAGTATGGTTTTTAATTGTTTATGTTTTTAGGTTTTTTTTTTCCTGAGGATTATGCCGTAGTTATTCAAGGAAGCTTCAGTTCAAAAATGTTCCACAGCATAGACTGTGGTACAGAGGGCTGTTAAGTTAAAAAACTGCGCATTTCTTGCCTTTCTCTTTCCAATTAACAGCCATATAAAAAGAAAAAAAAACATGTTCACATTACAAATAGTTAACTGAAAAAAAATCAATATCCGGAGCTCATTCACTGAAATGATTTTTCCATCTTGTATATGATAACAATCTTAAGACACAATCTCTTTAATTTCTTGGAATCAAAACTAGTCTAAAATTGCTGGAAATCAAACTCTTCACATCTTTCAAAAAAGAGCCTTTCTTGGCATAGTTTAAAATAATAACCATTTGAGAGCTATGATTGGTGCTGTTTTCTCTTTTTCTTCAGAATATTCTATAGCAAAAAATGTTTTATATACCACAGACACAACAGATGAACAGATGAATTAAGTGCTACGACTTATGTGTTGACTATTATTAGTTATTTCAGAATAGCTATTAATTCTTAACCAAGCATTTGTAAACTATGAATAAGTGAATCAGAGACTGATACTAAAAGAAACTTATATCCTAACCACCATTTGTTTGTCACATTTGCGGGGGGGTGTCCATGTAGTTTAGACTTCTCATTTCCTTTGATGTTAGTAAGAATTTTATATATTATTTTGTTGAAATATTAATATGTGCTTTGTATAAATGTGAGATATACAAATTTGAAATTGTTTTAATTTTATAATTTATTTGGAGTTTGTGATCAATGTTGTAACATAGGTAGACTTTCTCTCCCTTTTTGGAAACTCAAAAGTCAAGGAGATGCATATTTTTTCCAAGGTCATACAATATAAGTTGAAGAGGTAGATTTGAAATTCAGCTTTAGAAGCTCTAAGTTCAGTGTTCAATAAGCACAAATTCATCAGAAAAACTGGGGCATTCTCCCATTGCCATGGGGAATAAACTCCTATTGGAAGAGAAGACTCTGTGAGAGAAATTTGCGGACATAAAACAGTTGTTAAATTTTAGTATGGTTTTTAATTGTTTATGTTTTTAGGTTTTTTTTTTCCTGAGGATTATGCCGTAGTTATTCAAGGAAGCTTCAGTTCAAAAATGTTCCACAGCATAGACTGTGGTACAGAGGGCTGTTAAGTTAAAAAACTGCGCATTTCTTGCCTTTCTCTTTCCAATTAACAGCCATATAAAAAGAAAAAAAAACATGTTCACATTACAAATAGTTAACTGAAAAAAAATCAATATCCGGAGCTCATTCACTGAAATGATTTTTCCATCTTGTATATGATAACAATCTTAAGACACAATCTCTTTAATTTCATAGGCAAATCCTTGCAAGCCAATAAACTAGAACTCTTCATGAATTCTTGCACTCACGGTGAGATTTGTAGTGACAGTTTTTGGTTCAAAAGTGCATTCCTGTTGTAAGTGGACGGCACAGGATCATTTAGTGGAGTGAAGGCCAGTATCACACGCACAGCTGTACTCTGAGAAGTAATTTTAGATGTCAAGATAATGTATGTCGAAGCTGTGCAAAACCACAATCCACCAGTGGATCACGATCCCTTTTGGCAAACTGCAGTGTATTGTGTTAGTCTCTGGCTGCACAATGATCTGGGAAGCTGAAGGAATGGAATTTGTCACTTAGGCCATTCATCCTCAGCTGCCAAGAGGTGGGCACATGCTGACCTCCGGAATTAATCCTGGGCAGAGTTCCATATACCATCCCACTAAGAATGTGGTCACCCAGCTCCAATAAAGACATCCTGTTTCAGCAAGACAGTGTGAAGAAACAAATCACAACTCTCAAATCGTTTAGATGTTTCCCATTCATTTTAGTTGGGTAGAAGTCTGTTTTCCTTTTACCTTTGTATAAACTACAAGTACGTCTTGAAATAGTAGTTTAGATTTTTTTTTCCTTATAGCTCTAGCTGAAAAACAGCTGAACTTATTTTCCTAAATACACATAAGAACTCCTGAGTGGGGATCTGATATATCATATTTCAGACTGAAGAATTTTTTTGAGCTGATGGTTTATGCTGAAAATGCTGACAGATGTCGAACAGCCTCAGCAAAGCAATCTTTAAGGGAGGTCTGGGGAACAGACCATGTGGCCGCTTTGAACGTGCTAAATTCTTGTTGCCAAACAATCTGACTTTAAAAAAAATTCTAGCATTTCTTATAGTAAGATTTTAACAGATATTTGGAAAAAGTCATCGTTCCTCTGTAGCTGAAATTTTGGAACCTGCTAGTTCCCATTTTGCATTTTCTCTGGGCATAAGAAATTCTATTCAATTTATCATTCTCAAGGGTCAGATAAAGCCAAACTTCTGGATTTATGACCTTTAAAGCATTAAGTAGATATCTCAGATTTTAAAATTGCTGCAGGAAGTCCCCTAAAACCAAGAGAATTTAGATAGTGACATTTGTTATCTTTTGGGCAGTGGTTTTTCTTTGCTGGGCTACTAAAATATGAGTCAGGGGAACTACAGACAACATAGGTCTGATCAGAAACAACTGAATGTTTATAAGTGTTCTGCAGGGGGTTCAGACTTTCCCAGGAGGATAATAATTTAAAGGATGTCAGTTGATGCAAATGAATTTCAGCCGTAAGAAGAAAGAAGAGGTGAATAGTACTTTTGTCTCCAGGAGACACAATTTCAGACAGGTTCCATTTTGGATAATTCTATTTACCCTGCCTGCATTTTCTGATGTTGTTTCAGTTGGGAATGATAGAATGATATTCCTTATCCCTGTATCCTGAACTGTTCAGCAGTGTTTTGTCATGCTGTTAACAGCTGTCAGGTTCCATGGCTACACAGATAGATGAATTCCCTGCTGGTATAAAAAGGTCTCATGAATTGAATCTTGAAGAAACAAATCACAACTGTCAAATCATTTAGATGTTTCCCATTCATTTTAGTTGGGTAGAAGTCTGTTTTCCTTTTACCTTTGTATAAACTACAAGTACGTCTTGAAATAGTAGTTTAGATTTTTTTTTCCTTATAGCTCTAGCTGAAAAACAGCTGAACTTATTTTCCTAAATACACATAAGAACTCCTGAGTGGGGATCTGATATATCATATTTCAGACTGAAGAATTTTTTTGAGCTGATGGTTTATGCTGAAAATGCTGACAGATGTCGAACAGCCTCAGCAAAGCAATCTTTAAGGGAGGTCTGGGGAACAGACCATGTGGCCGCTTTGAACGTGCTAAATTCTTGTTGCCAAACAATCTGACTTTAAAAAAAATTCTAGCATTTCTTATAGTAAGATTTTAACAGATATTTGGAAAAAGTCATCGTTCCTCTGTAGCTGAAATTTTGGAACCTGCTAGTTCCCATTTTGCATTTTCTCTGGGCATAAGAAATTCTATTCAATTTATCATTCTCAAGGGTCAGATAAAGCCAAACTTCTGGATTTATGACCTTTAAAGCATTAAGTAGATATCTCAGATTTTAAAATTGCTGCAGGAAGTCCCCTAAAACCAAGAGAATTTAGATAGTGACATTTGTTATCTTTTGGGCAGTGGTTTTTCTTTGCTGGGCTACTAAAATATGAGTCAGGGGAACTACAGACAACATAGGTCTGATCAGAAACAACTGAATGTTTATAAGTGTTCTGCAGGGGGTTCAGACTTTCCCAGGAGGATAATAATTTAAAGGATGTCAGTTGATGCAAATGAATTTCAGCCGTAAGAAGAAAGAAGAGGTGAATAGTACTTTTGTCTCCAGGAGACACAATTTCAGACAGGTTCCATTTTGGATAATTCTATTTACCCTGCCTGCATTTTCTGATGTTGTTTCAGTTGGGAATGATAGAATGATATTCCTTATCCCTGTATCCTGAACTGTTCAGCAGTGTTTTGTCATGCTGTTAACAGCTGTCAGGTTCCATGGCTACACAGATAGATGAATTCCCTGCTGGTATAAAAAGGTCTCATGAATTGAATCTTGAATAAAAGAGAGCAAAGTTCTTTCTATAAAGTAAGTATAATGTGAGCAATAATTGAAGCTTTTTTCTTCTCCTTTTGGTCCTCTAGCATACCCTGGTCTCTGAGAGTCTAACAGATAATCTAGAGACTTTGCTGTATTACTGTGTTCTTTGGAGAACTGCTTTTACCTTAATTTTTCTTCAAACTAAGTACTTCCTTTCTTTCTCTCTAGTTATATCATGAGAGTTAAGCAGACTTCTAGAAGTCTGAATACTACACAAAGTGGCACAGAGTATTCTTTTGCAGAGGACAAAGACATCTGCTTCTCTGGATTCATGAGGATATTAAGTCATTAGTAGGAGGAGGAGCGCATTTCCTAAAAATACATTGAGATAAAATATAAGGGCATGGAAAAAATGTAAGCAATTTCATGATGTTATTACCACACCAAAAGATCATAAAAAAGAAAAGAAATGTCAAGTTAACTGACACTAATCAAGTAGAAAGAAGATATTCTATACAGTGTTTATTACCTTCTTAGTTGGAAAAAAAATGATACAGTGATTAGTTGACAGGCAAAATCCAAAACTCTCTGTCTGGGGCTTCCCCTGGTGGTCCAGTGGGTAAAGACACCGCCTTGCAGTGCAAGGGGCGCCGGTTCGATCCCTGGCCTGGGAAGATCCCACGTGCTGCAGAGCGGCTGGACCGATGTGTCCAATCACCGAGCCTGAGCTCTGGAGCGCATGCGCCCAGAGCCGGCGCTCTGCAGCGACAGACGCCACCGCGATGGGAGGCCCACAAGAGCCAAAGAACAAAGACGATGAAAACAGACAAATGAAAGACCAATAGAAGTGGCCCGCCCGTTCCCCTCCCTCCCCAACCCGACCCCCGCCCAAAATAAAATAAATAAATCTTTAAAAAAAAAAAAAACTCTCTGTCTGACAATAAATGCTGGAGAGGGTGAGGAGAAAAAGGGAACCCTCTTGCATTGCTGGTGGGAATGAAAACTGATACAGCCTCTATGGAAGACAGTCTGGAGATTCCTTAAAAACTAAAAATAGAAGCACCATATGACCCAGCAATCCCACTATTAGGCTTATATCCTGATGAAATCAAAACTGAAAGAAGCACCTGTACCCCAATGTTCATTGGAGCTCTCTATACAATAGCCAGAACATGGAAGCAACCTAGATGTCCATCAACAAATGAATGGATCCAGAAGCCCTGGTACATATATACAATGGAATACTACTCAGCTGTTAAAAGAAATGCAGAAGACTCAGTCCTAATGAGGTGGCTGGCTCTAGAACCTATCATAAAAAGTGAAGTAAGTCAAAAAGAGAAAGACAAATACAGTATACTAACTCACATGTATGGGATCTAGTAAGATGGTCATGATAACACATGCAGTGAACTCATGGAAAAACAGACAGAGAATAGACAAAAGAACATCGTGGAGAATTAACAGTGGGAGGGAGGCATAGAAGAAGTAACACTGAAACCTATACTGGCATGTGTGGAAAAGATAGCTACTGTCATTGTGCTAACGGAATAGGAGTGCCTACAATCACTTGGGGCGATGGTCCGGAGGGGTGGGAGGGAGGGAACTGGGTAGGGGGGGGACCAGGGATGTGCATATGAATTATCTGGGAACATACATGTCGGTGAACAATAAAACTGTAAAATCTTTAAAATAAAGAATTAAAAATTAAAAAAAAAAAGGAAAAGAAAAAAACTCTCTATCTATTAAGAACAACAGGTATTCTTATTTCCAGAAATCTATACCAATTTGTATATATCATGGATGTGCATCACACAATGTACATGTTTACTGATTTATTACTGTTTTTTTTTTTCCCTACTTCTCCTCTTCCCCCTTCTGGCCTCAGAATGAGTTGTTTATAGACATGTGGATTTGGTGCTTTTCTGTTTCTAACTCCCAAGAGTATAGCAATCCCCTTCATAAATCACTGTATCATTAAACTGATTGTATATAACCATTTAATTCAGAAAAATAAATCCTGGAGGCAAAAATACTCTTTGGCCAGACTAACCTAAATTATATGTATTCTTTAGAAGCTTAGTGAACATTGTTTTCATTTATTCCATTCTAGTGAATTCAACTCAGGGGATGAACCTTTGGGATTTAAAAAAAAATACTAATTTAGAAAATGGTATTTGTAATATATCACTGTATCCATATTAGCTCAAAGTGAAATTCAGAACAGGATATTTCATATATATTTTCTTATTAAAATGATCTAAAATTAATGACAACTTCCCTGATTGCTCAGACAGTAAAGAATCTTCCTGCAAGGCAAGACCCAGGTTTGATTCCTGGATTGGAAAGATCCCCTGGAGAAGCGAATGGCAGTCCACTTCAATACTCTTGCCTGGAGAATTCCATGGACAGAGGAACCTGGTGGGCTGCAGTCCATGGGACTGCAAAGAGTAGGAGATGACTGAGCAACTAACATGCACAAGATTATATCAGACCACAACCAGTAGACTAAAGATGATCACTTAATTTGAGACAAACTAGGAAAGGAAAATAAAGCCCACTGTGTACCTGCATAGGACCTAATAACCGCAACAGCAATTACTTACTGAGAAATTTTTATTGCCAGGAACTGCAGTAAGAACTTTATTTAATCTCATTTAATCATTACAATAATTCTTGAGGAGTGTATGTTATTTCTCAGTTTACATAGGAGGAAATTGAGGCTCATACAGGTTTAATAATTCATTTATGTGTAAGAGTCAGGATTCAAAACTCTCACACCATTAGAAAATAGTGACTATACTTTTAAATGGATGGCCAAACACACGTGGAGGAACTGGTAGAATGTCCAAGTAGGGAAAAGTAGAGAAGTAAAATCTTTAAAATAAAGAATTAAAAATTAAAAAAAAAAAGGAAAAGAAAAAAACTCTCTATCTATTAAGAACAACAGGTATTCTTATTTCCAGAAATCTATACCAATTTGTATATATCATGGATGTGCATCACACAATGTACATGTTTACTGATTTATTACTGTTTTTTTTTTTCCCTACTTCTCCTCTTCCCCCTTCTGGCCTCAGAATGAGTTGTTTATAGACATGTGGATTTGGTGCTTTTCTGTTTCTAACTCCCAAGAGTATAGCAATCCCCTTCATAAATCACTGTATCATTAAACTGATTGTATATAACCATTTAATTCAGAAAAATAAATCCTGGAGGCAAAAATACTCTTTGGCCAGACTAACCTAAATTATATGTATTCTTTAGAAGCTTAGTGAACATTGTTTTCATTTATTCCATTCTAGTGAATTCAACTCAGGGGATGAACCTTTGGGATTTAAAAAAAAATACTAATTTAGAAAATGGTATTTGTAATATATCACTGTATCCATATTAGCTCAAAGTGAAATTCAGAACAGGATATTTCATATATATTTTCTTATTAAAATGATCTAAAATTAATGACAACTTCCCTGATTGCTCAGACAGTAAAGAATCTTCCTGCAAGGCAAGACCCAGGTTTGATTCCTGGATTGGAAAGATCCCCTGGAGAAGCGAATGGCAGTCCACTTCAATACTCTTGCCTGGAGAATTCCATGGACAGAGGAACCTGGTGGGCTGCAGTCCATGGGACTGCAAAGAGTAGGAGATGACTGAGCAACTAACATGCACAAGATTATATCAGACCACAACCAGTAGACTAAAGATGATCACTTAATTTGAGACAAACTAGGAAAGGAAAATAAAGCCCACTGTGTACCTGCATAGGACCTAATAACCGCAACAGCAATTACTTACTGAGAAATTTTTATTGCCAGGAACTGCAGTAAGAACTTTATTTAATCTCATTTAATCATTACAATAATTCTTGAGGAGTGTATGTTATTTCTCAGTTTACATAGGAGGAAATTGAGGCTCATACAGGTTTAATAATTCATTTATGTGTAAGAGTCAGGATTCAAAACTCTCACACCATTAGAAAATAGTGACTATACTTTTAAATGGATGGCCAAACACACGTGGAGGAACTGGTAGAATGTCCAAGTAGGGAAAAACGTCTAGAGAAGTAAGTAGGGAGAACTGATCTTCCCAGGCATATCTCTGGGGTCAGAAACCCTTGATATTGGAAATCATGGTGTTAGAAGCTTACCCAGAAAGTATTCTGTTTGGAAACACCTTAGCTAATACATATTACATTATTCATTTATTGGAAATGCTACTGGGAGAAAGCATAGATTGGGCAGGGCTGTCTGGCACCTCTCCAGAATTTGAAATTACCATTTGTCAGCTCTGTGAAACTAGGTAAATTATTTAATCTCTTCAAGCCATAGTCTCCTCTACCACAAAATCAAAATAAAAACTGCAACTCAATCAGTTGTGAGAAGTGATTTCTGAAACACCACCACATTGCACGATGTATATCTAAGGCATTAAATAAATGTTACTTCCTTCTTCTTTCTTATACTTATATAAGTTTTAGAAAAATTTTCATATATGAAACAAATTATTACTAAGTTTTTTCCAGCTTTTCAAATTTGGGGGTTCTTATATTCTGTTATTTTTCTGGTTTGCACTCATTATGGTGAATAAAATATACATAGATGTTCAATAAATTTTGGTAGAATGTGGACTTAAGTCTTGACTCTACTATTTATCTATCCAATGATATTTACATATTAACTGATCAACAGTCAAGCTAATTCCATTTTATTTGTAGGTGGTCTATTCTGGCTTAAAAAAAAAAATCTTTTTGTCTAACAGTTTCCTTATGATTTACTTAAGTGTGTATTTTTTATTATTATTATTTAATTCTATTTAGGACTTGTGCTTTCTGAATCTGAGAATTGGTAGAGTTGAATAATTTTAGGGGGACTTCTCTGGTGGTCCAGTGGCTAAGACTCTGAACTCCTAATGCAGGGGGTTTTTAATCCTCAGTCAGGGAACTAGATCCCACATGCCATAACTAAGAGTTGGCATACTGCAAGTAAAGAGTTAGTGTGTCATAGCTAAAAGTTTATAGGCCTCAGTTAAAGATCCTACAAGCCAAAGAGAGAGATCCCGAGTGCCACAACTAAGACCTGCACAGCCATGTAAAAATAAATACTAAACAAAACAATTTTAGGAAATTCTGTCTTCCTTCTTCTCTTGTTCTCTTTTTTCTCTCTTTTTCTCTCTCCTCCTATCTCCCTCAGTATACTTCAAGTATACAGAATTGGATTAATCATAATTCTTGGTTCATAGTATACTTTCATCCTTGGTCAATATATGAATCAATTTTATTAATCTACTTAGATTTTAAATGACTTATTTTATAATGCAATAAGCATCTGTGAATTGATTACCCCCCAAAAAGCTAGTACTTTAAATAACTGTCTACTCATAGGGTGCCTTCTACCAATTCATTTTTGTTTCTGTCACCCAAGTTAACCATCTGTGAAAACAATCATTGTTCCCTTTATTTTCCTTGTATTATTTTCATTGCATCTATATATAGTCTTAAAGAGTTGTTTTCATTGGTCATTTTAATTTCATAAAAGATTATATGATATAACCTCTTCAATTTATATTGCTAATTCATGCATATAATTAAATATACTGTAATCCACTTGCTTGGGATGCTGTACAATGTTCCTCTGTGAAATACACTGTAATTTATTTCCTTTTCCATTGATGGCCATTTCGATTGTTTCCAGATTTTCCTTATAAACAGTGTACTTAGAACATTCTGCTAGTCCTTTTCTGAATACTGCCTTTCTCCATTCTCTGCTTCCTTCTAGAACTCTGATTTTACGTATATTAGATCTCCTCAATCTATGATCTCAGATTATTTTCTTTGTGGGTTTTATCCTGCTCTGAACATTACTTTGGTCAGTGTATTCCTAACACAACAGATTTTTCAGTTCACTAAGTATTTATTCAGTCATGTCTAATTTGTTTCTTGAAATCTTTAGGTTGAATTTTTCATCTCAATAATTGTGTTTCATTTCTAGAGCTTATTCCTTTTATCCCATCGATCTACCTGATCTTTCTTGGTCATACTTACAAGCTTCTGTTTACTTCTTTAACATTTAAATTTATTTCTATCCCTAGTAACTCCAGTATCTTCCCTTAATGCTCTGATTTCCTGTATGTTGCCCCTCTTGGCTTCTTTTCCTTATGCCATAACTAAGAGTTGGCATACTGCAAGTAAAGAGTTAGTGTGTCATAGCTAAAAGTTTATAGGCCTCAGTTAAAGATCCTACAAGCCAAAGAGAGAGATCCCGAGTGCCACAACTAAGACCTGCACAGCCATGTAAAAATAAATACTAAACAAAACAATTTTAGGAAATTCTGTCTTCCTTCTTCTCTTGTTCTCTTTTTTCTCTCTTTTTCTCTCTCCTCCTATCTCCCTCAGTATACTTCAAGTATACAGAATTGGATTAATCATAATTCTTGGTTCATAGTATACTTTCATCCTTGGTCAATATATGAATCAATTTTATTAATCTACTTAGATTTTAAATGACTTATTTTATAATGCAATAAGCATCTGTGAATTGATTACCCCCCAAAAAGCTAGTACTTTAAATAACTGTCTACTCATAGGGTGCCTTCTACCAATTCATTTTTGTTTCTGTCACCCAAGTTAACCATCTGTGAAAACAATCATTGTTCCCTTATTTTCCTTGTATTATTTTCATTGCATCTATATATAGTCTTAAAGAGTTGTTTTCATTGGTCATTTTAATTTCATAAAAGATTATATGATATAACCTCTTCAATTTATATTGCTAATTCATGCATATAATTAAATATACTGTAATCCACTTGCTTGGGATGCTGTACAATGTTCCTCTGTGAAATACACTGTAATTTATTTCCTTTTCCATTGATGGCCATTTCGATTGTTTCCAGATTTTCCTTATAAACAGTGTACTTAGAACATTCTGCTAGTCCTTTTCTGAATACTGCCTTTCTCCATTCTCTGCTTCCTTCTAGAACTCTGATTTTACGTATATTAGATCTCCTCAATCTATGATCTCAGATTATTTTCTTTGTGGGTTTTATCCTGCTCTGAACATTACTTTGGTCAGTGTATTCCTAACACAACAGATTTTTCAGTTCACTAAGTATTTATTCAGTCATGTCTAATTTGTTTCTTGAAATCTTTAGGTTGAATTTTTCATCTCAATAATTGTGTTTCATTTCTAGAGCTTATTCCTTTTATCCCATCGATCTACCTGATCTTTCTTGGTCATACTTACAAGCTTCTCTTTTACTTCTTTAACATTTAAATTTATTTCTATCCCTAGTAACTCCAGTATCTTCCCTTAATGCTCTGATTTCCCTGTATGTTGCCCCTCTTGGTTCTTAGTAGCAGTTTGTTTCCTTATGTCATTTCTTTCTTTGTTCCTTGTAAACTGTTCATTTCCCTTAGAATCTATCTGAGAGACATAAAACCTGGGTTAAACTTGTATTTGTCCAGAAATGATTTATGTTTGCTTCTGCTAGTTCTGCTGGGATACTATTAACCAATGAAAATTAAATTCTGCACTTGAAGTTTTCCACAACACAAATTATGTCAATTAAGACCTTATACTCAAATGAGGGCCTATGTGGAGTTAGATCACGACCACCATTGATCTTCCATTTAGTGCCAAGGTCAATAAAAGATCATTTCTTTGCTTCGTCTTTCTTAATACTGGGTCTATTTCTAGTTATGCCTTTATATTAAGGTTGTTGTTCTTTGTAATGCCAGCCTGTGTGACAGTCATCTGTTAGACTCCTTAGAAATGGTAATGTCCTAATCTTTACACCTATTTCCCAGGCCTTCTTTAGCCATCATGATGAAGATTCAAGATCTCTACGGTCTGGGTGAAACTCTCAGAATGAAAAGCCAGTTCTTGCATTTGTTCATCTGCCAGGTTTCTTGCTTTCACTTTATTTTATGGTCTCTGTGAATTCGTTTCTTCAATCCGTCTGTCAATCCACTAAAAACCAAATGTTATGTATTACATTCAATACTTTAACAATAATTGTGTTTGGGGTATCCATTAGGATGCCTGGTCTATTTGTCATTCTTTTTTTTTCCTAAAGATTTATTTATTTGGCTGTAGTGGATCTTTGTTGCTGCAAATAAGTTTTCTGTAGTTGTGGCGAGCGGGGGCTACTCTTCATTGCAGTGTGCAGGCTTCTCATTGTGGTGGCTTCTCTTGTTGTGGAGCACAGGCTCTCAAGGCACACAGGCTTCATTCAGTAGCTGTGGCTCATGGGCTCTAGAGTGCTGGCTCTGTAGCTGTGGTGCTCAGGCTTAGTGGCTCCACGGCATGTGGGAGTTCCCCAGATCAGGCATTGAACCCATGTCCCTTGTGTTGCAAGGCAGATTCTTAACCACTAGACAACCAGGGAAGCCCCTATTTGTCATACCTTTTAAAATAGAAGTCTATCTTCCCCATTTCAACATTCATTTTCTATCACAACAGTTTCTCAGTCTCTGGTCCTATATCTTAATAGATCAGATATACTAATACTCTGTTATTAATAACACTCTTATTAATAAAGATGATTCCATGTTTATATTTCTTTAATCAATCCATAGGGCTCTAAGAATAAAGTCCAAATCCCTGCCCATGCATACGAAGCTTAGAGCGATTTGTCTTCTATTTCCCCTGCCTCTCAGGCTCCTCTGCACATCGTCATTCAAACTTCAAGCAGGCATAGCCATCTACTTCCAGTTCATCCATCACACTCTCATTTTTCTAAATGTTTACTTATACTCTTCCTCTGTCAGGGATCTACCCCTTTTCCCCGGCCTTCTCCCAGATTCTTACTTGTACCCTTCAAAATTTATCTCAAAAACTTTCTTTTCAAAGTATTTTCTAATCTACACCATTGCTTGTCAGGAAAACATGATGAAGATTCAAGATCTCTACGGTCTGGGTGAAACTCTCAGAATGAAAAGCCAGTTCTTGCATTTGTTCATCTGCCAGGTTTCTTGCTTTCACTTTATTTTATGGTCTCTGTGAATTCGTTTCTTCAATCCGTCTGTCAATCCACTAAAAACCAAATGTTATGTATTACATTCAATACTTTAACAATAATTGTGTTTGGGGTATCCATTAGGATGCCTGGTCTATTTGTCATTCTTTTTTTTTCCTAAAGATTTATTTATTTGGCTGTAGTGGATCTTTGTTGCTGCAAATAAGTTTTCTGTAGTTGTGGCGAGCGGGGGCTACTCTTCATTGCAGTGTGCAGGCTTCTCATTGTGGTGGCTTCTCTTGTTGTGGAGCACAGGCTCTCAAGGCACACAGGCTTCATTCAGTAGCTGTGGCTCATGGGCTCTAGAGTGCTGGCTCTGTAGCTGTGGTGCTCAGGCTTAGTGGCTCCACGGCATGTGGGAGTTCCCCAGATCAGGCATTGAACCCATGTCCCTTGTGTTGCAAGGCAGATTCTTAACCACTAGACAACCAGGGAAGCCCCTATTTGTCATACCTTTTAAAATAGAAGTCTATCTTCCCCATTTCAACATTCATTTTCTATCACAACAGTTTCTCAGTCTCTGGTCCTATATCTTAATAGATCAGATATACTAATACTCTGTTATTAATAACACTCTTATTAATAAAGATGATTCCATGTTTATATTTCTTTAATCAATCCATAGGGCTCTAAGAATAAAGTCCAAATCCCTGCCCATGCATACGAAGCTTAGAGCGATTTGTCTTCTATTTCCCCTGCCTCTCAGGCTCCTCTGCACATCGTCATTCAAACTTCAAGCAGGCATAGCCATCTACTTCCAGTTCATCCATCACACTCTCATTTTTCTAAATGTTTACTTATACTCTTCCTCTGTCAGGGATCTACCCCTTTTCCCCGGCCTTCTCCCAGATTCTTACTTGTACCCTTCAAAATTTATCTCAAAAATCACTTTCTTTTCAAAGTATTTTCTAATCTACACCATTGCTTGTCAGGAAAACATAATTAGGTACCTCTCATCTGTGCTTTCTAAAAGAAGTATTACAGCAATTATCATAAAAGGTAATGATAAATGATTTTCTCTGTAGCCTCTCCTCCTAGGCAGGGAGTTCTTTGAGAACAGGAATTCTTTCATGCTTTATACCCAGGACCAAGCATAGCCAGACACACGGAAAGTGCTAATTAAATGTCTGTGGGATGAATCAGTGAACCAAGTCGGCACAGCTATACTTAAAAGTTTGGTAAATGTGATGAGGAAGACTTATTCTAATGGATAACAGGGTGTGTGTGTGTGTGTGTGTGCACATGTGCTTGCTGTACGGCTTAGATTATCTGCTCTTCAAAATCATGCAGAATTTCCAAACTTCCCATCAATAAAGGAAACTGAGAGCTACACTTTCTCTTCACTCTTTTTATTCACTCTACCCTATAGAGTTTTAAATACTTGAATAATTGCCATCATATGCCAAATGTGTTTGGAGCCAAATTAACAGGGAGAAAAGCCATCCATTCACTTAGGAAACCTTTAATTTGCAAATGTCTTAGACCTGTTTTGCCTTCCAACATTATTTTTTTTCAATAAAGCAATTTCTGTTTCCAAATGAACCTCAAATAATTAAGCGATATGCAGCTGAAAAAGTACTTTTAGAGAAACAAATACTTTTAAAAGTCATAAAGCTTTTGTGTTTAATTTTTTCTATGAAACAGAGAAACAACTGTGCAGGCTAACTCCTTTGAAACTCTCAGAAAGGGAGTTCCTGTTCCCTCTATGCATGTATGTGTGTGTGATCAGTGGCTCAGTCATATCCAACTCTTTGTGACCTCATGGACTGCAGCCTAGTATATCCATGGGATTTTCCAGGCAAGGATACTTGAGTGGGTTGCCATTTCCTCCTCCAAGGGATCTTCCTGACCCAGGGATGGAACCTGGGTCTCCTGCATTACAGCCAGATTCTTTACCACTGAGCCAACTAGGAAGCCACATCCCACCCACTTATACAATAGCGGTTTCTTTTCTAAGGTATATTTTAAAAGAATTTAAAAGAATATCAGCTGAGTAAAAATTCTAGGCACATCTGATTTGGACATGAAATTTTATACATTAGTCATCAACAGACAATGGATTAAACCCTTTATTAATCTATAAATTATGAAGTATTCTGAAAAACCTTTGGTATTTGTATATTTAGTGGAAAATAATTAAAAGAATGTTAAGTAAATTTTGTCATATGTTCACAAGTATCCTTTTGGGAACACACACACATACACACAAACATACAGAGGCATTGGAATTAGAATTCTGATGACTACTTTTCTCAAAATGTAAGCCCTCTTCCGTTAATATTCTGAAGCAGTTCCTAGTCTATTTCTAGTTTGAGCTGAGTCCATCATAAAAACACTGTGAGAAAGGAAACAAACGGCATAGATTCCATTTGGCAAATCAGGGGCCTGTAGATCTGACTGTGGTTCAGCCTCTGGCGCCGTCAGTTGGGCTCCAAATCAAAAGCTGTGGAAGGAGGTAATTAGTTGGTACTCTAGACCACTCAGCTGGCATCAGCAGACTTCTTAGAGCCACTGGGAGAGTGGGTGGGAAGGGGTTCAGAAATATTCTCTAAAATAACATTGTTCCCTTACAATAGATGATTGCAATTATAGGGATATTTTTATGGAGAAAAAGTTAACTTTGATGAACTTAAATGTGTCCTATTGGCACATCTGTTATGGTGTCAAAATTTAATTAGAAAGTTCAGCTACTAGCCAGAACAATCCTTACAGTGTCTTACTGAATAAGATGAAAGCAGAAGGCAACATCAGCTAACCCACTCACAAAGGCAAAAAGCAAACGTGAGCTGGGCATAGCAGCCACTACCAGTTCTTGGTGTAAAAGGGTGAAATTCCCCATCTTATTAATGCCAGCAGAAATGAAACCAAGGAGGGGCCTTTTGCCAAAAGAATGAAAGGAATGAAATTATAATTATGGAGGTCACATTCAGAGGATGGAGTCCTCTGAATCTTGCCTGACAAGGTTGTCGATTTCTTAGACCTGAGTGTTCAACGGAAAGAAATGGGCTATATTTAAGCCATTCGATTAGCCTATAGACGTGATTATTTACAGATGAAGGCAAAGCAGCACTGAACTGAACAGAAGATGAGAAGACTGTGTTCCAAACTGACCAGCTGAAGGAAAGTTTATATTTTAAAAAAACAATCACTTGGTCTGTGACTCATGGGGAAAGAACTCTCAAGCTTTCTTCAGGGAAACCCCAGTAAAGAACATGTATAATAAAATGGAGATGGTATTGTCTGTTTTGTTGGGTCTTTCAGTCCACATAATAAACCTTTTGGCAAAAAAAGGGAACATTCTGAACACGATTCTCTCCGGGAAACCCCCAAACAGCAAGAACGACTGTGGCTTGCTCATAGTTTTACAGTATATTTTGTATTTCAGACTCGCATGTGAAATAAAAACTTGGAAAAAATGTGGAAAAAAATCTGCTTTTTGTTATAGGGTTGAGGATTTTTCAGTCGGTTGCTTCTATGATTCATACTGTACTCCACTGCTCTGAAACTCAAAACCACATATCATAAAAAGCAACACTGGCTCGAGTTAATTCTTCCTGCTTTGTCCCTGGGAGAACCGACAGCTCGAAGTGTGGCCCACATGACACACAAGAGAAATGAATGAAAAATTCTCGGCCTGCTTCAATTTACTGGAATATGGTGTAAATCATATGCTTTAAAAGAGATCTTGAGTTCTACATTTTTTCTAATGTGAGGTTTAACTGACATAATCTATAACAGTTTCAGTTCCTCCCTTTCTAATTAGCAAAAGCTTTTGGAATTTTGTTGTTTTGGTCTCTAAATCAGCTACTAGCCAGAACAATCCTTACAGTGTCTTACTGAATAAGATGAAAGCAGAAGGCAACATCAGCTAACCCACTCACAAAGGCAAAAGCAAACGTGAGCTGGGCATAGCAGCCACTACCAGTTCTTGGGTAAAAGGGTGAAATTCCCCATCTTATTAATGCCAGCAGAAATGAAACCAAGGAGGGGCCTTTTGCCAAAAGAATGAAAGGAATGAAATTATAATTATGGAGGTCACATTCAGAGGATGGAGTCCTCTGAATCTTGCCTGACAAGGTTGTCGATTTCTTAGACCTGAGTGTTCAACGGAAAGAAATGGGCTATATTTAAGCCATTCGATTAGCCTATAGACGTGATTATTTACAGATGAAGGCAAAGCAGCACTGAACTGAACAGAAGATGAGAAGACTGTGTTCCAAACTGACCAGCTGAAGGAAAGTTTATATTTTAAAAAAACAATCACTTGGTCTGTGACTCATGGGGAAAGAACTCTCAAGCTTTCTTCAGGGAAACCCCAGTAAAGAACATGTATAATAAAATGGAGATGGTATTGTCTGTTTTGTTGGGTCTTTCAGTCCACATAATAAACCTTTTGGCAAAAAAAGGAACATTCTGAACACGATTCTCTCCGGGAAACCCCCAAACAGCAAGAACGACTGTGGCTTGCTCATAGTTTTACAGTATATTTTGTATTTCAGACTCGCATGTGAAATAAAAACTTGGAAAAAATGTGGAAAAAAATCTGCTTTTTGTTATAGGGTTGAGGATTTTTCAGTCGGTTGCTTCTATGATTCATACTGTACTCCACTGCTCTGAAACTCAAAACCACATATCATAAAAAGCAACACTGGCTCGAGTTAATTCTTCCTGCTTTGTCCCTGGGAGAACCGACAGCTCGAAGTGTGGCCCACATGACACACAAGAGAAATGAATGAAAAATTCTCGGCCTGCTTCAATTTACTGGAATATGGTGTAAATCATATGCTTTAAAAGAGATCTTGAGTTCTACATTTTTTTTTCTAATGTGAGGTTTAACTGACATAATCTATAACAGTTTCAGTTCCTCCCTTTCTAATTAGCAAAAGCTTTTGGAATTTTGTTGTTTTTGGTCTCTAAGAACATCGTGGAAGAAAAAAAAAAAAAAGACACTGAACAAAATAAAATGTGCTTCTAAATGATTAAAGAAAACCCTGTCTGTTGGGGATAGGAACGGTCAGAGTTCTCTATTTCCCAACCCCCTGCCCAGAATGCTTTGTTCAAGCCACACGGTGTCTAATCAGCATGTCTTTAGATTATTTTATGTTAATTAAAATTATGGTTAGTTTCAGAGGTTAATATATACATGTGCATGTGGCTTCAAAGGCTTCCCAAATTACTGGCTGAGCTCCCTTGCCTTGGGCAGGCCTGATCTGTGATAAAACTGACCACATTAAACCAAGTTTATAGCTATGGAGGTTTTTGTGTTTTTTTTAACTCAATGGAGAAAATACATTCTGCAGGTCTCTTAAAGAATTTTCCTTGAAATCACTCTCTCAGGATTCCAAAAGAAGTAAGGGGCAGAAAAGAAGAAGAAATGTAAAAGGAGAAGAACATAGAAATTGGCTCATATCAGGAAAAAAAACCAAAACAGCTTATAGATTCCTGAGAGGCAACAAATAAAGCACAGAACAAGACTGTAATAGATCAAGACTTTTACAACAACCTCGCCTTTTAACCAGAGAAATGTTGTGATGCATTAACTGAATAAGAGGAAACCCTCCCCTTTCCTTTTCACTTTGTGTCATACAGATGGTAAAACTCATGGTGCTCAATGTTTGTCAGAGACTGTGATTAGGAAAAGCTCATTTATAGCCACACCACCCCCAATGCGACCGATCTCATCTGATCTTGGAAGCTAAGCGGGGTCGGGCCTGATGAGTATTTGGAAGGGAGGAAAAGCTCATGAGAGCAGTCAGCCTAAATGATCATAGCTGCTCGGTGGGAGTTGGGCAGGGGACCTGTCCGGGAGATGGGAACAAAGAAGCAAAAGTTGGAACCAGTAATGGGGACACATTGCTACTTCCTCTGAGAAGACAAGGTTGTCAACACAGAATTTTCAACATAAGGAAATGTGTCAACCCACATCGGATTCTGATGACATACTAAATTCCCAGAATAAATCTAACCTGAAAGATTGGAAAAGGACATATTTTTCATTTACATCATCATCTGTTCTTTAAAACTCTTCTTGGTTCAGGCCCTCACAACTTCTCTTTTTGACTACTATGACAATCTCCTGACAAGTCTCCTGGCTTCCATTAAATTTATCTTTCATACTGCTGCTAGACTAAACAGTCTAAAACACCACTCTGACCTTTTGTAGCTACAGGATGAAGTGCCCTATCCTCGGTGCCTTGATCCCCTGTCCACTGTGTAGGCATCAGTTCCACCACGCCTGACCTCAACAGTCAGGTGTTACCCATTAGGCTGCCTTCCCCACCCATCCATGCTGAGTGCTCCTTAGGACCCAAACCCTGAACGTACCTTTCTCATCCTCTATTGTAAGTTTCTGAGATACTAAGTTCCTTATGGACAGAAGTTATGGACCTAGTCATTTTTGCTCTCTTGGTACCTGGCAAGTGCTCCATAAAGGTTCACTGACCTGAACTATATCAATTGGTTGGATGGTATCACCGACTCAATGGACATGAGTTTGAGCAAACTCTGGGAGATGGCGAAGGACAGGGAAGCTTGTCATGCTGCAATCCATGGGGTCACAGAGAGTCAAACACGACGGAGAGACTGAACTGAACTGATGTGAAATGAGAGAAAAAATAAATGGCATCAAACTCCAACAGGCAGGACAAGTGAGAATGATGTATAAAAGAAGGCTGGCTCTCAAGTTGCCCTTGCTTATTGGAGACTAGGAAGTTACCTAGTCCACACAAGTAGTCTAGCTCCCTCAATTGGGAAGGAAGATTCAGGAAGCTGTTGCCCTGAAATATGGCTGAACACCAAGTGTTTGTTGTTAGGCATAGCATGCAAAAACTGTTTCAAACTGCAGTATTTTGATGGAGCAGATAGCCGGCCAGGCCAGGGCCCCACCAGTCTCTCAGTAGATGACAGTCTAAGGCTAACAACAGGCACGGGCAAGAGTGACAGAGATGAGGTTTCTAAGGCAAAATAACTAATATCTAGACACAGACTGGCAGAAACACAGAAGGAAATCTTAATGGATAATACGGTCTGTGTTAACATCTTCAGGGAACAGTGTCACCCTGTCTTTGTCTTCCAAAGGCAGCAAATGAAAACTTTCAATATTATCCAAAGTCAGGAATGAAATTTAGGTTAAAGGTAGACTCCTAAGTGATCCCAAGAATGGAATAGTCTTTTACACACTGGAAAAGAACTACTTAACATACCGAAACATTTCACAGTCAGAGGTTACCTTCAACTTTCCTTTGAAATCAATCAAACTGGATTTTCTACCTAGAAAAACAACTGTCAATGAACATCATGGGAAAACTTGGCAGAGTACCAAGTATGGATATCATCAAAGAGGGAAAATGTGAATATACCTTTTAACAAGTTAATATTATTTAGCAGAAAAGTTCTAAAAAGCAAAAGGCAAAAGAAAGAAAAAAGCTAAAACTATAAACCTAAACAAATAAACTTTCTACTATTTAGATGTGTCAAGTTAAGATTCATTTTCACTATGGATTTAAAACTAAAATGAAGTACTGGTTATACACTTTGACTTGTCTGGAAAACTCCCTGGAAATTTTCAGAGCTGCTTAGCACCAGCATACTAAGAGATATGGTAATGACTTTCCTGAACAAACAAATATACAGAAAAGAGTGAGCTGGTTTAAACTTATAGGGCATACCCTGTGGCTGCTCTGATCCTGTGCCATGGACAAATGTACTGGGGCTTCTCAAGATCTTCCTTCCAGCCTGGGAGATACCAACACTCATTTTCCACTAGGAAAATTAAAGATTCTTCACCATCAGTGTCAGAGCTGTGTGCTGAATCCATTCATGGCCTCCGTAGCTATTGGCAAAATGATTTCCTATTGCTCACAACTGACAGGAAACTGGGATGGGGTGTGATGACAAAGTTGAATTTTGGTAAACCTGGGCACAAGGGATACTTCTTAACATGGTATCAGTGCATCTCACAGTACAATCAAAGGTTATGGGGTAAAAATCTTCCTGAATGTGATATAAGGGAACAACAGGCACGGGCAAGAGTGACAGAGATGAGGTTTCTAAGGCAAAATAACTAATATCTAGACACAGACTGGCAGAAACACAGAAGGAAATCTTAATGGATAATACGGTCTGTGTTAACATCTTCAGGGAACAGTGTCACCCTGTCTTTGTCTTCCAAAGGCAGCAAATGAAAACTTTCAATATTATCCAAAGTCAGGAATGAAATTTAGGTTAAAGGTAGACTCCTAAGTGATCCCAAGAATGGAATAGTCTTTTACACACTGGAAAAGAACTACTTAACATACCGAAACATTTCACAGTCAGAGGTTACCTTCAACTTTCCTTTGAAATCAATCAAACTGGATTTTCTACCTAGAAAAACAACTGTCAATGAACATCATGGGAAAACTTGGCAGAGTACCAAGTATGGATATCATCAAAGAGGGAAAATGTGAATATACCTTTTAACAAGTTAATATTATTTAGCAGAAAAGTTCTAAAAAGCAAAAGGCAAAAGAAAGAAAAAAGCTAAAACTATAAACCTAAACAAATAAACTTTCTACTATTTAGATGTGTCAAGTTAAGATTCATTTTCACTATGGATTTAAAACTAAAATGAAGTACTGGTTATACACTTTGACTTGTCTGGAAAACTCCCTGGAAATTTTCAGAGCTGCTTAGCACCAGCATACTAAGAGATATGGTAATGACTTTCCTGAACAAACAAATATACAGAAAAGAGTGAGCTGGTTTAAACTTATAGGGCATACCCTGTGGCTGCTCTGATCCTGTGCCATGGACAAATGTACTGGGGCTTCTCAAGATCTTCCTTCCAGCCTGGGAGATACCAACACTCATTTTCCACTAGGAAAATTAAAGATTCTTCACCATCAGTGTCAGAGCTGTGTGCTGAATCCATTCATGGCCTCCGTAGCTATTGGCAAAATGATTTCCTATTGCTCACAACTGACAGGAAACTGGGATGGGGGTGTGATGACAAAGTTGAATTTTTGGTAAACCTGGGCACAAGGGATACTTCTTAACATGGTATCAGTGCATCTCACAGTACAATCAAAGGTTATGGGGGTAAAAATCTTCCTGAATGTGATATAAGGGAAATGTCAATCGTGTTTGCTCCTTACACTATGGATGCTGTTAGTACCTCAGTTGTAAGGGGTTATAAAATTACCCTGGTAGCTAATTTAAAATGTGGATTTCCAGGTGCCATCCTCATATAATAAATTCAGAAGACCTAGGAGTGGCCCAGAAGTTTGCATTTTTTCATAAGAAACTTGGGAAGGTCAGGGCAGGTCAGGTGGACCATGCTGAGAAACCCTAATTCAGAGGCTACTCCTAGTCCTGCTACCTGTTCTGCAAGTGGATTCATCATCAAACACTGATGCTACAAGATGATAAGTGTCATTAAAAATGGGTGGGGGGTACTCGATAAAATAAACTCAAGAATTATAGTCAAAGACATTTACTTGTTCCTTTATTCCAGGATTCTAGTTTTTATTCCAGTGTTTTTTTTTTTTTTTTAATGTAATCATACTCTGTTTTTCACAAAAGAGGTAAAGAATAGAAAATAATCTTAACACTTTTTTGATCATCAACACACTTTCTTCTTTAAAAAAAACTAAGAATACTTCGGAAAAAAAACTTACGTAGAAATTTCATGTAATAAAAAGTAAAAGCAGAGAGCTACTGAAGGATGATAATCTGTAATACCCAGATGAGATGGTTTATAGTTGAACATATGAGAACACTCTCGAGCAAAGATGTGACTATGAACAAATTCTGAAGGTAAAAGTCAAGTATTAGTTTAGCAATAGGTAGCTAAATTGATGGTTTTCAGGGAGTTAGCCAATAGTAAGTCTTTGGTAAATACTGGGGCTTCTCAAGATCTTCCTTCCAGCCTGGGAGATACCAACACTCATTTTCCACTAGGAAAATTAAAGATTCTTCACCATCAGTGTCAGAGCTGTGTGCTGAATCCATTCATGGCCTCCGTAGCTATTGGCAAAATGATTTCCTATTGCTCACAACTGACAGGAAACTGGGATGGGGGTGTGATGACAAAGTTGAATTTTGGTAAACCTGGGCACAAGGGATACTTCTTAACATGGTATCAGTGCATCTCACAGTACAATCAAAGGTTATGGGGGTAAAAATCTTCCTGAATGTGATATAAGGGAAATGTCAATCGTGTTTGCTCCTTACACTATGGATGCTGTTAGTACCTCAGTTGTAAGGGGTTATAAAATTACCCTGGTAGCTAATTTAAAATGTGGATTTCCAGGTGCCATCCTCATATAATAAATTCAGAAGACCTAGGAGTGGCCCAGAAGTTTGCATTTTTTCATAAGAAACTTGGGAAGGTCAGGGCAGGTCAGGTGGACCATGCTGAGAAACCCTAATTCAGAGGCTACTCCTAGTCCTGCTACCTGTTCTGCAAGTGGATTCATCATCAAACACTGATGCTACAAGATGATAAGTGTCATTAAAAATGGGTGGGGGGTACTCGATAAAATAAACTCAAGAATTATAGTCAAAGACATTTACTTGTTCCTTTATTCCAGGATTCTAGTTTTTATTCCAGTGTTTTTTTTTTTTTTTTTAATGTAATCATACTCTGTTTTTCACAAAAGAGGTAAAGAATAGAAAATAATCTTAACACTTTTTTGATCATCAACACACTTTCTTCTTTAAAAAAAACTAAGAATACTTCGGAAAAAAAACTTACGTAGAAATTTCATGTAATAAAAAGTAAAAGCAGAGAGCTACTGAAGGATGATAATCTGTAATACCCAGATGAGATGGTTTATAGTTGAACATATGAGAACACTCTCGAGCAAAGATGTGACTATGAACAAATTCTGAAGGTAAAAGTCAAGTATTAGTTTAGCAATAGGTAGCTAAATTGATGGTTTTCAGGGAGTTAGCCAATAGTAAGTCTTTGGTAAATAGCAATCTCAGAAAATCAAGACTTCCAGGAGAAATATCAATAATTTCAGATCTGTAAATGACACCACCCTTATGTTAGGAAATCCACAGGAACTAAAGAGCCTCTTGATGAAGGTGAAAGAGGAGAGTGAAAAAGCTGCCTTAAAACTCAACATTCAAAAAGCTAAGGTCATGGCATCCAGTCCCATCACTTCAGGGATAGATGGATAAAATGGAAACAGTGACAGACTATTTTCTTGGGCTCCAACATCACTGCAGACCGTGACTGCAGCCATGAAATTAAAAGACGCTTTCTCCTTGGAAGAAAAGTTATGACAAACTATAGCATATTAAAAAGCAGAGACGTCACTTTGCCAACAAAGACCCATATGGTGAAAGCTATGGTTTTTCCAGTAGTCATGTACGGATGTGAGAGTGGGACCATAAAGAAGGCTGAGCACTGAAGAATTGATGCTTTTGAACTATGGTGCTGGAGAAGATACTTGAGAGCTCCTTGGATTGCAAGAACAAACTAGTCATTTATAAAGGAAATCGACCCTGAATATTCATTGGAAGATTGATGCTGAAGCTAAAGCTCCAATACTTTGACCACCTGATGCGAAGAGCTGACTCATTAGAAAAAGACCCTGATGCTGGGAAAGACTGAGGGGTAGAGGAGAAGGGAACGACAGAGGATAAGATGGTTGGATGGCATCATCAACTTAATGGAACTGAGGCTAAGAGAATTCCAGGAGGCAGTGCAGGACAGGGAAGCCTGGTGTGCTGCAGTCCATGAGGTTACAAAGAGTTCGACATGATTGATTGAAAAACAATCTCAGAAAAGGGAGGATATTTGGAGAAAGAAGGTGATATTGACAGTTACTGTAACCACTGGGTACAGAGCCATAGCACTTTAACAAAGTTGAAAAAAACATGTGAGCACAAAAAAACAGTGTTGAAGCTAGCCAACAACTTCTGAGAATTTACTTTGTTCCTGGCACTGTTTTACATATATCACATTTGGTCACTGTGAGGGAGAAGAGGTCATCAAACTCCGTTTAACAAATGAGAGAGGTTCTGAGTAAGTCACACAAAGTCACCCTGCTCTTAAGTGGCAAATCTAAGATTTCAGCTCACACTGAAGTTTTAAAACTCTGTACTTCTTTGTTCTTCTAATCAGGAAGGTCAATAAGTTTGCAGTTAATACAAATTATTTGGGTAGATGACATTTTTTTTAAGGGAAAGGAAAATGACCAAATTGTGAAGGATTAAATCGAAAGCAAAAGAAAATGGTAATATTCATTGTGGGTTACAGTCAGGTGAGTTGCTAGGAATGTGAACTGCTCTACCATTGTGGAAAGTAATCAAAATAATTGTTCATTCCCTTTGATACCAATTCTACCTCCACAAGGAAATTCTACCTCTACCCTAAGGAAATAGTCAGACATGAATAGGAGGACTCATGTACTAAGATGTTTACTCCAAATTTACATACAATAAAAAAATTACATTGAAGTTGAGTACGTACATTAGGAAAGTTCATGAACTCTATATTCAACACTGAGTTTAATCCTGATTTTTTCACTCATTAGATATGTGATCTTTGGCTAGTTGCAAACTTGAGTAAGATTCATGTTCTTCATCTTTAGAATCGAGAAGACTGTTTTCTTTACAGCAGGGATTCTCAATAGCAGTACTATTGACATTTTAAGCACGGTAATTCTTTGTTCCAGACGGCTGTCCTGTGCCTTATAGGATGTTTAGTAACATCCTTGGCTTCTACCCACTAGATGCCAGCAGCACTCCCCAACCCAGATGTGACAGTCACAGATGTCTCCAGACACTGACAAATGCCCCCAGCTGAGAACTAGTGCCTTTTTTTTATACCTAGAATTCCAGGAGGCAGTGCAGGACAGGGAAGCCTGGTGTGCTGCAGTCCATGACGTTACAAAAAGTTCGACATGATTGATCGAAAAACAATCCCAGAAAAGGGAGGATATTTGGAGAAAGAAGGTGATATTGACAGTTACTGTAACCACTGGGTACAGAGCCATAGCACTTTAACAAAGTTGAAAAAAACATGTGAGCACAAAAAAACAGTGTTGAAGCTAGCCAACAACTTCTGAGAATTTACTTTGTTCCTGGCACTGTTTTACATATATCACATTTGGTCACTGTGAGGGAGAAGAGGTCATCAAACTCCGTTTAACAAATGAGAGAGGTTCTGAGTAAGTCACACAAAGTCACCCTGCTCTTAAGTGGCAAATCTAAGATTTCAGCTCACACTGAAGTTTTAAAACTCTGTACTTCTTTGTTCTTCTAATCAGGAAGGTCAATAAGTTTGCAGTTAATACAAATTATTTGGGTAGATGACATTTTTTTTAAGGGAAAGGAAAATGACCAAATTGTGAAGGATTAAATACGAAAGCAAAAGAAAATGGTAATATTCATTGTGGGTTACAGTCAGGTGAGTTGCTAGGAATGTGAACTGCTCTACCATTGTGGAAAGTAATCAAAATAATTGTTCATTCCCTTTGATACCAATTCTACCTCCACAAGGAAATTCTACCTCTACCCTAAGGAAATAGTCAGACATGAATAGGAGGACTCATGTACTAAGATGTTTACTCCAAATTTACATACAATAAAAAAATTACATTGAAGTTGAGTACGTACATTAGGAAAGTTCATGAACTCTATATTCAACACTGAGTTTAATCCTGATTTTTTCACTCATTAGATATGTGATCTTTGGCTAGTTGCAAACTTGAGTAAGATTCATGTTCTTCATCTTTAGAATCGAGAAGACTGTTTTCTTTACAGCAGGGATTCTCAATAGCAGTACTATTGACATTTTAAGCACGGTAATTCTTTGTTCCAGACGGCTGTCCTGTGCCTTATAGGATGTTTAGTAACATCCTTGGCTTCTACCCACTAGATGCCAGCAGCACTCCCCAACCCAGATGTGACAGTCACAGATGTCTCCAGACACTGACAAATGCCCCCAGCTGAGAACTAGTGCCTTACAGAATTATTGTGGGGATTAAATGAATTAATTTAAAGATACATATGGGTGAAGGGAAAGACAGAAATACACAGTTTTTGAATGGGAAACCAGGTGGAAGAAAGAAAAGTATATGTATGGACAAAGACATGGATATCTTCATCTATTGATATCTATCGATCTTTCTATGAAGCAGGAAGTAGAAGAGAGAATCAAAATCCAACACATGGAAATAACTGATAAAGCAAAGCCTTAAATATAGGCTTTGAAATGTCTCTGTCAAAAAGGAGGGCCATCCTCTGACCTGGGAATGCAGAAACAAAGGATGAAGAAATGAAACAGTTCTGAGGGCTTCCCTTTCTATAGTAAATGTTATGGTCCCTATTTTGATAAAAAATAAGATATAAAAAACTATTTTCCCCAGCATACAAAATATGTTAATAGAACTGGAATAAAGCACACTCAGATGCAACTGATACATACTAGGAGAAAAAAACCCAGTAATTTATTTCATTAACATTTCATTGTGCTTAGCCCTGAAGAATGAGGTGCATAAATACTCTGGCAATATAAACGTTTTAATGTACAAGGGAGAATTGGTTACAGTAATTTTAGGTGAATGAATCATTGTGACCAAGCGAATGGCTAGAGGTTTTGGAAGCTACTCTGGTCCAGTGTCAATACCTTTCCTATCTAGTCTTACTTTTTTCTTCCACTACATTTTCACTTTTTTTTTTGAAGTTCTTTTAATTGGTGTATAATTGCTTCATGTTGCATAGTTTCTGCTATGAAATGAAGTGAATCAGCTATATGCATAAACATCTCTCCTCCCCTTTGGTCCTCCTCCCTCATCTAACCCATCCCGGTCTTCACAGTTTACCAACTTCTTCCCTCAAACCTCGTCTAAGGTCACAGTCCGTCACTGGTTTCTTCCCTCATTTATATTCATTCACTGAACTGTTACGCAAATATTTACTCACTACCTACTACATCCCAAGTTCTCGGGATATAATAGGTTAACAAAACCTCAGAGAGGATCCTGTGTTCACAGAGATACAGTTAAGAAGACAGACAATAAACAAATAATAAGTCAATAAATGTAACACATAGCAGACTGGCATCCAAATTCACCAATGAACAAAATGCTATTCTGCTAAATTTGTGCCTAATGTTCCCTGTCTAGTACTTAAATTTCAAATACTTTTTTTCTGTTGTTGTTATTGTTACTATTTTGGAGGCCTTTCTATCTGTTAAGCAGTTGTAATAATATACTGTCTTTGTCAAAGACCTATTCTTGGACCACAACCAGGCTATTTTATAAAATTCAAGCTAAATTTAAATGTCTGCCACTCTTGGATGTGATATTTTCATTTAAAAATCTGTAATTCTATAAACTTTATACTTCTGTAATTCATCATAACGATACCCCTTTCCACAATTCATGTGAATTGGAAATGTAAAATCGTTAACAGCCTACATAAAACTTGCCTTCTATAACTGATTTGAGTAATTTCATTACATTTTAAGAAAATCAAAGTATCAAAGTTGTGCTTCAGTGCTTGACAAACTCAGTCCTTATACGGGCTGAGCAAATTGATGTGGGTGGCTTTATCTTTCTGGAATAAAGCACACTCAGATGCAACTGATTTTTTTCATTAACATTTCATTGTGCTTAGCCCTGAAGAATGAGGTGCATAAATACTCTGGCAATATAAACGTTTTAATGTACAAGGGAGAATTGGTTACAGTAATTTTAGGTGAATGAATCATTGTGACCAAGCGAATGGCTAGAGGTTTTGGAAGCTACTCTGGTCCAGTGTCAATACCTTTCCTATCTAGTCTTACTTTTTTCTTCCACTACATTTTCACTTTTTTTTTTGAAGTTCTTTTAATTGGTGTATAATTGCTTCATGTTGCATAGTTTCTGCTATGAAATGAAGTGAATCAGCTATATGCATAAACATCTCTCCTCCCCTTTGGTCCTCCTCCCTCATCTAACCCATCCCGGTCTTCACAGTTTACCAACTTCTTCCCTCAAACCTCGTCTAAGGTCACAGTCCGTCACTGGTTTCTTCCCTCATTTATATTCATTCACTGAACTGTTACGCAAATATTTACTCACTACCTACTACATCCCAAGTTCTCGGGATATAATAGGTTAACAAAACCTCAGAGAGGATCCTGTGTTCACAGAGATACAGTTAAGAAGACAGACAATAAACAAATAATAAGTCAATAAATGTAACACATAGCAGACTGGCATCCAAATTCACCAATGAACAAAATGCTATTCTGCTAAATTTGTGCCTAATGTTCCCTGTCTAGTACTTAAATTTCAAATACTTTTTTTCTGTTGTTGTTGTTATTGTTACTATTTTGGAGGCCTTTCTATCTGTTAAGCAGTTGTAATAATATACTGTCTTTGTCAAAGACCTATTCTTGGACCACAACCAGGCTATTTTATAAAATTCAAGCTAAATTTAAATGTCTGCCACTCTTGGATGTGATATTTTCATTTAAAAATCTGTAATTCTATAAACTTTATACTTCTGTAATTCATCATAACGATACCCCTTTCCACAATTCATGTGAATTGGAAATGTAAAATCGTTAACAGCCTACATAAAACTTGCCTTCTATAACTGATTTGAGTAATTTCATTACATTTTAAGAAAATCAAAGTATCAAAGTTGTGCTTCAGTGCTTGACAAACTCAGTCCTTATACGGGCTGAGCAAATTGATGTGGGTGGCTTTATCTTTGTGTCTCAATGTCTTGGCCATCTTACAGTGACTTAAAAAAAAAAAAAACAACTTTATGGTAGACAATATATTCTACCAGTTCAGTTCAGTTCTCAGTCATGTCTGATTCTTTGTGACACCATGGACTGCAGCAGGCCAGGCTTCCATACATTCCATACCTTACTCAAAAAAGTTTCTGCTTGATAATCCATGAGTCAAATTGTTGGACCAGATGGAAAGGTAAGAGTAAGCTTGAGCTGGAACATTAGAAAAGTCTTTCTTGATAAAGGCTCAGACTTGACCATATTTTACTGAGTCTCTTTTTATGTCTATTTTAATGTTCAAATATAGAAAGATTTTAACTTTTTTTCTGTTTTCATGGAATTCCAATTTTGAAACAGGCTTTCAGTGGAAGCACATAAAAGTTACCCAAATTTATAAAAATTGGGCTTTTCTTGTTTAATGAAAGACATATGTTCCAAAAAAGTGTTGGAGAAGGCAATTCTTTGTAACACTCACAGTCCTTGACTTTGAAGCACTTGTCCAAGTATACAAGCCCAAGTTTGAAAATCTTTTCAGTATTGTCATACTTTTAAAGGCAATCTATCAAAGCAAAGGGCAGGGAATATTTTTCAAATGAAGCAGACATTGCTGAAGTGTAATGGGAGGTGTAAGTGGCTTGTAAACTGGAATTTGTAGTCTGATTTCAGTTCTTTAGCCAATTTTAGGTGAATATGGCTTGCTTAATGAAGGTCATAGGTCCAAATCTTCATAGGCTAAATTGGGTATGAGAGGACCCTGCATACTTATTTCAAACCAGGTCAGAGTTTATCAACTTCAATATTATCAACACATATGACTAATTCTTTCTTGTGAAGTTACGGTTCAGTCATGCCTGACTCTTTGTGACCCCATGGACTGTAGCAGGCTAGGTTCCTCTGTCCATGGGATTCTCCAGGCAAGAATACTGGAGTGGGTTGCCATTTCCTTCTCCAGGGGAATCTTTCTGACCCAGGGATCAAACATGTGTCTCCTTCACTAGCAGGTGAATTCTTTACCACTGAGCCACCAGGGAAGCCCTTATTGTGGGAACTATTCTGTAAATAACAGGATATTGGCTTCCATGTGCTAAATTTCAGTAGTATCTCCACAGTCCAAATGTCTCCATTGTTAAATATCCCCGGGGAGCAATATCACCCCTAGTTTAGAATGACTGACCTAAATGGAAACAATATTTTTTTCCAATTTCTAATGAATGATTTCAACAAGCTGATCTCTTTTTTTTAAAGTTCTATTTTGCTCTCTGTATCAAATTATTATTTTTTCCCCAATTCCTTGAAGTGTCACTAAGTCTTCGTTTTGAAACCATGATATAAAATGAGAAAATTTATGGCACTCATGGCTAGTTATTTCAAAGGAGAAAATGAAAATGTCCAAATTAGAATCTTTCTTCAATTAAAACATGGTCAATAGCAATAATTTTTGCTGAAGAATGTGTGTTGTCATTTTCTCAAGTTATTCTTTAGTGTTCCATTTTGTGCTATATTCCCAAATACCACTAACTAGCCTTTTCTGTTTTAGGGCTGATTTAATTAGTTGCCATACAATAGAATACATCTTCTAAATTATTATTTTAAAATCTTTTCATTTTAGAATTTTTACTTGATTCTGCTTATCCCAATGATTAAGGGAAATACATGTCTAATTCTGGACTAAAATAACATGTATCAAGTTAAGGAAAACAAAATGCAAATACTTAAGAAAAGATGTAATGGGAGGTGTAAGTGGCTTGTAAACTGGAATTTGTAGTCTGATTTCAGTTCTTTAGCCAATTTTAGGTGAATATGGCTTGCTTAATGAAGGTCATAGGTCCAAATCTTCATAGGCTAAATTGGGTATGAGAGGACCCTGCATACTTATTTCAAACCAGGTCAGAGTTTATCAACTTCAATATTATCAACACATATGACTAATTCTTTCTTGTGAAGTTACGGTTCAGTCATGCCTGACTCTTTGTGACCCCATGGACTGTAGCAGGCTAGGTTCCTCTGTCCATGGGATTCTCCAGGCAAGAATACTGGAGTGGGTTGCCATTTCCTTCTCCAGGGAATCTTTCTGACCCAGGGATCAAACATGTGTCTCCTTCACTAGCAGGTGAATTCTTTACCACTGAGCCACCAGGGAAGCCCTTATTGTGGGAACTATTCTGTAAATAACAGGATATTGGCTTCCATGTGCTAAATTTCAGTAGTATCTCCACAGTCCAAATGTCTCCATTGTTAAATATCCCCGGGGAGCAATATCACCCCTAGTTTAGAATGACTGACCTAAATGGAAACAATATTTTTTTCCAATTTCTAATGAATGATTTCAACAAGCTGATCTCTTTTTTTTAAAGTTCTATTTTGCTCTCTGTATCAAATTATTATTTTTTCCCCAATTCCTTGAAGTGTCACTAAGTCTTCGTTTTGAAACCATGATATAAAATGAGAAAATTTATGGCACTCATGGCTAGTTATTTCAAAGGAGAAAATGAAAATGTCCAAATTAGAATCTTTCTTCAATTAAAACATGGTCAATAGCAAAAATTTTTTGCTGAAGAATGTGTGTTGTCATTTTCTCAAGTTATTCTTTAGTGTTCCATTTTGTGCTATATTCCCAAATACCACTAACTAGCCTTTTCTGTTTTAGGGCTGATTTAATTAGTTGCCATACAATAGAATACATCTTCTAAATTATTATTTTAAAATCTTTTCATTTTAGAATTTTTACTTGATTCTGCTTATCCCAATGATTAAGGGAAATACATGTCTAATTCTGGACTAAAATAACATGTATCAAGTTAAGGAAAACAAAATGCAAATACTTAAGAAAAAGAACACAATTTTAGGGCTTCCCTGGTGGTCCAGTGGGTAAGGACACCACCTTGCAGTGCAAGGGGCGCCGGTTCAATCCCTGGCCTGGGAAGATCCCATGTGCCGCGGAGCGGCTGGACCGATGTGTCCAACTACCGAGCCAGAGCTCTGGAGCGCATATGCCCAGAGCTGGTGCTCTGTGACAACAGAGGCCACCATGATGGGAGGCCCACATGGGCCAAAGAACAAAGATGGATGAAAATGGACAAATTAAAGACCAATAGAAGTGGCCCGCCTGCTCCCCTCCCTCCCCACCCCTCTCCCACCAAAATAAATAAATAAATAAATCTTTTTTTAAAAAAAACCACAGTTTTAAATTAATATATGGTAGTCCTTTTTTTTTTTTTTTTTATCATTTCTTAAAAAAAATAAGAGTCCCGAGTGAATTATTTTAGGTTTTGTTCTGAGATATCTGTCAATCTGCTCCATCTACTCAGAATGCTTAATGTTTAATATGCAAGTATATGGCTTCCATGCAGTAATTATCATTACCAACTCATTTCAGGCACATGCTCATCTGGCTTTCCTCTAGCTTCCTACAAAGTGCCTCATACTCACCTGCTCAATCTACTAAAAAGTTACTATTCACTCCCTGACTTACCCTCTCCGAATACTTTCTGCATAATTTTTTTCCTACTTTATCGTATTTCTAAGTTTATAAAGATAACACATGAGTGCAATAACAAGTTAACACATGGATGATTAAAGAAGTTAAAAATAATTCTTGGGCTTCCCTGGTGGTCCAGTGGGTAAGGAGTCTGCCTTGCAATGCTAGGGGCACTGGTTCGATCCCTGGCCCGGGACAATCCCACATGCCACAGAGTGACTGGACCAGTGTGTCTAGTTATGAGCTAGTGTTCTGGAGTGCATGTGCCCAGAGCTGGTGCTCTGCAATGGGAGGCCCATAGAGACCAAAGAATAAAGATGGATGAAAATAAATAAAAAGAGGCCAAAAATATTTTTTTAATTGTTTAAAAAATAATAATTCTTAACTTTTCTTCATACTCATTTCCTATGCATTTCTCTAAGCTCTTATAAACACATATAAAGACATACATGTGTACATACATGTATGTACACACATGCAGCTATTTGTTCTCAGTCTCTTACTGGTTTCTTTTATTTAATTTTTTTTTTTTTTTTTGCCTATAAGGCATCGTTCATTTATTTTCATCCATCTGTTTTATTCTTTGGCATGTGTGGGCCTCCCATCACAGTGGCTTCTCCCATTGCAGAGCACAGGCTCTGGGCTCATGTGCTCAGAGCACTGGCTCATAATTGGACACACCAGCTCAGCTACTCAGCAGCACATGGGACCTGCCCCGGCCGGGTATGGAACTGGTGCCCCTTGCACAGCAAGGCAGACTCTTTACTCACATGATCACCAGGGAAGCTCTTAATTATATTTCTAAAGAATAGATAATTCTGTCCTCAGCTCTCTTATTTTTGCTTCTGTAACTTTCTCCTTAAGTGCCAAGATTTTAAATATCTAAAAACTTTCAAATCTCTACCTAAAGACCTCTCCTCTGAACTTAATGTACATATTTAACTGCTAGAAGACATCTTTATTTGGATGTTTAAAAAGACAGACAAACATTTGGTTCTCTCCTCCAAGGTACCCAGTAAGATGGTATTTCCTGTCCATTTGTGCTTACGTGTGGCCACGGGTCTTGCTTTGGACAATGAAAATGGAAATTACACATCACATTCATACTGAAACATTAACAGTCCATATGTGACTCATTTCCTCTGCCAAAGGTTACCAGCAACGATCCTATCAGCTAGAGTCCTGAAGTGGGAACAGCCAGGAGCAGAGTTTCATACCACCAGAGATACACATGTAGAATGAGTGAGAAATACATTTTGTAGTTTGAAGTCACCAGATTTTGTGGGGTGTTTTTTGTAGCAGCAATAACTTAACTTATACTGACTAAATACTGATATGTACTAGGATCCCAGACTTAACATGGTCAAAGCAAAATGTCCTATTGCATTTTCTTCTTTTACTATCTTACCCATCTTTTTTTGTTTTTGTTTTTGATTTTTTTGTTGGGTGGAGGGTTGGGAGGCAGGGGACGGGCAGGCCACTTCTATTGGTCTTTCATTTATCTATTTTCATCCATCTTTGTTCTTTGGCCCATGTGGGCCTCCCATCACGGTGGCCTCTGTTGTCGCTGGGTAATTGGACACATCGGTCCAGCCGCTCCGCAGCATGTGGGATCTTCCCAGGTCAGGGATCAAACCGGCACCCCTTGCACTGCAAGGTGGTGTCCTTACCTACTGGACCACCAGGGAAGCCCCTTACTCATCTTCTTAAATGGTGCTACCATACACTCGTCATCCAAGATCCAACCATCTTTTTTATAAATTTTACTCCTTCTCTCACTTTCCAAATCTAATACATCAGTAAATCTTAAAGGTATGGCTCTCCCACAAAAATATATCCTAAAACCAATTGCTTCTCACTATCACCATTATTGTCCCTAACCCAAGCTATCACCATCTCTGCCCTGAGTCAGCAGCCTCTCCACTTCCCCTCTAAACACCACTCCTCTCTTTCATCTTTATTACTGTCTAAATGATTTCTAAGAAACTTTAATTCTGGTAAAAAATAAGATATTAATTCTTTGCTTACCGTACATGTTATGAATGTTTTCTCAAATTTTAATTTTTTCAAAAACCCTGTTTATTCTTTAGAGTGAGATGAAGTCACTGGCTTTTATTGTCATCAGCTTTCATTTCTTTGTGCTTAAAATATGGTACGGAGAAATCAGATGCTTCATAGTCTAAGCCTTTTGGTTCTTTTTCAACTGGAGGTGGGCAAACACAGAGTAATTACTCAAAGACCAATATGACTCTCTGAAGCCTAAAGGATGATTTTGTTTTTCTCCCTCAAGAAGAGATTTCTTACTAGGGACTCTAATTCTGATCCAAGTTCTTTAGTTGTTGTCTGCCTTTTGATTTTCACAAGATACATTTTGTTATATAAACGAATGGATCAAGGCAAGGGGTGAGATAAAAAAAACATTTTGTAGTTTGAAGTCACCAGATTTTGTGGGTGTTTTTTGTAGCAGCAATAACTTAACTTATACTGACTAAATACTGATATGTACTAGGATCCCAGACTTAACATGGTCAAAGCAAAATGTCCTATTGCATTTTCTTCTTTTACTATCTTACCCATCTTTTTTTGTTTTTGTTTTTGATTTTTTTGTTGGGTGGAGGGTTGGGAGGCAGGGGACGGGCAGGCCACTTCTATTGGTCTTTCATTTATCTATTTTCATCCATCTTTGTTCTTTGGCCCATGTGGGCCTCCCATCACGGTGGCCTCTGTTGTCGCTGGGTAATTGGACACATCGGTCCAGCCGCTCCGCAGCATGTGGGATCTTCCCAGGTCAGGGATCAAACCGGCACCCCTTGCACTGCAAGGTGGTGTCCTTACCTACTGGACCACCAGGGAAGCCCCTTACTCATCTTCTTAAATGGTGCTACCATACACTCGTCATCCAAGATCCAACCATCTTTTTTATAAATTTTACTCCTTCTCTCACTTTCCAAATCTAATACATCAGTAAATCTTAAAGGTATGGCTCTCCCACAAAAATATATCCTAAAACCAATTGCTTCTCACTATCACCATTATTGTCCCTAACCCAAGCTATCACCATCTCTGCCCTGAGTCAGCAGCCTCTCCACTTCCCCTCTAAACACCACTCCTCTCTTTCATCTTTATTACTGTCTAAATGATTTCTAAGAAACTTTAATTCTGGTAAAAAATAAGATATTAATTCTTTGCTTACCGTACATGTTATGAATGTTTTCTCAAATTTTAATTTTTTCAAAAACCCTGTTTATTCTTTAGAGTGAGATGAAGTCACTGGCTTTTATTGTCATCAGCTTTCATTTCTTTGTGCTTAAAATATGGTACGGAGAAATCAGATGCTTCATAGTCTAAGCCTTTTGGTTCTTTTTCAACTGGAGGTGGGCAAACACAGAGTAATTACTCAAAGACCAATATGACTCTCTGAAGCCTAAAGGATGATTTTGTTTTTCTCCCTCAAGAAGAGATTTCTTACTAGGGACTCTAATTCTGATCCAAGTTCTTTAGTTGTTGTCTGCCTTTTGATTTTCACAAGATACATTTTGTTATATAAACGAATGGATCAAGGCAAATGAATCAACTTAAATTTAAATCTTACAGAATTCTTTTTACCAGCTCAATATTTATGTTTTCATCTTTAAACTTCAATTAGAATTTTAAATAGTGAAAGATCAAAGACCAGAAATTAGGCCATGGAATAGCTCCCTGATAATCTTTAGACAACACACATCATTTGTACATTATGCACAACATAGTCATAGAGGGTGACAGCGCTGACAGGTACAAAACTTGAACTGAAGGAAGAATGACTGGTCCAGGAAGATGGGGAAGCTGGATACCTGGGAATTAGGACATTTGAAACAAAGACACCATTGAGTCTCATATGCAACAAGGGAATGTGAGAGTTCAGAGACTCATAACATGGTCTTTCAACAATATGTAATTTGATGAGGAAAATAGCATATTTGCACGGGCAGGGTAGATAGAAAGGAGTTAACAAAAATATGTGTATTCGGGAGTTCTCTGGTGGTCGAGTGAGTAAAGAGTCCACTTTGCAGTGCAAGGGGCACTGGTTCGATCCCTGGCCCAAGAAGATCCCACATGCTGTGGAGTGGCTGGACCAGTGTGTCCAATTACGAGCCAGCACTCTGGAGCGCACACACCCATAGCTGGTGCTCTGCAATGGGAAAGGGTACTGCAATGGAAAGCCCACACAGGCTGAAGAATAAAGATGGATGGAAAATAAGTAAGCAAAAAATCAATGAAAAAGAGGTCAAAAATTTTAAAAATGTTAAAAAAACATGTATTCATTTAAAAAATAATAAACAAAACTATATTATGGGGCTTCCCCTGGTGGTCCAGTGGATAAGGACACCACCTTGCAGTGCAAGGGGCGCTGGTTCGAGCCCTGGCCTGGGAAGATCCCACGTGCCGCAGAGCGGCTGGACTGATGTGTCCAATCAGCGAGCCGGAGCTCTGGAGCGCATGCGCCCAGAGCCGGCTCTCTGCGACAACAGACACCACCGCGATGGGAGGCCCGCAGGAGCCAAAGGACAAAGACGGATGAAAACAGAAATGAAAGACCAGTAGAAGTGGTCCGCCCGCTCCCCTCCCTCCCCAACCCGACCCCCACCCGAAATAAATAAATAAATCTTTAAAAAAAACAAAAACAAAAAAACTATATTATGTCACATTTGTAGTTTCAGATGATTAATTTCCACTATTTACTTATATTATCTTTTAGATTCCTATGAAGTTTGATCCATTTATGTATAATAATGTCTTTCCTTATAAACACTATTTTCATCATTTTATATTTATTTTTTCTCACCATCCTTCAGTTAAATATCCTCTTCTTTTTCATCTTTCTGTTTTAAAATCCTTTTTAAAAAGAAAAAAAAATGGCACAAAAGAGTGTCATAAGAAAATAAGAAAATGACTCAGGAACAAAATTTTTAATTGCCCGTATAATTAACATTTTGGTGTGTATCTAATCAGAATTTCTATGTGCAAATATCTACATATAAACAACATCCTCTACAAAAATTTAAAGCAAAAACAGCATGACATTATCCATGGTGGATTTTTTTAGTTAATTTATCATGAAAATTACCATTGCAATTGATATATTTATAACCTTATATATGTATATATATTTAAAAATTTTTGCTTCATAGTATTTCATTGATGTACATTATTCTATTTAGCCAATTATCTATGATGAAGCCTGCACATATTTTAAACACTGTTAATCATAAAAAAATCCCTAAATAATTTTTAACCAAATACCTTTGCACAACTATAAAATTATTTGATAAATATAAATTTTTTATAAGTGGAATGGTTTGGCCAAAATGTTGGCACATATCAAGGTATCTGATGCATGCCAAACTGGCCACCCTCCAGCAGGCTGTATGATACTCTGCCACATAGAAAACACAACCTCAGCTTCCTCATTACCACCTATCATGTCCATCCATGATCTCAAAGCTCAAAAATTATGTATACAGTTATTTTACCTTGCAATTCCAGGTTGCTAGTGAAATTCAATCTTTATTTTTCATCTAGTTGTCAGTCTTTTTAATTTTTGGTCATAAGATGCCTATTGATTGGCTGGTTTTTGTTATGTCTTAAATGAATTGAATATAAACACTTCGATTCTGAGGACATTTAATATTTTGCATGTCATATATGTTGCAAATATTTTATTATTTTGTCATTTGCTTTTTAACTGTTGATTGTCTTTTGAACCATACAAAAGTGTTAAATTTGCATGTAGTTTAAGGTTATTTTTTTCACTATTTTTTCAATTCATTAATTGTTACTTTAATCATTAACTTCTTTCCTTAGATTTTTTTGTGGCTCTCCTTTCAACCACTTAAAATTATTTACTTCTATTTAAATAATACTTCTTTTAAAAGATATTAATTTTTCTCTGTGCATGACACTAGGTATATTTTATAGTACTTCCTGATAGTATTTTTTTTTACTGTTATTATAGTTCAAATAGCTTGTAAATTAAGCATTGATTTGCATTTGGATCCATTTCTGGAGTGTATTTTTTCATTCTAAGGAGACAGGTTTTCACAATTAAAGTTTGCTGTTTATCTCTGATTTTCTAAAGCTTATATTAGGGCTTCCCCTGGTGGTCCAGTGGGTGAGGACACCGCCTTGCAGTGCAAGGGGCGCCAGTTCGAGCCCTGGCCTGGGAAGATCCCACGTGCCGCGGAGCGGCTGGACTGATGTGTCCAATTGCTGAGCTGGAGCACTGGAGCACATGTGCCCAGAGCCGGCGCTCTACGACGACAGAGGCCACCGTGATGGGAGGCCCACAGGAGCCAAAGAACAAAGATGGATGAAAACAGACAAATGAAAGACCAATAGAAGTGGCCTGCACGTTGCCCTCCCTCCCCCAAACCCCACCCCGCCCAAAATAAATAAATAAATAAATCTTTAAAGCTTATATTATCTAATATTTATATCTCTTTTAAATATTACTACATACATACATACATATCTTTTGAATCACCCTTATTTCTGATACCAATCACATCCTTTTTCATTTTTGTTTTTGTCTAGCTGATCTGCTTACGATGGGAGAAGAATTTTAAACTCTCACACCTCATATATTATGTATACAGTTATTTTACCTTGCAATTCCAGGTTGCTAGTGAAATTCAATCTTTATTTTTCATCTAGTTGTCAGTCTTTTTAATTTTTGGTCATAAGATGCCTATTGATTGGCTGGTTTTTGTTATGTCTTAAATGAATTGAATATAAACACTTCGATTCTGAGGACATTTAATATTTTGCATGTCATATATGTTGCAAATATTTTATTATTTTGTCATTTGCTTTTTAACTGTTGATTGTCTTTTGAACCATACAAAAGTGTTAAATTTGCATGTAGTTTAAGGTTATTTTTTTCACTATTTTTTCAATTCATTAATTGTTACTTTAATCATTAACTTCTTTCCTTAGATTTTTTTGTGGCTCTCCTTTCAACCACTTAAAATTATTTACTTCTATTTAAATAATACTTCTTTTAAAAGATTTTAAATTTTTTCTCTGTGCATGACACTAGGTATATTTTATAGTACTTCCTGATAGTATTTTTTTTTACTGTTATTATAGTTCAAATAGCTTGTAAATTAAGCATTGATTTGCATTTGGATCCATTTCTGGAGTGTATTTTTTCATTCTAAGGAGACAGGTTTTCACAATTAAAGTTTGCTGTTTATCTCTGATTTTCTAAAGCTTATATTAGGGCTTCCCCTGGTGGTCCAGTGGGTGAGGACACCGCCTTGCAGTGCAAGGGGCGCCAGTTCGAGCCCTGGCCTGGGAAGATCCCACGTGCCGCGGAGCGGCTGGACTGATGTGTCCAATTGCTGAGCTGGAGCACTGGAGCACATGTGCCCAGAGCCGGCGCTCTACGACGACAGAGGCCACCGTGATGGGAGGCCCACAGGAGCCAAAGAACAAAGATGGATGAAAACAGACAAATGAAAGACCAATAGAAGTGGCCTGCACGTTGCCCTCCCTCCCCAACCCGACCCCCGCCCAAAATAAATAAATAAATAAATCTTTAAAGCTTATATTATCTAATATTTATATCTCTTTTAAATATTACTACATACATACATACATATCTTTTGAATCACCCTTATTTCTGATACCAATCACATCCTTTTTCATTTTTGTTTTTGTCTAGCTGATCTGCTTACGATGGGAGAAGAATTTTAAACTCTCACACCTACAAATATGTATGATTGCACAGTATGGTGTGATAACTACATTAAGATAAATTAGCAAAAGAAATGTTTTTACATTTTGATTAAAAATGCATTTGTAAGGGCTTAAATTTCAAAATAAAACTTATCACAATGAAACATCTAAAATCATACTTGATGGCAACATCTTTTCAAAACAGAAACAGAAAGAATCCCTTTTATCCCATTCTCCCCCACCCCGCCCCTTTAGGCTATCACATAGCCCCCATGTATGATCCTTTAGCCCCATAGTGCATTGACAATAGTTATTTCTTTTACATAAGATAGTATAGGGTTCTGTGATACATATGACTAATCTGGAATTATACATATCTGTAAACAACAAAACTCTGTAAAATCAAAAAAGCAAAATAAAAACGTGATTGTGGGAAAAAAATTAAAAATAAATCATGAAACAAATAGACAGAAAAGAATCCCTTTTATTTTGGAGCAGTGTTAAACCAGTTTCTTTGAAAAATATCATAGGGTATACTAAAAAAGGTATCTAAAATACAATAAGGAAAAATTTATTTAAGAAACTATGATGTAAGACATAATGATTCTCTTATTTCTCATTAAGTAGAGATGAGTCACTTCTTTTTAGAAACAATAGAGAAAATAAAAAAATAAAATTACTACAAAACATTCTTCAGAATTCCCTGTCTTATCACCCACTGTGAGATTTCTAAGCAGCAGATTAATTCTTGCTTCCTTATAGAGTCTATGTGACAGGATTAATAAATTTGGGAATACAATACAGATTCCACTTACCTTATCACGAGGGAGCCCAGAGCCGGCGCTCTACGACGACAGAGGCCACCGTGATGGGAGGCCCACAGGAGCCAAAGAACAAAGATGGATGAAAACAGACAAATGAAAGACCAATAGAAGTGGCCTGCACGTTGCCCTCCCTCCCCAACCCGACCCCCGCCCAAAATAAATAAATAAATAAATCTTTAAAGCTTATATTATCTAATATTTATATCTCTTTTAAATATTACTACATACATACATACATATCTTTTGAATCACCCTTATTTCTGATACCAATCACATCCTTTTTCATTTTTGTTTTGTCTAGCTGATCTGCTTACGATGGGAGAAGAATTTTAAACTCTCACACCTACAAATATGTATGATTGCACAGTATGGTGTGATAACTACATTAAGATAAATTAGCAAAAGAAATGTTTTTACATTTTGATTAAAAATGCATTTGTAAGGGCTTAAATTTCAAAATAAAACTTATCACAATGAAACATCTAAAATCATACTTGATGGCAACATCTTTTCAAAACAGAAACAGAAAGAATCCCTTTTATCCCATTCTCCCCCACCCCGCCACTTTAGGCTATCACATAGCCCCCATGTATGATCCTTTAGCCCCATAGTGCATTGACAATAGTTATTTCTTTTACATAAGATAGTATAGGGTTCTGTGATACATATGACTAATCTGGAATTATACATATCTGTAAACAACAAAACTCTGTAAAATCAAAAAAGCAAAATAAAAACGTGATTGTGGGAAAAAAATTAAAAATAAATCATGAAACAAATAGACAGAAAAGAATCCCTTTTATTTTGGAGCAGTGTTAAACCAGTTTCTTTGAAAAATATCATAGGGTATACTAAAAAAGGTATCTAAAATACAATAAGGAAAAATTTATTTAAGAAACTATGATGTAAGACATAATGATTCTCTTATTTCTCATTAAGTAGAGATGAGTCACTTCTTTTTAGAAACAATAGAGAAAATAAAAAAATAAAATTACTACAAAACATTCTTCAGAATTCCCTGTCTTATCACCCACTGTGAGATTTCTAAGCAGCAGATTAATTCTTGCTTCCTTATAGAGTCTATGTGACAGGATTAATAAATTTGGGAATACAATACAGATTCCACTTACCTTATCATAACTTTCTGCCTCCAAATGAACTGTCCTTTTTTTTCCCAGTTGTTTAAGATTAAAGTTGTGGGTTCAAAAACTAAGCTTTCATTAGCAATGCTCTTTTAAGACCCATTTGCCAAAAGAGAACCCAAGGTTTATTGGTATCGCAGTGACTGAGACAGACAATTTTTATATGCACGTAGAGTTAAAGTAACACTTTGAGGCCAGTGAATTTTCATGCTTTCTTTTAACTTTAATGATATTCTTATTGGGTTATGTCTAAATTAAGTGAACTATGTGGGCTCTCCTTAAATCCAAGGGAAATACACTTGCTAAACTTCTTCAAGAAAATCAAGGAAAGAATATTCATTATTCAAAAAAAAATAAATAACCCCAATTGAGCTGATTATACCTAAACTACTTAGAATGTTCTTTCAGGGGCTTCTATGTTGGTTCAGTAGTTAAGAATCTACCTGCAAATGCAGGGGACACAGGTTTGATCCCTTGTCTGATAAATTCCCACATGCTGCAGGGCAACTAAGCCCAAGGCCCACAGCTACTGAGTCCTTTCTCCAGAGCCCATGAGGCACAACGAAGACCCAGCACACCCCAAAATAAATAAGCATTATAAAAAGAATGTTCTTTCAGTCATTTTAAATATGAGAGAGGAAATATATCTTCTGACACTGTTCTATCTGCTCCTTCATCTACCAAGATTATAACACACATCATCTAAAACATTTCCAGGTTTGATGATGAATTTTCAGCTCCTATCTATACTCTCTCTAAACCTCCTTAAATCCCAAGAACAGGGATTTAGAAATTGAACATCTGGCACAAGAGGTAAAACAAATTAACACCAATTTACCATCTGTGTTTTTCAGTGTAATATATTTTAGTGATATTTAATTTGTCACAGTTTGTCTTTGCAAATGATGTCGATAATCCAATGGATCACCAAAATCAGTAGCCAAGGCAATAACTACCTTTCCCGCTAATGAGACTGACAATGCCCACTTGTCCAGCTGAATGTGTTGGACAATTACTAGAGAAAGTATTTTTAAAAGATTAACATCGGGGTTTCCCTGGTGGTCCAGCAGGAAGAGAGCCTGCCTTGCAGTGCAAGGGGCACCAGTTCGACCCCTGGCCTGGGAAGTTTCCACATGCTGAGGGGTGGCTGGACTGGTGTGACCAGTTACGAGTGAGCACTCTGAAGTGCATGTGCCCAGAGCCAATGCTCTGCAATGAGAGAGGCCACTACAATGGTAGGCCCACACATGACAAAGAATAAAGATGGATGAAAAATAAAATGATGACTTAGAGGTAAAATAAATAAATAAATAAATAAAAAGTTAAAATGGGTGTTCAAATTGGATTTTCTTTCCTTTTTATTTTCTTAAGTATCAAAGCCCTCTATTATGTAAAAAACTATTGCATTTAATGTAACTAGAACTTAGTAAAAACTTATTTTTAACATGACATGATTTTACATGTTTCAGTTCTATTTCTCCTTCTCAAATGTTCCTTCTCTCCATCAAGGAAGTCAATTTCCTATTTTTACATGGGGGACATAAAAGAATAGTTTAGAAGGACTGACATTAAGTAAGGCAATAGTTAATTTCTCTTTTAAAGATAATAAAAGATTTATAAGAGAGGAGAGTAGTTGTGTTTTTCTATAACTTAAAATTTTTTGAAGTATTCATTTCTGAACTGAGGATTCTTTGGGTCTTTTTTGTTTGTTTGTTTGTAATGTTGAGAACCTCAGCTAGATTTACTGAACTGGTGTATGACAAATGACATTTACTCAGTTTCAAAATAAAGAGGAGTGGTTAAACCTAGAATTCTTTTTAGATTTCATTTATTTTTTGTGTACCAACATAATTAAGAAATTTGAGAGTTTTTATTATGGTATTTTCTTCTTTATATATATATATGTTTTAATACTTTTTAAGTGTTCTCAACAGTAGCTCCCTTTTCTTTAATTTTACTTTTACTTTTTCCTTTTACAGAGTTTTGTTATTTACAGATATATATAATTCCAGATTAGTCATATGTATATCCCTGGCCCCCTCCCTCTTCTTTATATTTTAAGGGCTTTTTCTTCCTTTAATTTGCCTAATTTAATATCAAAGATACTTAACCAAAATGCAAAGTTTTTAACAAAGAAATAAAACTAAATGTTTATTATATTTCTGGAAATGTTCACCAAGCTAGGGTATCAACTTAAAGAAAGAAATTAAATGTCTTCTATCTAGCACAAACCCTATGGATTACCTTTTCAGCTGAAGGCTCAGTTCTGAAAATGATATTCTGATTTACATTTGTTCTCAACAAACAAACGAACCAACCAACCAAAAAATAAATCCTAAACCTCCCTGTTTATTTGTTCACATTCTCCAAACTGATTCAGAGAGTCCTAGATTTTGATATTACTATGGAAGACATTGACTTGGAATTCATGGTCTAGGGAAACCCCTCAAAGGAGAAGACAAACTCTACTTGAAGCAATTTAGGCTATCACTATGCCAATAGAAAATCGTTTTCAAGGAAAAAATAAGCAATGGGTCTGGAAGGAAAATTTTTCCTGAGCAACTGTGATCTCCTCATAAAAGGAAAATGTGCTTTTTCAGGATAAATAACAAAATGCATTTGTGGTCAAGGAAGAACGTGACCACTGGTATTTTGCCCCATCATGCATTTATAATACAAATCTGTGTGTCTCTTACAGACCTTTTTTTTCCTGAGTTTAGAGAAATAGCTTCCAAACTCTTAAGTAAAGGAAATAAACTCTGAATATTCATTGGAAGGACTAATGCTGAAGCTCCAATACTTTAGCCACCTGATGCAAAAAGCCAGCTCGTTGAAAAAGACCCTGATGCTGGGAAAGATTGAGGGCAAGAGAAGAGGGAGACAGAGGATGAGACGGTTGGATGGCATCACTGACTCAATTAGTTTGAGTGAACTCTGGGAGACCATGAAGGACTGGGAAGCCTGGTGTGCTGTAGTCCTTGGGGTCCCAAAGGGTTGGGCACCACTGAGTAACTGAACAATAACAACAAAGGTGGATAAAGCAGATCACTTTAACTGGCACTGAGAAAATGAATAGTAGAGTTCCTCCATACACCTTATAATACACATATGTGCACGTGTGTGTGTATGTGTGTGTGTGTGTGTGTGTGTGTATGAAAGGAAGATGAATCCATTCATGCTTCTCATCTAAAGAAACATTAATTGAGCAGGCTTCATTCTCTTTAGTGTCTGGTTAGTATCATAAATAATGAAACACCATTCACTAAATAAACAGCCTTTGTGAGTCTGAAATGAGTCACCTCTTACAGCTGCCTCACGTATATGGCAGGCAACAAGTCAGGTATGTTGCCTTGGGGACAACTCTGAACAAGCATTCTAGCATGAGAAAGAAAAAAGAATCTCATATTCTCCTTTTGAAGACTCCAGATTTATACTCTGGAGACAGCACAGCTTGTATTCCAGTATTTTCCATTTATCCTGAAATTCTAAGCTAAAGGAAAATAGCGCACAGATGTGCTATTTGTGATTTGAGGAGACTACTTTGTGCCAGAGTGCATGGACAGTATATTGGTCATATTTTAAAAGTATTAGCCTTATATTTTTTCACAAACTATCACTTATTCACAACATAAGCAACCAAGAATTAAAGCATAAGGGCAGTACACATCAGCCCTTCCAAAACAGGTGCTCTTCAGTTAAAAATCTAAACAGTAAGTGCCTGCATCTTTGGCAGGCTTCAGCCAACATTCTAATTGGCACCTAAAGAGCCCCAAGAGCATCATACCAAGCGTTCACAATGCAGTAGAGCTAGGAAAACTTCCAAACTCTTAAGTAAAGGAAATCAACCCTGAATATTCATTGGAAGGACTAATGCTGAAGCTCCAATACTTTAGCCACCTGATGCAAAAAGCCAGCTCGTTGAAAAAGACCCTGATGCTGGGAAAGATTGAGGGCAAGAGAAGAGGGAGACAGAGGATGAGACGGTTGGATGGCATCACTGACTCAATTAGTTTGAGTGAACTCTGGGAGACCATGAAGGACTGGGAAGCCTGGTGTGCTGTAGTCCTTGGGGTCCCAAAGGGTTGGGCACCACTGAGTAACTGAACAATAACAACAAAGGTGGATAAAGCAGATCACTTTAACTGGCACTGAGAAAATGAATAGTAGAGTTCCTCCATACACCTTATAATACACATATGTGCACGTGTGTGTGTATGTGTGTGTGTGTGTGTGTGTGTGTATGAAAGGAAGATGAATCCATTCATGCTTCTCATCTAAAGAAACATTAATTGAGCAGGCTTCATTCTCTTTAGTGTCTGGTTAGTATCATAAATAATGAAACACCATTCACTAAATAAACAGCCTTTGTGAGTCTGAAATGAGTCACCTCTTACAGCTGCCTCACGTATATGGCAGGCAACAAGTCAGGTATGTTGCCTTGGGGACAACTCTGAACAAGCATTCTAGCATGAGAAAGAAAAAAGAATCTCATATTCTCCTTTTGAAGACTCCAGATTTATACTCTGGAGACAGCACAGCTTGTATTCCAGTATTTTCCATTTATCCTGAAATTCTAAGCTAAAGGAAAATAGCGCACAGATGTGCTATTTGTGATTTGAGGAGACTACTTTGTGCCAGAGTGCATGGACAGTATATTGGTCATATTTTAAAAGTATTAGCCTTATATTTTTTCACAAACTATCACTTATTCACAACATAAGCAACCAAGAATTAAAGCATAAGGGCAGTACACATCAGCCCTTCCAAAACAGGTGCTCTTCAGTTAAAAATCTAAACAGTAAGTGCCTGCATCTTTGGCAGGCTTCAGCCAACATTCTAATTGGCACCTAAAGAGCCCCAAGAGCATCATACCAAGCGTTCACAATGCAGATGGGAGTTTCAGGCGCCAGAAGACCCTGGAGGGCCTTCTGCATCGTCCAAGAGATAGTCTTAAGGAGCGGCAGCTTAAAATGTCTGAGTTTTATTGCTCATTGCATAATTATTTGAAAAATCAGTAAATTCTATTAAAGTAAGCATTTAATTATTCAGAAGAACTTGACCGAGCAGGACGACACAAATGGATGACTCGTGCCATGGAAAAGTGTTTTCTTTGGGGAATTTTATAAATGCCTTTAAGTCATAAGTGAATCACTAGTGAAAGAAGGCAATCATTGGGCTTCCCCTGGTGGTCCAGTGGGTAAGGACACTGCCTTGCAGTGCAAGGGGTGCCGGTTCGAGCCCTGGCCTGGGAAGATCCCACGTGCCGCAGAGCGGCTGGACTGATGTATCCAATTACCGAGCCAGAGCTCTGGAGTGCATGCGCCCAGAGCCGGTGCTCTGCAACGACAGACGCCACCGCGATGGGATGCCCACAGGAGCCAAAGAACGAAGATGAATGAAAACAGAGAAATGAAAGACCAATAGAAGTGGCCCGCCCGTTCCCCTCCCTCCCCAACCCGACACCCGCCCAAAGTAAATAAATAAATAAATCTTTAAAAAAAAAAAAAAAGAAGGCAATCATTAATGCTTCTCAACTGCTATATAGCACAGGGAGCCCAGCCCAGCAATCTGTGATGGCCTAGAGCAGTGAGAGAGAGGTTCAAGAAGGAGGGGATATATGTATACTTATGGCTGATTCATGTTGTACGGCAGACACCAATACAACTTTGTAAGCCAATTATCCTCCAATTAAAAAAAAATTAAAAATGCTTCTTGAATGATCTAAAGGTTAGCACCTCCCTAAAATGTCAGCAGCTGATGCCCTGATCCTCCTAACACAGTCTTGCTATGAGTGCATTCACATAGCTCAGGCAATTTAAATAATTAAGAGATACAGCACATGAAATTCTAGACAGTAACTTAGTGTAATGTGTGATCAGGACTAGAGATACTTATCATTCAAGAATCCAAATACAGTACATGCTTTAAGAACCAAAATTTTGTCCAAATGTTTTTACCAATAGTGACAATATTAGTAAGAAATCTTATCATTTGCTTTTATAAGAAATTTTCATCAATTTCATAATTTACCTTCTGTTTTAGAAAGTAAACTTCCAGTGGGCTAAATTCACCTACCCCAGGCCCTTCAAAAATGGCTATCTTATAATTTTATAATATTATTTTTAACTTCATTAAATATTATTGGTTGGATCATAAGCAGTTATAGCAAGATATAAATTTATAAAGTGACACATTTTCAATGCCAACCGTCTTTATCAACTTATTCCATAATAGCACATTCCATCAAGTTAAACTCCAAGATTTCCCACATTTGTTTTAAATTCTATAAGTATGGCTTATGAATAGCAATTTTGATGAATTCCAGCTGGTTTAAAAATGCAGGCAGACCATTATACAACAGATTCTTTTCAATTCTTATTGTATTCAATGAGGCCTATTTAAAGTGGGCCACCTGGTAGGATAAAGCACTAATAATTCTCCATAGGAAAAAAAATGAAACACAAATCACCCTGCTAAACTTAAGACCATCTTCCCCAACTATATTACTCTTACATATATAATATAAAGTGAGAAGTAGTCCTAATCTTCTGGAAAAGTTGAATTAAAATTTCAACAAGCAAGCCACCCTATGAACTACTAAATTACTCATTGATCTATTACAACAACAACATTAAAATAGTTTCCACCATGTGTGTGTTGCCTGGTTTCACAAATCATACACATCTCTGTCTCCCCCTCTGTTCCCCACACCCTCCCGCCTCCATCCAGCTGGACTACATCAAGGATGCAGAAGCCAAGGCAAATGTTGACCCCACCCTCTCCATCCATTTTAAGGCACCTTCAAAGCCAGAGCACTGATCTAGTTCAGTTTCTCCAACAAAGCCAGCCATCCTGCTATTTAAGACTCCAGTTTGGGGTTTTTATAACTGCACATTAACATGAGAGCTTTGATTTTTGGTCAAAAATTCTAGACAGTAACTTAGTGTAATGTGTGATCAGGACTAGAGATACTTATCATTCAAGAATCCAAATACAGTACATGCTTTAAGAACCAAAATTTTGTCCAAATGTTTTTACCAATAGTGACAATATTAGTAAGAAATCTTATCATTTGCTTTTATAAGAAATTTTCATCAATTTCATAATTTACCTTCTGTTTTAGAAAGTAAACTTCCAGTGGGCTAAATTCACCTACCCCAGGCCCTTCAAAAATGGCTATCTTATAATTTTATAATATTATTTTTAACTTCATTAAATATTATTGGTTGGATCATAAGCAGTTATAGCAAGATATAAATTTATAAAGTGACACATTTTCAATGCCAACCGTCTTTATCAACTTATTCCATAATAGCACATTCCATCAAGTTAAACTCCAAGATTTCCCACATTTGTTTTAAATTCTATAAGTATGGCTTATGAATAGCAATTTTGATGAATTCCAGCTGGTTTAAAAATGCAGGCAGACCATTATACAACAGATTCTTTTCAATTCTTATTGTATTCAATGAGGCCTATTTAAAGTGGGCCACCTGGTAGGATAAAGCACTAATAATTCTCCATAGGAAAAAAAATGAAACACAAATCACCCTGCTAAACTTAAGACCATCTTCCCCAACTATATTACTCTTACATATATAATATAAAGTGAGAAGTAGTCCTAATCTTCTGGAAAAGTTGAATTAAAATTTCAACAAGCAAGCCACCCTATGAACTACTAAATTACTCATTGATCTATTACAACAACAACATTAAAATAGTTTCCACCATGTGTGTGTTGCCTGGTTTCACAAATCATACACATCTCTGTCTCCCCCTCTGTTCCCCACACCCTCCCGCCTCCATCCAGCTGGACTACATCAAGGATGCAGAAGCCAAGGCAAATGTTGACCCCACCCTCTCCATCCATTTTAAGGCACCTTCAAAGCCAGAGCACTGATCTAGTTCAGTTTCTCCAACAAAGCCAGCCATCCTGCTATTTAAGACTCCAGTTTGGGGTTTTTATAACTGCACATTAACATGAGAGCTTTGATTTTTGGTCAAAAACTTCAGCTGCACCAAGTTTCATCAGACGGTTGCACCCTTTCTGCAGAACAGTCCTCGTTATTAGACCATCATTTTTGCTCCCAGTGTTGCTCTCTTTCTTTATAAAAACAACCTCTCTGAACTGTCCAATAACCAGCCCTGAGGAACATAATATTTCAAGGTCACAAATGAACCACCATGATAGTTGTCCAAGCTCTGTTTTCTCTGACATTTGCACACCCTCTGTCATTTGTGCACTCTCACAGACATCAAGTCATTTCAAAGTGCACAAATGCACTCTCACCAAGGCACATGCAGGAGGAGTGGGGGCTGGAGAGGCAGGGAAGCTGCAAGAGGACAAAGAACTTACTTTGTTGTTCCCCTGTACATGTAGCCGCAAGGAAAAAAAAAACAAAAAAGAAATACGTTAAACATAAATTTATTTTCAAATCATGAGGTTTTTCATGCTAGAGCAAAATCAAAACAAATAACTCTCCACAGTCATCTCATTCATACACATCCAGCACCCAAAGCTCATGGACGAGTCCAAGATTCTACTTATATTAAGAGAAACCATACGTTTATAACAGTAGAAAACTATGACAGAGATTTCCCTCTTTCTTTCTACTTGAAATACTTGAAGCACGGGAACCTGGCCAAAAAGCACTGGTTTGAATTGGTAATAAGTGAGCTGTTAGCATGAAAGGCAAAGTATTTAGTATGTCGGTTTGCCCTTTCCTGACAGCCCCTCCTCCAACATGCCAAGCAGTGGAAAATTTCATCAGCCAATGCATTTTTAAACAAACACTGCATCCTTGGTTTCAAAGAAGGTGGGGGGAAAAAAAAGAAAAAGAGCAGAGGAAAGGAGTGGGTGGTTCTGGGGAGCCAGGGCAAACAGACCAAGTTACAACCTCCATTTGTACCATTTCTTTATTCCGTAAATTATGAGTTTGGTCTTGGGTTGGCATGAAAAGTGAAAACTGTATAGTGGGAATGCAGCCAAAATAAACACTGGTCCACATTCAAAAAAATGGGCCTGGAAAGGTTAGTCACAAAAATGTAGTCATTTCTAAAAGGGACAGTCTGGATAGAGACACAGAGAGCAGCCAGCGACACGCGGCAGGCAAATGGCTGCCTTGTTTCAAACTGGAGTGGCAGGAGTATGATTTACACCAAACAATTTAACTCACATATGGCTTAAAAAAATAAAATAGTGATTCATGACTCTCAGGGCAGCTTGAGTCCTCGCAAGGTCAGATGCTGTGGGGGAGACGTGATGGGATCCGGGCAAGGAACAGATCTGCCCTTTTCTTACAAGGGGCCCAGAAGGAATGTCTCTCTCCGCTGAGACGCAGAGTGGAAGGGAGCTGTGAGTGAAGTGTGCATGAGTGGAGAAGCCAGAGCACAGGGTGGAGTAACAGGCTGGGCTGGAGATATGGCGTTTCGTTTTAAGAGAGGATGTGAGCGGGGAAGTAATACCTACAAAAATGTTCTGGAGAGCAGAAAGGGAATGATTGCAGGAGAGTGTATTTTCTGGAAAACAATGCCAGCTAGCGACTCTAGGGGGAATGTCTAATTCAAAGACCATCAAGGCCATCCTATTGAATGAAAACATACATTTAAAGACACTGATAAAATAGCGTAGAGAAGCCTCCTCACGATCCTAAGTTGAATGAAAAACAAAAACAAAATTTTTAAACTGGAAGACTTAGCAATTTAAAAGGCAAAGATTTCCTCTTTCTTTCTACTTGAAATACTTGAAGCACGGGAACCTGGCCAAAAAGCACTGGTTTGAATTGGTAATAAGTGAGCTGTTAGCATGAAAGGCAAAGTATTTAGTATGTCGGTTTGCCCTTTCCTGACAGCCCCTCCTCCAACATGCCAAGCAGTGGAAAATTTCATCAGCCAATGCATTTTTAAACAAACACTGCATCCTTGGTTTCAAAGAAGGTGGGGGGAAAAAAAAGAAAAAGAGCAGAGGAAAGGAGTGGGTGGTTCTGGGGAGCCAGGGCAAACAGACCAAGTTACAACCTCCATTTGTACCATTTCTTTATTCCGTAAATTATGAGTTTGGTCTTGGGTTGGCATGAAAAGTGAAAACTGTATAGTGGGAATGCAGCCAAAATAAACACTGGTCCACATTCAAAAAAATGGGCCTGGAAAGGTTAGTCACAAAAATGTAGTCATTTCTAAAAGGGACAGTCTGGATAGAGACACAGAGAGCAGCCAGCGACACGCGGCAGGCAAATGGCTGCCTTGTTTCAAACTGGAGTGGCAGGAGTATGATTTACACCAAACAATTTAACTCACATATGGCTTAAAAAAATAAAATAGTGATTCATGACTCTCAGGGCAGCTTGAGTCCTCGCAAGGTCAGATGCTGTGGGGGAGACGTGATGGGATCCGGGCAAGGAACAGATCTGCCCTTTTCTTACAAGGGGCCCAGAAGGAATGTCTCTCTCCGCTGAGACGCAGAGTGGAAGGGAGCTGTGAGTGAAGTGTGCATGAGTGGAGAAGCCAGAGCACAGGGTGGAGTAACAGGCTGGGCTGGAGATATGGCGTTTCGTTTTAAGAGAGGATGTGAGCGGGGAAGTAATACCTACAAAAATGTTCTGGAGAGCAGAAAGGGAATGATTGCAGGAGAGTGTATTTTCTGGAAAACAATGCCAGCTAGCGACTCTAGGGGGAATGTCTAATTCAAAGACCATCAAGGCCATCCTATTGAATGAAAACATACATTTAAAGACACTGATAAAATAGCGTAGAGAAGCCTCCTCACACTGTGAGTTGCCATGATACAACTGTTAACGTTACCAGCTTACGTGAGACATAAATAAGGATGCAAGAATGAATGAGATCAGGGTAAAAGGAGTCTTTTGTAAGGAATACACTAACAGTTCAATAAGGCAATCAAGATCCCCAAATGGGACCTTGGTTCTCCAAAGAAGTGCAATATCGCTGAAAATACCTCAAACAGATGTGGTTTATTGCATTCCACAGCAGTGCAGCTTTTGATCTACCAAATAAGTTTCAGGAGTTCAACCAAGTATTTCTACACATGAGGGAATGGCTGGCTTCCCTGCTCAGTGGCAGATGGTTCTGTTTGTAGTGGCAACAGTGATGTCACAGAGTAGGGGACCTTCATCCTTAAATACAAGAAACATACAAGAGGAGGATGTGGTGTGGCTTTGCCATTTCTTGTTTCCTTCCATCATTCCCTAATGGTCTATTCTGAGAGAGGCATAGCAGTCATGACCGGTGAATTGCAAATTCTCTGTAATTCTTCCACTGCTCTGTATGGCAGCATTTATATTTAGAAAGTCCCTCCATTGAAGAAAAACTAAAGTATTGGTCATGGAGCTGCTCTAATTTCCGTGAGAAGCAGAACTGTTGAATAAGCTAAGAATAAAGTTATGTGCAGCGGAACTAATATGGGCGTTTTCTGTCTTGTACTCAAGATTGCTGAGTCAATGCATGGGAATGGTTGTCCTCATATTACTAAATACTTATGGAGCTATGCATCCATTCCTCTTCTCCCCCTAGAGTGAGACAGAGACCCTCTCCCCAGTTTGTTATTTGCTGCATAGAAAAATTCAGTTCTAGAGTCTATCCAAAAGGACTTTCTGATATCCCTAAGAGACTTCATTAAGGGATGGTATCAACCTCTAAGGCAGTCATTAAAAGCATGACTTATGACTGGGAGTGTCCTGACTTCAGAGGTGTAGTGAAGTTCCAGAGTGCTTCCTTTTCTACTGTCTGGATGGTATATGATTTCTTAGGAGATGAAAAATGACAGTTGCTTTGTGACAACCTACAGGTGTAGGATGAGGTGGGAGGCAGTAGGAAGATACAAGAGGGAGGGGAACACGTACACCTCTGGCTAATTCATGTTGATGTATGGCAGAAACCAGCACAATACTGTAAAGTAATTATCATCCAATTAAAAATTAATAAATTTAAAAAAAAATTAAAAAAAGAAATTATGTACTTGACAGGAGTGCCATCTAACTATATAAATAAAAAAAATTGAAAAGAAATTCATGTAGAATGTTCTGAGGTGTATGTCTTAACAGATATACAAAATTGAATTCACATCACATTTACTTCTAAAGCATGCACAGATCTGCAGCTGCTTCTTTCAGACAGCCAGAATCTGAGGGGAGGTTTGTGGACTTTCATTTCCCTGGCAGGGTCTATGGCTCACTCCTAAGTAAATGACGAAGCCTTGAAGACCAGTCTGTTCACAGGGCAGCATAACCTCAAGACTCTCCTAAACAGTTTGGTATCCTCAGCCAGCAGTTGTGGAAATTCTCCCCAAATCTCACTGACAGTGTGCAAAGAAAAGGAAACTACTGAACTTACAGGCTGGTGGCCACATTAATAATAGTCAATCTCAATAATGAAAGCTACATGGCACTGAATACTTTCATCCAGGTACAGCCATCAAGCTAGATACAGTATTCATTCAGTCCTACAACATCACTCAGAGGAAGAAATTATTATGTTGACTTTAGAAAGAAATAAAAAACTAGAGAGTGAAATAAGTTGCCTGAGGCACACAGCATATAAAGGGAATGACAGAGATGCCAACATGAAAGGATTTGAGTTAACGTCTACCTAACTTCATTGCACACAAAATTTTCCAAAGAATTTGGAATTCCTTCATGTTTATGTATAAAGTCTTATTGTGAGCCAACAAAACTGTGCCAGAAAAATCAGTCATTTGTTACACAACATTCTTTAGACATTTAATTAAATTCACACTTATTTGTATTCATACTTAGAGGAAAAATTTGTACATGTGTCACAAAATAATATTGTTCAGGTTTTAAAATTGTGACCTGTAGCTACTGCTACACACACACACACACACACACACACGCACGCACATACACTTTTTGATGTTCCTTAATTTTGAGGGGGAAATGGTGCAGACCAAGAAACCTTAGTCATAAACCTTGCAGAGGAACTCAGTTTCAGTCCCCACTCCTCTTTCAACTTTTCCCAAATTCTTGAGGGAATATCTCTTCAGCAAAATACAGAAACAAAAAATCATTAATTAATTCCATTAGAAGCAGCTTTACCTTAACCATGGAAAATCCTATGTACTTATTCAACCATTTCATTCTGGCTGTAATTTCAACTTAATGGCTAAAGGAAATAGAAATCAAAATAAAATTCTGCTAAACTGAGATTTAAATATATTTTTAAAATCTTCTGGCTGCCTAGAAAGCTCAGGTGATGGTAGAATGCCAGAGTTCTGAGTCAGAGATGTTATGTCTAAGTTCATAGAGTAAGTCAGTGGTAGAGTGGGAAACTAAATTCAGGACTCCTCTTTTCCATTTTAGGGGCACATACCACAATGCTCAGATAAGAAGTCTACATTTAGCTCTAGGTCCAAAAAGTTTAAGCGACTGAAGGTAATTAGAAAATACACATGGTAAAACAAAAGATACCAATAATTAGAAAATAGAAGGTAATATAGAAAATCTATATGGGAATATAGTTGGGCTATTGTACTTTATATAGATATCCACCATAGTTTTTAAATCACATTGTACTGTAGTTACATATTTGTATCTCTCTCTTCCACTAGGTCTTGGAACTCCTATAAAGTAAGAACTTCCTCCTTTTTTTCAATCTTTGAACCTTCAGAGTTCATGTAGCAATGACGGATAAAGGGAAGGAAGAAAGTGGGAGAAGATTATGGAAGGCAAGAAAAGAAAGGAGAAAATTTTGTAGAAAATCCCAATAGAAATGACCTAAGAGACAGAAGGAATAAGGTAGTAGAACATTATGACTGACCTAAAAAACATTCCACCAGGTGGACATGATAGAAAAAGATGTTGAGGAAATGCATGTTTAAAAAAGTATGCAACCATAGTTTGGACAAAAAAAGAATATTCAAAACATCAGTTCATTCATATTGGGTGATGGCTATTTATCTAAATGAAGCCAAAATTACACAATTGAGAAAAATGAACTATGTAGATTTTTTTTCCAGTTAGAATAGAGATGGCATGTAGAAAGCAGAATTTTTTGAGTCTAGACTCATACATGTACACACATAAATGTTCTATTATTAGAGTAGGGATTGAATGATTTGCTGTTGACTCAATGGTTCAGTGATACAAAAACAGAAACACCAGAAGTTCTCAAAATTTACTTAGAAAGAGACATCTGTTATTAGGTTACTCTGACTTCTTTGTCAAATCTTTCTAAATTAAGAATAACTGTACCTAGAAGTATCGCTTCCCCCAAGCCTAAGATTGCTCTAAAATGCAGTGTTTGGATAAGCGTTCTACTCAGATTGCTTTCAGTAGTTAGCTGCCATTGAAACATCTGAAAGTCAAGCAATCGTGTAATATAACCTGCAAAACTACATGGTGCAGAAGAAATGCAAATATTATTTATGATGAAAGTTGAGAAAAGCAATGTTCATGGCCTACTGCCAACTTTAATTTCCTGTCATGTCTTTGGCATGTAGCAAAAAACCCCTTTGTTTCGATTTTCCAAGCAACTGTACCAAATGTGTGTTAATAAGCAAATAAAGATGATGCGAAAAGAATCAAAACAGTTTCTGTAAGACAACTCTAGATTTACTTAAAATTGAGGATTTTTATAAAAAACATAGCAAATATTTTACTGAGCATCCTCTTTTGTGTAGAGCTACGAATATATGAAAATTCAGGTTTATAAAAACAGTTCACAGAGGAAAGGGTAATTCTGCTTTTCCAAGACAGTTTTTCCCTCACAAGACATGCACTGCATAGTTGTTTTTAATAGCAAATATGTCTAGTACATTTAAAATAAATTTAGTTGGGGCTTCCCTGGTGGTCCAGTGGGTAAGGACACCGCCTTGCAGTGCAAGGGGCGCTGGTTCGGTCCCTGGCCTGGGAAGATCCCAAGTGCTGCGGAGCGGCTGGACTGATGTGTCCAATGACCGAGCCGGAGCTCTGGAGCGCATGCGCCCAGAGCCAGTGCTCTGTGACAACAGAGGCCTCAGCAATGGGAGGCCCACACGCGCCAAAGAAAAAAGATGGATGAAAATGGAGAAATGAAAGGCCAATGGAAGTGGCTCGCCCACCCCCCTCCCTCCCCACCCCTGCCTAAATAAATAAATAAATAAATATTCAAAAAATAATAATAAATTTAGTTGACAAAATCATGGCCTAAGAAAACATTTTCACAAACATTACAGTTCCTAGGAAATAAGACACACACAAATACGCACACACACATATGCACACACATTCTGACATTTGATATAACTAAGCATACTGAGAAGATAGAAAATAAAAAGTATTTACAATCTCATTGGGGCTGTTATAATTCACAGTATTTTAACTCTCTTGTACTTACATAAGAAATCTATGATGAAAATGACCATCATCATAATTGTCACAAATGAAAAATCGAGTGCTAACTTGTGAATCAGGGGAAGACAGGATGAGATGGTTGGATGGCATCACTGAGTTAATGGCATGAGTTTGAGCAAACTCCAGGAGAGGGTGAAGGACAGGGAAGCCTGGCTTGCTGCAGTCTGTGGGGCTGCAAAGAGTTGGACGTGACTGAGCAACCAAGCTGAACTGAACTGAACTTGTGTTTAATCTGTCCAGTGCTTCCTCAGCCTTATCTCACTTAACCCTGTCAACTATGCTGCAGAGGACTCTTGTTATCTCTGTTTAGACATGGGAATCTTGAAAGATGAAACGGCTATACAGCTTGTATGTGAGATTAAGAGTTTCAGTTTATGCAGTTTGATGCTAAAGCCTATGCTTTACTCCACCTGCTGTACTATTTCTCATAACACTCACCCACAACGATCTTTTAAAAATGTAAATCTTATCAAGTCACCAACTGGCTTGAAACCCTCCAATGGCTTCCCATCTCACCTAGAATAAAACACAAATGCTTGCCACTTCCTTCAAGATCTATATAATCCAGCCACTGTGTCCAGACACACTAACATTCTTTGGTGATCTGAGATACTGAGCTAGCTCTGCACTTTCTAGCCCTCTCCCATGAACACTCTCCATCAGACTTTCACATCATTTACTGCCCGGCTTCCTCCAGAAGCCTACTCCAATGTCAAGACCTCAAAAGGGGCCTTCCCTGATCACCTCTGAAAATGAAAGTGTAAGTCACTCAATCATGTCCAACTCTTTGCGACCCCGTGGTCTCTGTTCATGGAATTCTCCAGGCAAGAATACTGGAGTGGGTTGCCATTCCCTACACCAGGGAATCTACCAGACCCAGAGATCGAACCTTCATCTCCTTTGTCTCCTGCACTGGCAGGTGGCTTCTTTACAATCTGAGCTACCTTATAAACATAAAACTCACTTGTCTCTCAGTCTGTTGCTTTAATTATTTTATGGAACTTATTACTCTAATAAGTCTCATTATACAATTATACAGTTATTCATTCACTTTAATATCTGTTCCTTAAGGCACAAGACCTCACTGTTCACCTCAGCATCACTAGTGTCTAGAAAGAGAGCTGGCAAAAAGCACATGGTCAACAGGCTTTTGTGGGATGAATGGATAAAACATTAAGTATATGTGCATTTTTAATAGAAAAGATTTCTGAAATTAAGCACACTACCATCAATGGATAGGAAAGAGTAATAAGTAAATAGTAGAATTAACAACAACAAAAAATTGAAGTGGTATAGAAGACACCTTTGTAACTGCATTTCACCTAGAAATGGTCTGGTTTCACCCCATTTGGAGGACACAGGGCGTACCATGGGGGTTCACTATTTTAGGGGCTAACCAGACAAGTGGAGGCAGAGATAGGGTTAAAAGTCTATGTGAGAACTAAAATAACAACAAAAAAGAGAATGTTTTGGCACAAATCCTCTATCCTTTACCCCTGGAACTCTGTTAAATTCCAGTGTAACCTCAGGGAAACGGTCAGGTCTGGAATCCCCTCCAGATGCTTCGACGGTCACACAATGTGCTCACATCTCAGACTTTCCCTTGATAAGACTCTCTCTCCCTATTTAGGGCTGAGAAATAACTCAGATTGTGTACGGTCAGTCCTATCAACTAATCTACAGCCAATAACTACCACAAAGGTCAAGCTGGAGTAAGTCCCCAAAGTTCAGTCTCGGTGCTTAACTTCTTTGGGGAAGCTGGACAGTACAATGTCTCAGGGGTAGCAAGGAAGCAGTGAGAACCACACATCTGCAGAGTCTGTTTAATGCTGTGTGTACTTCCATTGGGTGGGAATTCTGAAGTTTAAATCCAGACTGGTCTGTGCAATATTACATTTTCCAAAGAACACAAATAGAAGATCTGTTTATTAACTTCAACGAGAGAAGTGTCTCCAAGACACTTGAGGTATATTAATAAAGATAAGTGGAACTAGGAGTATAATATATTTTGTTCTTTTTTTACTTACAATGACATTAACCAGAGTTTAATTTTGGATTCAGGTACTACAGACATAATGAAAGGAGATAGCTTTTTATAAAAGTAAGTATATTTTAAAGAATATGAAAAAGTATTATGACTATATAAAGAAGGTTATAAACTGCTTATATAAATACTATACAACAGTATACTGTAGAATAGCATAAAAGGAAAATAAAAATTTAAATTAAAACTTCTTGCTTTAAGATTCCATACATTATGCTTTATAGCAAAGTTGGGCATGTTCTTTAACAAATATTCTGAGGAACTTCTTAAAATAGAAATCCAATGGATAAAAAGAAATACAAGCAACAATCATCAGTTAAAACTATACCAGGGTTCCCCTGGTGGTCCAGTGGGTAAGGACACTGCCTTGCAGTGCAAGGGGCGCCAGTTCGATCCCCGGCCTGGGAAGTTCCCGCGTGCTACTGAGCAGCTGGACCAATGTTTTCAACTACCGAGTCGGAGCTCTGGAGCACATGCGCCCAGAGCCAGTGCTCTGCAGCGAGAGAGGCCACTACAATGGGAGACCCATGCAGGACAAAGCACAACGATCAGTGAATGAAAGATCAATAGAAGTGGCCCCCCCACCCCGCCAAAAAAAACCACTTAAAAAAAAAAAAAAAACTATGTCAAATCAATTAAGTCAAGTGAGACCTAGTTTCTTCAGCATACAGCGTGTTGAACTGTGCTTTCTCAAACAACGTTACTAATTTAAAAATAAGAGATAGATCCACTTACCAAAGATTTATCAGGATAAACTCCAGCTCTTAGCAGAGATGCCTTCCAGCTGTCTACATCCTCCTGTGAATCACAAGCCAGTTCAAGGAAGCGATAGTCTTTGTATACATTTCTGGAGTCAAAAAAAAAAAATTCAAGCTTTTAGTTTGGAACCCAATTCAATATGATTTCATATCCCTACGGTCAATGATGATACAAATGGGGGGGGGGTGTTATCTGACAGTCATTGATAAAGGACAAAAATAATCTATTACATTTAAAATAATCAGCAAATTACTATATATGTATGTATTATACGATTAAAAAAACCTTGCATAAAGAATTTAGAGCTATCTGTACTAGCAAGCAATAAGAAGGGAAGGAAATAGAAAGGCTCTCAGTACGACACACTGGGTGCCAACTGATGCGGAGTTGTTCTAGGGGAATGGATTTGCGATCGCCTAGTAATTCGGTAAGTTTTTGAAGTTAATTTACAAGTTTAAATGGCTCAAAAAAATTTTAATTTGTGGCAATAATCTCAAAAACTTAAATAGCATGCTGGATTCAAATCAGAAATGCTCATCCATATTGTGAAAAGGAATGAACATTAGCCAGTATTTAACAGAGTAAATTGCCTATAAAGTACATATTTATAATTAGGACAATACTATAATTTTTTATTTCCTTTCCTAATAATAAAATAATATACAAGACATAATACTTAAATAATCTGGAAACTAGTAAATACATAAAAATGAATACAATCATCCATTTTCTACTATTGACAGATAAAGTTATTTCTTCATATTCTTTTGTTCTATGTATATTTTACACAGTTGAGGCTCTCTCTCAATTATGTGTTCTTTTCGCTTACTATTATATTATGGTCATACACATATGCTATTAAATCATCATAAATATCAAATTATAATGGTATAATATTCATTACCATAAGTGCATGATAATTTTTTCATCACCTCCTAATATTATAGATAAGTATTTTCCATTATTTGGAATCACAAATAATGCTCAAACACATATTTCTATCCATAAGCCTTTGTCTTTCTACTTTAATTTACTATTACTATTTTCTGAGGATAGAGTCCTATAAATGGAGTTACAGAATCATTTTGAAAACAATGACACACAAAGATGATTTCAGTCATCTTTTGAGAGAAAACAATCCATTTTATACAGATACTAGCAATGGATAAGATTAATAGTCCTTTTCTCTTCTCTCCCTCAAGGTATTCTCATTCATGCCTGAGTGTCAATTTACACCTAACCCAGATGGCTTACATATTTAAATCAACCCTGCCCCAGATTTATACTGCTCATTGACTTTTTCACTTTAGTATCTCAAAGGCACCTTGACAGGCTTCCCTGGTGGTCCAGTGGGTAAGGACACCGCCTTGCAGTGCAAGAGGCGCCGGTTCGATCCCTGGCCTGGGAAGATCCCATGTGCTGTGGAGCGGCTGGACGGATATGTCCAATTACTGAGCCAGAGCTCTGGAGCTCATGTGCCCGGAGCCGGTGCTCTGCAGCGACAGAGGCCATCGTGATGGGAGGCCCACACAGGACAAAGAACAAAGATGGATGAAAATGGACAAATGAAAGACCAATAGAAGTGGCCTGCCTGCTCCCCTCCCTCCCCCCCAGCCCCCGAAGAGAAATAAATAAATAAATCTTAAAAAAAAATAAAGGCACCTTGACATGAACCAGTGAACTGGTGGTTTCCAACTTGATGTTCCCATTTCATGCAACATCAGTGTGATACAGATAATCTGGAGGCACCTTAGACCTTCACACTCTCATACACCTCCTTATATCTTACCACCTAAAAGCATACTTCCTGTATAGTATCTATCCTGTATAGTGACTCTCTCTTTGGGGCTACTTCAACAGCCTCTTCATTAGTCTCCCAGCATCAATGGCCTCTTTAAATTTGTTTCCTCCTGGGAATCCTCATTATCTTCTGAAAATGTGAATCAGATATTTTTTACCTCTGGTATAAAACACTCCAGTTACATCTTGCTTTTAGGAAAGGACCACTGTCTATGATAGCCTACAAAGTCCTGCATCAGACCACCATTACCTGCCTCTCTAGTTTCTTCTCATACCCTGTTCTCCTTTGCTTTCTCAGCCATACTGCACATTTACTTCCTCAAATGTGCTGTGCTTATTCCCAAAGTCTTTGATTAAATTTCTGTCTCTGCAGCTCTCTGTCCTTGCCTCATTATACAGTTACCTCATACTCTTTCTTGGGATTTCAGCTTAGTCAAAGCTTCTTCAGACATCACTTTCCTAATTCCTCTAGAGGAGTCAATTCCTCTTTCACACATTTTCATATTTTTATTCACCTTTCCTTCATAGTACTAATCACAACTGTCATTTCTGTATTACAGGTGGGTTTCTTTTTTTCTCTCTTTTCTATTCAATTGTTTTCATAACATCTATCTTCCCAACTAGCCTATACATTCCTGGAGTCAAAAAAATTAGGTAGACCATGGAATGTGTCATTTTTATGCTCATCATTATATTTTCAGAGAATTTAAGAAAGACAGTGGCTTCACTGTGTTTTGATTCCTCTGTACATCCAATTCAGGTCAAGTACATCCTCTTAAGTCAAGACGACATTAGGACTGGTAGTCAGGTGGAGGGTGTGAGACAGATAATTGCTGTGATACTTTCTTGCTCTGAGATGAAAAAAAGCTTTGGGACCATCGCAGGAGAACTTTAAGACAAGGACTAGCATGTAGAAGCCCTTGAGTAGAGCTGACCCTCAATGATCATAGGACTGCTGAGTGTTCACAAGCCTCTGACTGAAAGGAAGTATAAAAGGACTGAGTTTTCTCTAACCTGGTGAAGAAGAAAGGCTTTCTTCAAGTATTTCAAAAGGTAACTGGCAAATATGCTTAATTCTGTCCCTGAAGACTTGGGTGTTTGAGACTTTCCACACTCACGGGACCAGCCCACTTAAAGTATCCAGCAGTCAGATCTGTGTCACAATGAGCCAAGGGAATAGACTTTAGGACACTGAGGTCTAACAGCCAGAGAAGACAAAGAATACAGAAGGCAATTAGAGCAGTCTATCAACAACCGAGCTTGGTTGGAATAAGAGTTGAAGAGGTACAAGAGAACATTAAAAAAGATATAACCAAGAAAGTAAGATTTTTAAGATGTTGAGTAGGTAAATTGAAGGAAACGATGATCAATCTTGAGAGTAGAATTAGTAGATTTTAAGATCCAGTAGGAGAATCAGAAAATTATAAAGGAAGAGAAATGTGGAAGAAAGATCCAGAACATCTAAAGTATAATAATAGAAATTCCAGAAAAGGAAAAAGAAGATGGGAGGAAAAAATAACTATTAAAAAAGAACCTATTTTTTTTAAAAAAGGAAACTTAGCCTGATTTTTAGAAAGATCCAAATCTGTACATTGAAAGTGTTGTTTCAGGTAGAACTGGTGAGAAAAGACACCATACAGGCATGTGCTAATATAAATCTTGAGCGCTGAGATAAAGAACAGTCTTCTGTAAAGAAACAGTAAGTTGTTTATAAAGGAAAAAGAATTAGAAGGGCTCTGGACTGACCATTCAAAAGGCAGAAAGCAACGAAATAGTGTTTATGGGGTTTAAGAGGACTGCAGATTCAGAGCCCCACATCCAGCCAGCTTATCACCACATACCCTAACTTGAGGGCAATTCCAAGACAGTATTAGGGCAACAACAACAATGAACCTGTGTTCATTCATAATGATAGATAGTCTAAGATCTGCAATATAAGGACTCAGTAAGAACTCAAAGTAGAAGAGTTTCACAACAGAAATTCAAATTGTTTAAAACTTGATGGAGAGTGGAAGGAAGTACAGATACTCCCAAGTTCTCCTCTGATGGATGTAGAGGTAGGGGAAAGGAAAAGGATTCCAAAGTTTTCATATTGTTGGAAGAAGTGGACAAGAAGAAAAATAGGAGAAGAAAGTGTTTGGGGAGAGAAATACTATTATTCATGGAATAATAGGACTGTGTACTAATGAGTTTAAACATTAATAAAATAAAAAGTATAGTAGAAGCCCCCAAAATTAGAACCTATCATAAAAAGTGAAGTAAGTCAAAAAGAGAAGGACAAGTACAATATACTAACACATATATATGGAATCTAGTAAGATGGTAATGATAATGCACGCAGTGAAGCGATGGAAAAACAGACATGGACAGTAGACATACGGACATTGTGGGGAATGAACAGTGGGTGGGAGGCATAAAGGAAGTAGCATGAAAACCTATACTACAATATGTGAAAAAAATTGCTATTGTCATTGCACTGTGAGAAAAGGGGATCCTTCAGGGGTGCTATGCGATAGTCTGGAGGGGTGGGATGGGGGCTGATATACATATGACTAATCTGGGACCACACATATCTGTAAACAACAAAACTCTGTAAAAGTAAAAAGCAAAATAAAAATTAAAAAAAAAAGAAATACAAAGAGAATTAATAGCCTCCTGATCAAATCAATAGAAAATTAAGTAAAGAGATAACAGAATAAGAAATTTTAATGACAGGAATAAGATCAAGTATATTAATTATTACATTCATAAAAGTTAACTGAATTCTCTCACCTAAATAGTTGACTTAGGTTAAAAAATGAAGTCCAGCTTTATGTTATTTGCAAAAATAAAGGAATAGGTAAAGAGATATCAGACAAACAGGAAACAAAGAAACAAAAATTCATGAATGGCAATATTAATACTGGCAAGACAGAATTTAAAAGTACTGAACAGGGTAAACAGAAATATTATATAATGATATAAAGTACAATTTATAAAAATTGGAAAATACTCATAAACCTGTTTGTGCACCAAATAACACAGAAGACAAATAAATGAAGCAAATGTTCCTTAAAAGTATAAGATAAACTTGATATAATTATTGCATATAATTAATTAAAGTATCAATATAGAAATTTTTAAATATGGCTTTTTCAAATTAAGCATAGTGGACACCATATCTATAAACAACAAAACTCTCTAAAAGTAAAAAAGCAAAATTAAAAAAAATTAGACATAGTGGACAAAACATGAGTAAGCACACAAAAGAAATAAATAGTACAACTGATGAAGAAAATGTAATAGATTCCTTTATCACTTAAATACAAGATAAAGATTTTTTCCTCACCAACAAACCATTTACAAAAATCTGTCATATTCTTGGATCTGTATACATATACAGTGTCAGCTTTAAGAAATTTTTAAAAAGAAATTTTATGAAATCACATTCTTTGATCATAAAACAAAAAAAATAAAGAGGAAAAAATGAATTTAAAAAAATGACTCAAAAAGAAAAAAATAGCACATTCTTAGATAATCCTTGTATCACAGATGAAACCAAAACAAGATTATAAATTACTTAGACAGCAATAAAAAATATATAAATACATCACATTCAACCAATGAAGCACAGCAAAAGCTGTAGGAAAATTTATGACTTTGAATATGCTCACTATTTAGAGAAAAAAGGAAAAATGTTAATATTCATCTACAGAAAGAAAGGAAATTAACATAGATTAAAGTCCAAACTAACAAAATAGGAACTACTAAGATAACATAAAGGATAAAAACATCCATGAGTATTTTCCTATTAGTAACAGATACTAAATTGATAGTTGTAAGTAGGGGAGAAAACTAAAGTATACAAGATCACAGTGAGAAAGGATAGAAAACATACCCACAAATATATAGGAGATTGAGAAAATTAAAATCAAATACTTAATGTGATTCTATGCCATCCTATGCAAAACTAAGAACCTAGAGGTAATTCATAATATCCTAAAAAAAAAAAAACCAACAAAGCTAACTCAAAAAGAACTGGAAAATTCACCGTAGTTTTACAAAGAACCACTAGAATTAATAATATTTTTGCTCAAAAGACTAACGCTGACTGCAAAATAAATATACAAAAATCAATGACTTTTCTCAATACTCCCAGTAACTTTGAAATGTAAAAAATACTACACTCCTATTAGAAGAAAGCTCATAAAATACATAAAACTAAATTTTTTTAACTAAAGTATAAGATCTTCATAAATGGGACAGTATATTTGGATGGGTTGATTTGATTACACTGTCCTCCTAGGTCTTACTAAGTGAGTAGAATTAGTGATTACTCAATAATACTATTTGAATAATGACTACCATCACACCCTTAAAAATACTGACTATCATCTTTAGGATACCACTGAAAATTTTATAACTAAAAAGTGATTCTCCATCAAAGCTCTAATATTTTTGCTAATGGCTCAGACAGTAAAGAATCTGCCTGCAAGGAGACCCAGGTTCAATTCCTAGGTTGGGATAATTCCTGGAGAAGGGAATAGCTACCCACTCCAGTATTCTTGTCTGGAGAATCCAATGAACAGAGGAGCCTGGCAGGCTACAGTCCATGGGGTCACAAAGAGTCAGACAAGACTAAGCAATGAAACATGTTAAGAAGGTTGAGCATTTTTATACATTTATGGAAATTATGCTCTTTGTTCCAATTTCATTACACTTTTTGTATATTACTGTAATAATTTCTCATTTTGTATTTGCATTTGCCTGACATACCTTTGTCTCTTTTACTTTTTTGTTTTTATCTATTTGTTCTGTTTTTTAAAAGAAATATCTGTTATAAATGTTAACCACAGAGTAGACTTTTATTTTTTATCCCAGTTTGAAAATCACCTTCTACAATTTAGGAAAGTTTTAATCACATTGATTTCTCACTTTTGTTATTGTTATATATATATATATTTATATATTAGTGGCTTTCAGTTCTACAGGTATATAACTATCTTAAAATTTTCCAAATTATTCTTGAATTAACTTTTGTATATAAAATCAGGAATAAAATAGCAATTCTTGGTTTCTTGAGGGATTTAGAAGCTTTTACTTTCCAGTATCTTAACAGGTTTTATATAACTGAAAATAAACAAAGAACCAACCTAGAATTCATAATATTTTTGCTCAAAAGACTAACGCTGACTGCAAAATAAATATACAAAAATCAATGACTTTTCTCAATACTCCCAGTAACTTTGAAATGTAAAAAATACTACACTCCTATTAGAAGAAAGCTCATAAAATACATAAAACTAAATTTTTTTAACTAAAGTATAAGATCTTCATAAATGGGACAGTATATTTGGATGGGTTGATTTGATTACACTGTCCTCCTAGGTCTTACTAAGTGAGTAGAATTAGTGATTACTCAATAATACTATTTGAATAATGACTACCATCACACCCTTAAAAATACTGACTATCATCTTTAGGATACCACTGAAAATTTTATAACTAAAAAGTGATTCTCCATCAAAGCTCTAATATTTTTGCTAATGGCTCAGACAGTAAAGAATCTGCCTGCAAGGAGACCCAGGTTCAATTCCTAGGTTGGGATAATTCCTGGAGAAGGGAATAGCTACCCACTCCAGTATTCTTGTCTGGAGAATCCAATGAACAGAGGAGCCTGGCAGGCTACAGTCCATGGGGTCACAAAGAGTCAGACAAGACTAAGCAATGAAACATGTTAAGAAGGTTGAGCATTTTTATACATTTATGGAAATTATGCTCTTTGTTCCAATTTCATTACACTTTTTGTATATTACTGTAATAATTTCTCATTTTGTATTTGCATTTGCCTGACATACCTTTGTCTCTTTTACTTTTTTGTTTTTATCTATTTGTTCTGTTTTTTAAAAGAAATATCTGTTATAAATGTTAACCACAGAGTAGACTTTTATTTTTTATCCCAGTTTGAAAATCACCTTCTACAATTTAGGAAAGTTTTAATCACATTGATTTCTCACTTTTGTTATTGTTATATATATATATATTTATATATTAGTGGCTTTCAGTTCTACAGGTATATAACTATCTTAAAATTTTCCAAATTATTCTTGAATTAACTTTTGTATATAAAATCAGGAATAAAATAGCAATTCTTGGTTTCTTGAGGGATTTAGAAGCTTTTACTTTCCAGAGTTATGACATTTGCAAATCTGTCTAGATATATAAACATAGAATATTATTTCTCAATTCTTATTTTCACATCTCTTTGAGGCCCCTTTTCTCTTTTTTCCTTTTGTCTTCAATTGTGTTGCACTTAAGGAATTATTTAGATGGTACTCTGCATGTTAAATTTTAATAAATAAATCATCAGGCATTTTCCACCTGGACTTCCCTATTTGTAAATTCTTACTTGCGGTCATTTTATGAGTTGGCTCAAAGTAGAGATGGCCATCTGACTTTCTGGTTGGCGCAGTTTCCACATTTCTCACATTGATTCAATGAGTATTATGAAGAAATTTCTATTTATTATTTTTTTACTGTTTAGTCCAGTTTTTCTTAATCAGTATAAAGCCTGCACCGATCACTCAAAGGATTTCAATTCAGTTCACTTTGTGAGTCTTGCAAAGATTTGACTGACATTTCCACTTTTCAGTGTTTCTGAGACTTCCCATCTCTGTTGTGTATTTTTTGTTTTTTTTTTTTTTGGTTTTTTTGGATATAGTGAGAGATGAAGAAGGGTAAAAAGAAACTTCTAATTTTTCACCTTCTTATAAGAGAAATCATCTCCTTTAATCATCTCCATAGCAACTCTGCAAAACTGGTCATAGAGCTGTTTTATTATTAAGGAAACATACTGAGACAGATTAGGTGACTTTCCTCAAATTGCATAGCTAATAGATGGCACCACCTGGGCCTACCACATACTGTAATAATTTCTCATTTTGTATTTGCATTTGCCTGACATACCTTTGTCTCTTTTACTTTTTTGTTTTTATCTATTTGTTCTGTTTTTTAAAAGAAATATCTGTTATAAATGTTAACCACAGAGTAGACTTTTATTTTTTATCCCAGTTTGAAAATCACCTTCTACAATTTAGGAAAGTTTTAATCACATTGATTTCTCACTTTTGTTATTGTTATATATATATATATTTATATATTAGTGGCTTTCAGTTCTACAGGTATATAACTATCTTAAAATTTTCCAAATTATTCTTGAATTAACTTTTGTATATAAAATCAGGAATAAAATAGCAATTCTTGGTTTCTTGAGGGATTTAGAAGCTTTTACTTTCCAGAGTTATGACATTTGCAAATCTGTCTAGATATATAAACATAGAATATTATTTCTCAATTCTTATTTTCACATCTCTTTGAGGCCCCTTTTCTCTTTTTTCCTTTTGTCTTCAATTGTGTTGCACTTAAGGAATTATTTAGATGGTACTCTGCATGTTAAATTTTAATAAATAAATCATCAGGCATTTTCCACCTGGACTTCCCTATTTGTAAATTCTTACTTGCGGTCATTTTATGAGTTGGCTCAAAGTAGAGATGGCCATCTGACTTTCTGGTTGGCGCAGTTTCCACATTTCTCACATTGATTCAATGAGTATTATGAAGAAATTTCTATTTATTATTTTTTTACTGTTTAGTCCAGTTTTTCTTAATCAGTATAAAGCCTGCACCGATCACTCAAAGGATTTCAATTCAGTTCACTTTGTGAGTCTTGCAAAGATTTGACTGACATTTCCACTTTTCAGTGTTTCTGAGACTTCCCATCTCTGTTGTGTATTTTTTGTTTTTTTTTTTTTTGGTTTTTTTGGATATAGTGAGAGATGAAGAAGGGTAAAAAGAAACTTCTAATTTTTCACCTTCTTATAAGAGAAATCATCTCCTTTAATCATCTCCATAGCAACTCTGCAAAACTGGTCATAGAGCTGTTTTATTATTAAGGAAACATACTGAGACAGATTAGGTGACTTTCCTCAAATTGCATAGCTAATAGATGGCACCACCTGGGCCTACCACATACCTTGGCATATAGCCTCTGTAAAACAAGTATTAGTCCAGTGAATGAATGAATGAATAAATGAACTATGGAATGAACTTGCACTGTGCATATTTTTTACTTAATTATTTTTATTTTGCCTTTTGTTTTTACATAGTTTTGTTCTTTACAGATACATACACTGCATATTTTTAAAACCACCTTTTTCATTTGGACTGGTTCCTTTGACTGGATCCTTCACTTTTTCCAGAAAACCTAAAGTTTCAAAAGTTTGAAGAAGCAAACTATAGCAAGTAGAATGAATCATTTAATTAAAGTAGAGCGTCTTTAAAGGAAATAGCTTTCCAAGTATGACAGTTTATTGTTGGAAAATTTGAAAGGTCATATCTTTGCTACAGAGCAGAAAGGGTAATGGATTATCTTGATGGAATCAAACTTCATCAGTTTTAATTTTCTAATTACTTCTGCATAATAGCTCATAGCTGCCACTTAGGTTCCCATGAGAGGGATTCCACTGCACAGTGTGAGTTACTTTAAGATGTCAAGGTATGGGGAAGGCAAAGCTGGACAACAGCCATGGGAGTGCCTGGCCAGCTGGAGAGTAGGAAAAGTAGAGACTTTCCACACTCTCTAAGCAGATCTGAAGAATTCAGCTTTGGCCCATTCTAACTGACCTTTCTCCAGAGTATTTTCTTTCAGGGGCTCTTCACATGGAAAATTTTTTTTTTTCCCTCTAAGGTGCCTCAGAGGGAAAATAATTATCTGTGAAAATTGAGTTTTTCTTAATCAGTATAAAGCCTGCACCGATCACTCAAAGGATTTCAATTCAGTTCACTTTGTGAGTCTTGCAAAGATTTGACTGACATTTCCACTTTTCAGTGTTTCTGAGACTTCCCATCTCTGTTGTGTATTTTTTGTTTTTTTTTTTTTTGGTTTTTTTGGATATAGTGAGAGATGAAGAAGGGTAAAAAGAAACTTCTAATTTTTCACCTTCTTATAAGAGAAATCATCTCCTTTAATCATCTCCATAGCAACTCTGCAAAACTGGTCATAGAGCTGTTTTATTATTAAGGAAACATACTGAGACAGATTAGGTGACTTTCCTCAAATTGCATAGCTAATAGATGGCACCACCTGGGCCTACCACATACCTTGGCATATAGCCTCTGTAAAACAAGTATTAGTCCAGTGAATGAATGAATGAATAAATGAACTATGGAATGAACTTGCACTGTGCATATTTTTTTTACTTAATTATTTTTATTTTGCCTTTTGTTTTTTACATAGTTTTGTTCTTTACAGATACATACACTGCATATTTTTAAAACCACCTTTTTCATTTGGACTGGTTCCTTTGACTGGATCCTTCACTTTTTCCAGAAAACCTAAAGTTTCAAAAGTTTGAAGAAGCAAACTATAGCAAGTAGAATGAATCATTTTAATTAAAGTAGAGCGTCTTTAAAGGAAATAGCTTTCCAAGTATGACAGTTTATTGTTGGAAAATTTGAAAGGTCATATCTTTGCTACAGAGCAGAAAGGGTAATGGATTATCTTGATGGAATCAAACTTCATCAGTTTTTAATTTTCTAATTACTTCTGCATAATAGCTCATAGCTGCCACTTAGGTTCCCATGAGAGGGATTCCACTGCACAGTGTGAGTTACTTTAAGATGTCAAGGTATGGGGAAGGCAAAGCTGGACAACAGCCATGGGAGTGCCTGGCCAGCTGGAGAGTAGGAAAAGTAGAGACTTTCCACACTCTCTAAGCAGATCTGAAGAATTCAGCTTTGGCCCATTCTAACTGACCTTTCTCCAGAGTATTTTCTTTCAGGGGCTCTTCACATGGAAAATTTTGATTTTTTTTTCCCTCTAAGGATAGCCAAATTCTTGAGAGGGAAAATAATTATCTGGTTGAAACATTAGAAGAGGGTCAACGGCTTCTGGTGGCTTTGGCTGCTTCATTTTTACCCATTTTTGAAGCCTCATCTTAGGCTGTGTCTAGACATCCAAAGAGAGTTGGATACAGGTCTAAAACACTGAACTGAGCTGATTTACTGGAAGTCTCATAAATTCTGTGGATGCAGCTTCCAGGTTCTCACCACATGCTGTAGTTATATAGATAACCCACAGTAATTTGTACTGACTGTATTTTTTTTTGTTTAGTCTATTTCAGCTGCCATCACACAGATAGGAGCTTCTGAATGATTTCACTATGAAATCAAGCTAAACTATGTGTTTTGCAGTTTGAAAAAAAAAAATTCATCTTGATACTAAAAACAATCATAAGAAATTGTATCCCATAGGATACAAGCTGCACCATAGAGAACATGACCATATAATGAGCCCATACTTGATTTTATATATATATATAACTTTCATTCACATCATAACAATGTCTTTGGGTGTTAAAAATGTGAAGTTTAATTTCCTTGCCTATGACAGGTCTCCAAACATCTGAGACCAGATGTCCCATAAGTCATCTAGTCCCTAAGCCAATTCTTTTGCAAACTTTCCCAAGTGTTTCTCATATGAAGAGGTTTCTAGATATAACACTGCATCCTTCTTGCATTCTTGTGAATCTGCTCTATTTTAAATGGATTTTCTGAAAATGAGATGACAGAAACTTTTCACAAATCTCCAGATGCAATATTATTCAGATGTAAAGAAGAAATCTGGCAGAATTTTTACCTGCATTATGGACAGTAAACTTTTACTAATGTAAGTTTAGGCAAAACATAGTAGAATATAGTAAAGACCATAAGTGTCAGTCACTCAGTCGTGTTCGACTCTTTGCGACCCTATGGACTATATACTGAAGGGGGGGATTTTGGGGGCAAAGCTGGACAACAGCCATGGGAGTGCCTGGCCAGCTGGAGAGTAGGAAAAGTAGAGACTTTCCACACTCTCTAAGCAGATCTGAAGAATTCAGCTTTGGCCCATTCTAACTGACCTTTCTCCAGAGTATTTTCTTTCAGGGGCTCTTCACATGGAAAATTTTGATTTTTTTTTCCCTCTAAGGATAGCCAAATTCTTGAGAGGGAAAATAATTATCTGGTTGAAACATTAGAAGAGGGTCAACGGCTTCTGGTGGCTTTGGCTGCTTCATTTTTACCCATTTTTGAAGCCTCATCTTAGGCTGTGTCTAGACATCCAAAGAGAGTTGGATACAGGTCTAAAACACTGAACTGAGCTGATTTACTGGAAGTCTCATAAATTCTGTGGATGCAGCTTCCAGGTTCTCACCACATGCTGTAGTTATATAGATAACCCACAGTAATTTGTACTGACTGTATTTTTTTTTGTTTAGTCTATTTCAGCTGCCATCACACAGATAGGAGCTTCTGAATGATTTCACTATGAAATCAAGCTAAACTATGTGTTTTGCAGTTTGAAAAAAAAAAATTCATCTTGATACTAAAAACAATCATAAGAAATTGTATCCCATAGGATACAAGCTGCACCATAGAGAACATGACCATATAATGAGCCCATACTTGATTTTATATATATATATAACTTTCATTCACATCATAACAATGTCTTTGGGTGTTAAAAATGTGAAGTTTAATTTCCTTGCCTATGACAGGTCTCCAAACATCTGAGACCAGATGTCCCATAAGTCATCTAGTCCCTAAGCCAATTCTTTTGCAAACTTTCCCAAGTGTTTCTCATATGAAGAGGTTTCTAGATATAACACTGCATCCTTCTTGCATTCTTGTGAATCTGCTCTATTTTAAATGGATTTTCTGAAAATGAGATGACAGAAACTTTTCACAAATCTCCAGATGCAATATTATTCAGATGTAAAGAAGAAATCTGGCAGAATTTTTACCTGCATTATGGACAGTAAACTTTTACTAATGTAAGTTTAGGCAAAACATAGTAGAATATAGTAAAGACCATAAGTGTCAGTCACTCAGTCGTGTTCGACTCTTTGCGACCCTATGGACTATATACTGCCAGGCTCCTCTATCCACGGGATTCTCCAGGCAAGAATACTGGAGTGGGTTGCCATGCCCTCCTCTAGGAGATCTTCCTGACCCAGGGATCGAACCCATGTCTCTTATGTCTCCTGCACTGGTAGGTGGGTTTGTTACCACTAGCACCACCTGGGAAGTTCAAAGACCATAAACACCTATTGAAATCAAGGCTGTGCCATTTATTATCTTACGTGACACTGAGCTCCGAAATCACTGCTGATGGTGACTGTAGTCGTGAAATTAAAAGACGCTTGGCCCTCAGAAGGAAAGTTGCAGCATATTAAAAACAAAAGACATTGCTTTTCTGACAAAAGTCTGTATAGTCAAAGCTTTTTTCAATAGTCGTGTATGGGTGTGAGAGTTAGACCATAAAAAATGCTGAGAGCCAAAGAATTGACGCTTTTGAACTGTGGTACTGGAGAAGACTCCTTAAAGTTCCTTGGACAGCACAGAGATCAAACCGATCAATCCTAAAGGAAATCAGCCTTGAACTGGAAGGACAGTTGGAGCTCCAAGACTGTGGCCACTTTATGTGAAGATGTGACTTACTGGAAAAGACCCTGATGCTGAGAAAGATTTAGGGCAGGATTAGAAGGGGTAGCAGAGGATGAAATGGTTGGATATGAGTTCAAGCAAACTCTGGGAGACAGTGGAGGACAGGGAAGCCTGGTGTGCTGCAGTCCAAGGGGTTGCAAAGAGTCAGACATGACTTAGTGACTGAACAACAACAATAAGCCTCTGAATTTCAGTTTACTCATTTATAAAATTGGGATAGTAACAGTAGCTATCTCAGGATTACTGTGACAATAAATACGATTATATGTGTAAAGAGCCTATTTGACATCATGTCCTTCACTGGGTAAATATATAAGCAAAATACAAAAATTATTATTATTCATTACTGTTACTGCATTTAGGTCCTTTACATTGCCCTTCTATAAAAGTAGACCTCTACTGAACTGAACACATACAGACTGTTTAAAACATGAGTAAAATTTATACTTAGCATTATTACATTTCATCTGATTGGTTTTGGCCCATTTACCAGTTTACTTAGATGTTCTCAATCCAAATTCTAGCAAACAGTATATTCACAAATTTTCCTATTTTACATTGTCTGCATATTTTTAGAGACCTTAAAGGATCCCATATCAGAGTTACTGACACATGTCCCATTAATTTGTTCCCACTGAGTATAAATAAGATAAGATTTAATCATAAGTCCATTGTAAAAGGACTATCAAGTCATGTTTATTTCTTCTCATGCATATTTCAAAAGATTATCTCAAGGTCTAACTTTAGTATATCTACTCTATTCCATTAAAAGTTTGGAGTCAGTTTGGTTCAACTTGTTTTTCAAGATCCCAAAAAAGTTTCTGTTGGAAACATTTGCATTTTCTTCTTCCTTTTGAAAACCTAGACAACAACCTCCTCTGTGGACTTTCATTTTTTAACTGATCCACCAATCCTATCATATTCTCACTCATCATCACCTTCCTTATGTCTTCACTTCTGTGCACACTCAACCTGGCACTATAACTACTACCTTGCAAACTTTTGTCTCTCCTATCTTTTCCTTCACCATTTTATTTACCTAATGAAATTCCAATTGAATTACTTTTTTACTCAGCTCATGTATCCAGGTTGCTCAAGAATCCAAGAAAGTCTATACAACTGTGAAGACTATACTCACTGCAAATTTATGACTACAAATATCAAATGGGCACCTAACTTTTCCAGACTTTTCTACTATAAGTCTTCAATCAATATGCTTTCTCACTGTACTAGAGGATTTCTTCCTACCTTTTCTTCCCTCAAATCTCTAATACACTATCTGCCACTCAAACCTAATTTATAATGTTGCCTCACACTACATAGGAAAAACATGTACACTCTGATGAGAATGATCTGTCTTTTTTCCACCAAATCCACCAGACTACCTGCATTAGCAACCACAGGCTTTGCCTTCCTCCTGTACCATGGAAGACCAAATCCTTAACTTATAAACTGGGTCCTATACCTTTTTATATCTTCTGAACTTCCTACAACTATTCCCTTTCTTTTCTACTTCAATGACTTCTTCCTTTCTACTACTGGGTCATTTATATGGCATGCCAGCATGCTTCAAAAGCAATCATTTTAAAACACACACATTCATTTTTATGCTCTAAGAAACTGCCTCATTTCCATTTGCTTTTCTAGCAAAATTTTTTGAGTTATCTTGAAATCACTTCCTCCATTCTGTCCCCTCCCATTCGTTCATCAATCCACCCAGTGAGATCTGCAATGCTGCTACTCTACAGCTATTAGTCTTATCAAGGCTATGTGGCCTACATGTTGCCATAGCAAATGCTAAATTCCTTGCCTTCATGTGATTTGCCTTCACTGCAGCATCTGACATTTTGATCACACCCTGTCTTCAATCATTATCTTCTCAAGACTTTTGGTAATATCACACTCCCCTGCTTTTTACATTTCTACCCCCAATCACTACAGGTTCTTAATCTCTTCTGCTGTCTCCTCTTTAAATTCCTGAGTGCCCCAAGCTCCTTCCCTGGTCTGAGCTTTTTTCCAGTGTGATCTTTGTCCATTGGTATTAAACACCATTTAAACGCAGATAACTGCAGACCTCTACACTGAACTAATATTCCCAGATTCAAGCCATGATCTCCTCTCACCTGGAGGACAGATTCCTAACATCTCCTTGACACTTCTCTTGCTCCACTCTCCACACAGAAACCATCATGATCATATATTATTCACCACCCTGTTTAAAAATCATCCAATGAATTTCCACTATGAGCAGGAACAATATTCAAACTTCTTGCCATGAACGATCTTCCTTTCCAACCTCATTTTTCATTTATGCTTCTCTAACTGCAACATAATTTCATTGATGGAGTGCTGAATGTTGGTCAATGTATGTCTAACATTTACGTTATATAGTAGATGCACAATGATATTTGCTGGCTAACTATTTTTTTGGTCTTTCCTTGTTATTCAAAATTCTTCAAAGACTATTGACAATGAATTAATGATACCAAGATGTTACATTATCATAAGTTTAGAACCAAGCTTGTGATTTCAACCATATAAATTTAATAAGCTATGCCTATTATTCTTATATTTTACAGAGAATATTCCTGATTTCATGTACTTATAATAAAAATAAGCAATGATATAAAACTAAAAATTATGGTACAAGTTAAACAGAAAAGCACAAAACCACTTAAAGTAAATCCCACCAATTTTTTGTGTCAAATAGCAACTTCAAAATGTAATTACATATTATTTGCTAAATGGACAAAGTAACACTACACACCAGACTGAAATTCAGGATATGCAGCCAAAATTGTATTCACAGGCCAAATCACAGTCACATACACCTTATTATTTTTTAAAAAAGAAGCAAAATACATTGTCAACATTTAACAAATTGGGAAACTAGTCAGAGCAAAATACAGGATATAATAAAATTAGGAACTAATTATGGAAAACTGAATTATCATTGATACATGTAAATCCAGCTCTGTAAATCTAGTAAATAAAAGATGAGAAAAAGTCAGAAATGAGATTTAAACTTTAACAGAAATAAGATTAAATTATTTTAAGAGATAGTAAGTATACTTTTGGCTTCCCAAGTGGCACCAGTGATAAAGACCCCATCTGCCAATGCAGGTGATGCAAGAGACATGGGCTCAATTCCTGAATTGGGAAGATCCCCTGGGGGATGTCATGGCAACCTACTCCAGTATTCTTGCCTAATTAGAGAGAAAAAACATAAGGTCCAAACGAGCCCAGATTCCAACATCTCTGACACTTCTCTTGCTCCCACTCTCCACACAGAAACCATCATGATCATATATTATTCACCACCCTGTTTAAAAATCATCCAATGAATTTCCACTATGAGCAGGAACAATATTCAAACTTCTTGCCATGAACGATCTTCCTTTCCAACCTCATTTTTCATTTATGCTTCTCTAACTGCAACATAATTTCATTGATGGAGTGCTGAATGTTGGTCAATGTATGTCTAACATTTACGTTATATAGTAGATGCACAATGATATTTGCTGGCTAACTATTTTTTTGGTCTTTCCTTGTTATTCAAAATTCTTCAAAGACTATTGACAATGAATTAATGATACCAAGATGTTACATTATCATAAGTTTAGAACCAAGCTTGTGATTTCAACCATATAAATTTAATAAGCTATGCCTATTATTCTTATATTTTACAGAGAATATTCCTGATTTCATGTACTTATAATAAAAATAAGCAATGATATAAAACTAAAAATTATGGTACAAGTTAAACAGAAAAGCACAAAACCACTTAAAGTAAATCCCACCAATTTTTTGTGTCAAATAGCAACTTCAAAATGTAATTACATATTATTTGCTAAATGGACAAAGTAACACTACACACCAGACTGAAATTCAGGATATGCAGCCAAAATTGTATTCACAGGCCAAATCACAGTCACATACACCTTATTATTTTTTAAAAAAGAAGCAAAAATACATTGTCAACATTTAACAAATTGGGAAACTAGTCAGAGCAAAATACAGGATATAATAAAATTAGGAACTAATTATGGAAAACTGAATTATCATTGATACATGTAAATCCAGCTCTGTAAATCTAGTAAATAAAAGATGAGAAAAAGTCAGAAATGAGATTTAAACTTTAACAGAAATAAGATTAAATTATTTTAAGAGATAGTAAGTATACTTTTGGCTTCCCAAGTGGCACCAGTGATAAAGACCCCATCTGCCAATGCAGGTGATGCAAGAGACATGGGCTCAATTCCTGAATTGGGAAGATCCCCTGGGGGATGTCATGGCAACCTACTCCAGTATTCTTGCCTGGAGAATCCCATGGACAGAGGAGCCTGGTGGGCTACAATCCATAGGGTCACAAAGAGCTGGACACAACTGAAGTGCCTTAGCATGCACACACATGCAAGTAGACTTTTATGATAGTAAATTTATAAGCCACAATGCTGGATACAATTTCTAGGAAATGAAATAAGAATCATACAATTTCAAATGACCAATATCCATAGGATAAACCATAAAACAAAACTATCTTCAAAATAGTTCTAATCTCAGAGAGCTAATAAGTCTTTCCAGATTTTAAGAGAAAGATTCTTTTATGCAGGACATCTCAGAAACATTAATAGGCCAATACACATTGTAAATCCCCTAGAAAAGAACATGCTAAGAAGAATCCTCGAAGTTTATTTGACTCTATAATCTTGTCTCCTTGAATGTCTCACAGAGCTAGTGTATATCTTAAGGACCAAATTTTGAGTGATGTCTCTATAAACCAATCTCACCTATGAATAAATATGTAAATCTGCTAAAAAGTATTCAGAAAGAGAAGGAGAAATATCATATGACATCCCTTTTATGTGAATTCTAAAAAGAAATGTTACAAATGAACTTATTTACAAAACAGAAAGAGACTCACAGACTTAGAAAATAAACTTATGGCTGTAGGGCGGGAGGGGGTGGTTGGGGACTTTGGGAAAATCATGTACACATTTCCATGTTCGAAATGGATAACCAACAAAAATCTGTTGTACAGTACATGGAACTCTGCCTAATGTTATGTACCAGTCTGGATGGGAGGAGGGTTTGGGGGAGAATGGATACATGTATATGTATGGCCAAGTCCCTTCACTGTTCACTTGAAACTATCACAAAACTGTTAATTGACTATACCCCAATAAAAATGGTTTTGGTGTAAAAATATAAAAAGCATGTTAGGAAACGAAGTGTAATAGAATGTTTAAGAGTATGACCTTGAGTAGTCAAAGCAATCTTGAGAAAGAAGAATAAAGCTGGAGGCATCATGCTCCCTGATTTTAGACTATAGTACAAAGCTAGAGTAAACAAAATGGTATATTATCAACATAAAAAAGACACAACTGCATCATGTTCTGGCACTGTATTTTGAATGACATTAATTTATTAAATAAATTGTATATATTCAAAATCAAAAAAAAAAGACACATAGATTAACAGAATAGAATAGAGAGCCCAGCAATAAACCTATATATACATGGTCAATTAATTTCCAGCAAAGGAGCCAAGAATACACACTGGGAAAGGAAATAAGAATCATACAATTTCAAATGACCAATATCCATAGGATAAACCATAAAACAAAACTATCTTCAAAATAGTTCTAATCTCAGAGAGCTAATAAGTCTTTCCAGATTTTAAGAGAAAGATTCTTTTATGCAGGACATCTCAGAAACATTAATAGGCCAATACACATTGTAAATCCCCTAGAAAAGAACATGCTAAGAAGAATCCTCGAAGTTTATTTGACTCTATAATCTTGTCTCCTTGAATGTCTCACAGAGCTAGTGTATATCTTAAGGACCAAATTTTGAGTGATGTCTCTATAAACCAATCTCACCTATGAATAAATATGTAAATCTGCTAAAAAGTATTCAGAAAGAGAAGGAGAAATATCATATGACATCCCTTTTATGTGAATTCTAAAAAGAAATGTTACAAATGAACTTATTTACAAAACAGAAAGAGACTCACAGACTTAGAAAATAAACTTATGGCTGTAGGGCGGGAGGGGGTGGTTGGGGACTTTGGGAAAATCATGTACACATTTCCATGTTCGAAATGGATAACCAACAAAAATCTGTTGTACAGTACATGGAACTCTGCCTAATGTTATGTACCAGTCTGGATGGGAGGAGGGTTTGGGGGAGAATGGATACATGTATATGTATGGCCAAGTCCCTTCACTGTTCACTTGAAACTATCACAAAACTGTTAATTGACTATACCCCAATAAAAATGGTTTTGGTGTAAAAATATAAAAAGCATGTTAGGAAACGAAGTGTAATAGAATGTTTAAGAGTATGACCTTGAGTAGTCAAAGCAATCTTGAGAAAGAAGAATAAAGCTGGAGGCATCATGCTCCCTGATTTTAGACTATAGTACAAAGCTAGAGTAAACAAAATGGTATATTATCAACATAAAAAAGACACAACTGCATCATGTTCTGGCACTGTATTTTGAATGACATTAATTTATTAAATAAATTGTATATATTCAAAATCAAAAAAAAAAGACACATAGATTAACAGAATAGAATAGAGAGCCCAGCAATAAACCTATATATACATGGTCAATTAATTTCCAGCAAAGGAGCCAAGAATACACACTGAGGAAAGGACAGTCCTTCAGTAAATTGTGTTGATAAAACTAGACAGCCAAATCAAAAGAATAAAACAAGACTACTACTTTATACTGTACACAAAAATAAATATAAAATGGATTAGTGAATTGAATTTAAGACCTGAAACCATAAGACTCTTAGAAGAAAACATACATAGTGAGCTCCTTAACATAAGTCTTGGTGATGATGGCTTTTTAGATTTGACACCAACTGGAAAGGCAATGAAATTACATCTAACTAAAAAGCTGTTATACAGCAAAGGAAACCATCAGCCAAATGAAAAGGCAACCCACTTCATAGAAAAACAAATTTGCAAATTATATATCTAGTTAATATTCAAATATAAAAAGAACACATGCAATTCAACAACAACAACAACACAATCTGATTTTTAAAATGAGCAGAGGAATTGAACAGACATTTTTCCAAAGAAGAGATACAGATGGTCAACAGGTATGTGAAATGGTGCTCAACATCACTAATCATAAGAGAAATGCAAATCAAAACCATGGCAAAATATCACCTCACACTTGTTAGAAAAGCTGTTATTAAACAGACAAGAAATAAGTGTTGGTAAGGATGTGGAGAAAAGGGGACTCCTATTCATAGTTGGTGGGGATGTATATTGGAGCACCCACTGTGGAAGAGAGTATAGAAGGTCCTCCAAAAATTAAAAATAGAACTATAATATGATCCAGCAAATCACTCCTGGGTATTTATTCAAAGAAAATTAAGAGATTAATTCAAAAGGCATGGAAACAGTCTAAGTGTTCATCAAAGGATGAATGGATAAAGAAAATGATATTAATGTTTATATATACATATTATGGTAAGTAAAATAAGTCTCATATACAAATAAAATATTGCATGACCTGTCTTATAGGTTTAATCCTATAAAACACAAGACAAAAAACCAATCCCATAGAAACAGAGAACAGATTGTTGTTTGTCAAAAGCAGTGTGTGGAGTGGTGGGTAAAGAGATATAAAACTTCAAGTTAGAAAAGAAATAAATCATGGAATGTACAACACAGTGATCACAGTTAATAATACTGTACTGCATATGTGAACATTAATAATAGAGTAAGTATTATAAATTCTCACTACAAGAAAAAAATTTGTAACCAGGTATGCTGATGGATGTCATACTCATGAAGATCATTTCACAATATACACATATATAGATAGATGTTAGATCAGTATGTTGTACACCTGAAGCTAACATAAATGTAATATGTCAATTATACCTCAATAATAGAAAAAAGATCCAGCCACCATTACCAAGTACAGTTTTTCCTAAGAGAATTTTCTATAAGGAGTACTATAATGAAACCAGTTGCATTCAGTATCATGCAGGAACTGACCACTCACACATTCCAGATTTCTTCTCCAACCTACCATTAAGTTCTGGATATTTCCACTTATAAAATCTTGATTTACTTTCAAAAGCTCTTCTTCCAAAGCTTCCTTGTATTAGTAAATCGTGCCCCTTTCCACCTAGTGCTTTATGCTAGATGCCATTCTAGGTGTCTCTCTTCTCCCACTTTAGTCAGCCCCCTAAGCAATCTCCCTTTTGTTTTGTCTCCATTGTCTCCTTTCTACTAATGGGTACATGGGGAAATGCAAATCAAAACCATGGCAAAATATCACCTCACACTTGTTAGAAAAGCTGTTATTAAACAGACAAGAAATAAGTGTTGGTAAGGATGTGGAGAAAAGGGACTCCTATTCATAGTTGGTGGGGATGTATATTGGAGCACCCACTGTGGAAGAGAGTATAGAAGGTCCTCCAAAAATTAAAAATAGAACTATAATATGATCCAGCAAATCACTCCTGGGTATTTATTCAAAGAAAATTAAGAGATTAATTCAAAAGGCATGGAAACAGTCTAAGTGTTCATCAAAGGATGAATGGATAAAGAAAATGATATTAATGTTTATATATACATATTATGGTAAGTAAAATAAGTCTCATATACAAATAAAATATTGCATGACCTGTCTTATAGGTTTAATCCTATAAAACACAAGACAAAAAACCAATCCCATAGAAACAGAGAACAGATTGTTGTTTGTCAAAAGCAGTGTGTGGAGTGGTGGGTAAAGAGATATAAAACTTCAAGTTAGAAAAGAAATAAATCATGGAATGTACAACACAGTGATCACAGTTAATAATACTGTACTGCATATGTGAACATTAATAATAGAGTAAGTATTATAAATTCTCACTACAAGAAAAAAATTTGTAACCAGGTATGCTGATGGATGTCATACTCATGAAGATCATTTCACAATATACACATATATAGATAGATGTTAGATCAGTATGTTGTACACCTGAAGCTAACATAAATGTAATATGTCAATTATACCTCAATAATAGAAAAAAGATCCAGCCACCATTACCAAGTACAGTTTTTCCTAAGAGAATTTTCTATAAGGAGTACTATAATGAAACCAGTTGCATTCAGTATCATGCAGGAACTGACCACTCACACATTCCAGATTTCTTCTCCAACCTACCATTAAGTTCTGGATATTTCCACTTATAAAATCTTGATTTACTTTCAAAAGCTCTTCTTCCAAAGCTTCCTTGTATTAGTAAATCGTGCCCCTTTCCACCTAGTGCTTTATGCTAGATGCCATTCTAGGTGTCTCTCTTCTCCCACTTTAGTCAGCCCCCTAAGCAATCTCCCTTTTGTTTTGTCTCCATTGTCTCCTTTCTACTCCAGGACACCATTATCTTTCACCTAGATTGCTATGCAAAACCTCTTAACTCCTCTACTTGCTTCTCTTGCTACCTTCCATTCTGCAGCCAAACCTAACCCCATGAAGGGTTGCCCACTGTTTTAGGATAAAGGCCACCAATCTTTGATATCAGGCTTTGATATTTCCTTCTCTTGACACAATGAAGAAAAAGTGAAGACATAAAAATTTTAAACGAAAAAAGTTTTTAATTTTTAGAAAAAAATATTTTAAAATCGAAGAGCATTGCAAAACACATTTACTGTAAGTGCAGCTGCAGAATCGGCTGAGTCACCACCACTCCTGACTTTCTCTGGCTGCCAACAGCCACAGTGCCAAGTCCATGTCAGCATTAATCACAGTCATGACAAAAGAGCTGAACATGTGAGTTTTGATTATAATTGTGGGGTCTTATTGATGATTGATGGAAAAGATCATAAAGAAGGTGGATGACAATTTAACAGGTAGAAAGTCTTATAATAATATAACATATTTAATATCAAAATACTCTTTCTCAAACCCAAATGCTAAAATAATCTGATGTCACACAATTCAAGAAAGTAATCTAAATAAAAATAGAAAGTCTGGATTCCTTAGTAGGAACTTGATTTGGCTTCTTGGAGGAGCTTCTGCTCCTGGCCCCTTTTCTCCAGACTTCATTGTTTCTCCTGCAAAAAGAGGAGGCAGACTGACTGCTTTGATTGGTGGATTATAAAAGAGAAACTGAGCTTGTGCCTATAGGACACATGCATTTTTTCTCTTGTTTCATGATGCTCTGGTGAGCTCTGCTCTGTGGGAGAGGTCTGTGGCTGCTCAACTTTGGTTACGACTGTGTGCTTAAACGCTGTCATGCCCGACTCTTTGTGACTGCATCGACTGTAGCCCTCTAGGCTCCTCTGTTCATGGGGATTCTCTAGGGAAGAATACTGGACTGAATTGCCATACCCTCTTCCAGGGGATATTCCCAACCCAGGGATCAAACCCAGGTCTCCCGCATTACTGGCAGATTCTTTACCATCTGAGCAACCACCACTGACGGCTGAAGTATTAGCAAGGCACTTGGCCACAGATCTAGATTCATTTGTTTCATGCCTTACTGGTTTGCTTACTGAGCTTCTAAAAATAATAACAACAAATTTGAACTTGAGAAGAGGAGAAATGGGTGTGAATGTTGGCCTCCTAAAACTACAACAGTGAGGGACAGCTTTGAAGAGAGGGTAATGGCTTTGGTTTCAGGTGGATTAAATAGGAAGTCATATCTTCTGAGTAAAAAATGCCCAGTAGGCAGCTGGAGATGTGGGACTGGTGTCTCAGGATAATTAATAATAACCATACCACATGTGGCTGTGATGTGAGTGCCATGTGAATTTGTTTATTTTATTTTAATACAGCTTATTAGCCTTGTTAAGTATTTTCCCATAGGAGGACAAGCCAAACAGCCACAGGTCATGTGTCTACTTGGGCATAACCAATAGCAAATTAGCCAATATTACAATATTGTTAAGAAAAACTTGTTGTTGCAATCCAAACTTCATTTAGCCCAAAGCAATGAAAGACTTAAGAAGGGAATAAAAGGCAACTGGTGAAGAAAGCAGAGAAGGAACCACAATTATTCTCAGTCTGTCTCATTTATTAGGTCAGAAGAGGCTGGGATAATAATCTGCTTAAGCTCAGCATTTCTAAAATCTGAGGGATAAATATAAAGCAGCTACTGGTCCCCCAGGGTGATACCACATTATGAACTAGGAAGAAAATGTTGCCCAGTTTGCATGATCCTGGCATGTACTATTTCAGAATTGACATACATAGAATCTCTTATTTTAGTTAATGATTAACTAATAATAAATATTATGTAAAGCTAAAAATATATTTAAAAAGTTTTAAAACATAAGATTCATGAGCAACCACCAACACAGGACAAGCAACATCTATTCCTAGAAGGCACAATATTGACTAAGAAGCCAAAAAACAACAGTGTGAAATAATATGGAGTTACAGGTTTATTTCATAGCCCCCAAACACCTAGAGAGTTCGCTGAGAATTCTCAGAGCCTGGGATTAGGGTGAGGATATTCGTAAGTTTATTAGTTCGGAGCTACTGTTAAAGAGAACAGGGTAGATGAAGATTTTAGAAGAATGAGAGAAACTAGCATGGTCATGGTACCAATAGTTTTATATAATGGCTCCCCACAAAAGTAGTCTTTTAAATTATTTAAAATTATTATCAATTAATATTGATATTATTATCATTCTACCAAATTCTATCAATGTCAGTTTCTTGCACTCATTTTTGAATGTCACATATGTGTCTTTACCATATGGAAAGACAGGTCTTTATGCGACCCTTCTGTTTGCAGCTACAAAAACGTGTCCTGGGTGCACCTGGGAAGTGTGGGAAGTTCTGTGAGAAGGGATCAGGTACCATGCTTGCGCCAGCTCTGTAGCACTGGTTCCCTTAAGAGAGAGCAGGACGGAGAGAGCAGCACACAATCAGATGCACAAAACGGCTGAAGGCCCCAAATCTGTTTATACACACACGAGTCTCCTTGCTGCAGACAGTTTGTAAAAACCTCATCTGGGGCTTCCCTGGTTGTCCAGTGGGTAAGGACACTGCCTTGCAAGGGGCGCCAGTTTGATCCCTGGCCTGGGAAGATCCCCCGTGCCGCAGAACAGCTGGACCGATGTGTCCAATTACTGAGCCGGAGCTCTGGAGCGCATGCGCCCAGAGCCAGTGCTCTGCAGCAAAAGAGGCCACTGTGATGGGAGGCCCACACAGGCCAAAGAACAAAGATAAGTAGATGAAAGATCAATAGAAGTACCCCCCGCCCAAAAAAAACCCCTCATCTGCAGGAAGCTTGGCTATTTAGTGATCCATGTGGGGAAGCCATTTTAGGTACACTTACTGTTTCTAGCCTAAGTAACTCTAAACGGATTCTGTAAATACATTCATGGATGCAAATGACTTTTTAAAGAATATCAGATTGAAAAAATATCAAGTACTTTAGTAAAAAAAAAAAAAAAGAAAGACAAAATAAAATCAAGCACTTCAATGGCTACCTATGTCTTGTGTGAAGGAGTAGTATTTATAAAGAAGGCAGTGATGATGATGATGGTGGTTCTATGACCAGGGTCCCATGGCATGCCGTTCCAAACTTCAGGCTTTTCCATTCAATGTCGCCTATGTCCTTCTGCTTTCCTCACCACCTGCCAAGCCTCTACTCAGCCTTAGAGCCTCAACCCAAATAGTCCTTCCTCTGAATCTTCCCTAGGCAATATTAATTATGTAAATTATCCTCTCCTCTGTGTTCCCCTAAAGCCTTACTTATGCATTAATGGAATTGAACTACACCTTCTGTTTAAGGAATTTATTACTCCTAGAAGTGGCAGAAATAGAAACAATGTCAGAGCTGATTTACATAAAATCCTGGTTAGAAGATCCATAATAGGCTAATAAAAACCGTAGAGACTTTGAGATATGTTTTCAACATCCAAGTTTCTATGAAGGAGAACATTCATGCCAGGTGTTTCCATAAACCATAACAGAAGGATAGATACATTATATAACTGGTTACATGCTACATCATTCTATACAATGTTTCTTGGGGCATTCATTTATTGACTTATTTGTTTAATAAACATTGTTGAGAAGCTATTTGCCAGGTACTGTGCGATACCCTGAGGGACACAAGGCGATTAAGATAGACAAGGCCCCTATTCTCATGAAACTTTAGTACTTGCAAACACTGATGGTGAATGGAATGCTATGATACTAAAAACCATTTATTCATTCTTCACTGTCAAGGTATCACGTAAATTCCAATATCCCAATGACATTTCCCTCTTTCTTCTAAACAGCAAAAGAAAAAAAAAAAACATTACTTTTATTCGAGTAAGTTTCATCATTTTAACAACTACTCAAAAGATTGAAAATAATTCATAACCCAAATAAAGGGTATCTTTACAAAGTGCCTAGTGGTTTTTAAAAATTCATGTTTACAAATGTACACTACAAAACAGTTTTTGACCAGACAGCTGTTTGAAAGAACAATGATTTCATGTTCTAACCAATTTTAAAATTGAGATGTCTTTGCCTTCCAGGAAAACTCAGCAGCTGTGGAGATTATTTCACATCTCTTTCTTTCACATTTTACTGGATTTAATTTTAAGGGGAAAAAAGATATAAAAGAAAATTGCATACAACACAGAACAAAACCTATTGCAAAACAAGCAATTGCGCATTTTAAACCACAAGGAAAACACAATGGCAACCCCAAATCTCTTTTTAGCTGAGGAAGAAGAAAACATAGCCCTTTCCTGGTGAAATTCACCTCTTTCCTTGCTAAACTTAGAAAATGACTCCTCTACTTCTCAATAAAATAAAGGTTAGGTTGGTTTTCTGTAAGAATAGAAAGGAATAACTAAAACAACTTCAGGAAGCAGCAAAGGAGAATCAGTCTCAAAGAATATAAGTAACTGCTGCTTTATACTTCATTGGTCAAGTCCTGCCAACCACGGTGCCCAGTTTTGAAGTCCAACTAAAGTCATGGAGTCCATCCATGAGGGAACTAGGGGAGCCTGCAATGTGACTATAAGAGGAGACAGATGAGGTGAAACGGCCAGGCAAGATGTTTTCCATAAACCATAACAGAAGGATAGATACATTATATAACTGGTTACATGCTACATCATTCTATACAATGTTTCTTGGGGCATTCATTTATTGACTTATTTGTTTAATAAACATTGTTGAGAAGCTATTTGCCAGGTACTGTGCGATACCCTGAGGGACACAAGGCGATTAAGATAGACAAGGCCCCTATTCTCATGAAACTTTAGTACTTGCAAACACTGATGGTGAATGGAATGCTATGATACTAAAAACCATTTATTCATTCTTCACTGTCAAGGTATCACGTAAATTCCAATATCCCAATGACATTTCCCTCTTTCTTCTAAACAGCAAAAGAAAAAAAAAAAACATTACTTTTATTCGAGTAAGTTTCATCATTTTAACAACTACTCAAAAGATTGAAAATAATTCATAACCCAGATAAAGGGTATCTTTACAAAGTGCCTAGTGGTTTTTAAAAATTGCTGTTTAAAAATGTACACTACAAAACAGTTTTTGACCAGACAGCTGTTTGAAAGAACAATGATTTCATGTTCTAACCAATTTTAAAATTGAGATGTCTTTGCCTTCCAGGAAAACTCAGCAGCTGTGGAGATTATTTCACATCTCTTTCTTTCACATTTTACTGGATTTAATTTTAAGGGGAAAAAAGATATAAAAGAAAATTGCATACAACACAGAACAAAACCTATTGCAAAACAAGCAATTGCGCATTTTAAACCACAAGGAAAACACAATGGCAACCCCAAATCTCTTTTTAGCTGAGGAAGAAGAAAACATAGCCCTTTCCTGGTGAAATTCACCTCTTTCCTTGCTAAACTTAGAAAATGACTCCTCTACTTCTCAATAAAATAAAGGTTAGGTTGGTTTTCTGTAAGAATAGAAAGGAATAACTAAAACAACTTCAGGAAGCAGCAAAGGAGAATCAGTCTCAAAGAATATAAGTAACTGCTGCTTTATACTTCATTGGTCAAGTCCTGCCAACCACGGTGCCCAGTTTTGAAGTCCAACTAAAGTCATGGAGTCCATCCATGAGGGAACTAGGGGAGCCTGCAATGTGACTATAAGAGGAGACAGATGAGGTGAAACGGCCAGGCAAGATGTTTTCCAGAGGAAACTAACAGGCAAAGTACGGTGTGTGGCAGTCCAAAGACCCCTGCATTTAATGAGGCACTGCAACGGGCAGAAATCCTGAGAGAGAAAAATGGCACAGAGATATGAAAAAGAATTTTCCAATAATTCAAGTGAACCTCTGATAATCAGGTCTCCCTCAGCCAATAGTATGGATATAAGGAACCTGGAAAGGAAGAAGCTCTGGAGTATAAACAGTTGCAAGTTGATGCCATGTGGCTGGCGCTGTGTGCGAAGAAAAACAGATCAGACCTAAAGGTGGACTCCAACCTCAGATGCCTCATAAGCTGTCCTGGTACTTGGGTTAAAGGACTGTCCTTTTCTTCTCCCTATGTGTGAGGAACACACAGGGGTTCCTACTGGCTATAAAAGTTACCAGACCAGAAGGATGAACTGTATCTGCAAGTAAGGAATTTGAAGACTACTTTCTGTTTTTTTTTTTAAACCTTTATTTTACTTTTAACTTTTACAGAGTTTTGTTGTTTAGCTCTAGTCATTGCTCTGTGAGAAAAGGGGATCCTTCAGGGGTGCTGTGTGATGGTTGGGAGGGGTGGGAAGGGGGGATATACATGAAGACTACTTTCAAGAGGACTTAAGCTTAACATCCCAGTGGTCTAAAAAAGATGCTCCTGATAGAAGCAAATTAAGTGAATTTTCAATACACGGAATAGGTCAACAGTTTTATCCTACCTAATATCCTTAATCCATATACCAAATCTTTCACCAACTAGACATGTTTCTGACAGTTGCCTTCTTTTGAGTCTTGAGAGCTTTAGGTTTCTGTGAGAATCATTGTGGGATGTGACAGAAAGAACATAGACTTTCGAAGCACAGAAATTTGGACTCTGGAACTTGTTAATCATTTGTCAGTTTTGTGACTCTGGGCAAATTACTCAAGTTCTGAGAGTCTTGATTTATTGTTTATAAAAGGACAGTACTATCTAAGAGGGTTTTAAGGAAATTTTTAGCATTTGGAGACCAACTAAAGTCATGGAGTCCATCCATGAGGGAACTAGGGGAGCCTGCAATGTGACTATAAGAGGAGACAGATGAGGTGAAACGGCCAGGCAAGATGTTTTCCAGAGGAAACTAACAGGCAAAGTACGGTGTGTGGCAGTCCAAAGACCCCTGCATTTAATGAGGCACTGCAACGGGCAGAAATCCTGAGAGAGAAAAATGGCACAGAGATATGAAAAAGAATTTTCCAATAATTCAAGTGAACCTCTGATAATCAGGTCTCCCTCAGCCAATAGTATGGATATAAGGAACCTGGAAAGGAAGAAGCTCTGGAGTATAAACAGTTGCAAGTTGATGCCATGTGGCTGGCGCTGTGCGAAGAAAAACAGATCAGACCTAAAGGTGGACTCCAACCTCAGATGCCTCATAAGCTGTCCTGGTACTTGGGTTAAAGGACTGTCCTTTTCTTCTCCCTATGTGTGAGGAACACACAGGGGTTCCTACTGGCTATAAAAGTTACCAGACCAGAAGGATGAACTGTATCTGCAAGTAAGGAATTTGAAGACTACTTTCTGTTTTTTTTTTTAAACCTTTATTTTACTTTTAACTTTTACAGAGTTTTGTTGTTTAGCTCTAGTCATTGCTCTGTGAGAAAAGGGGATCCTTCAGGGGTGCTGTGTGATGGTTGGGAGGGGTGGGAAGGGGGGATATACATGAAGACTACTTTCAAGAGGACTTAAGCTTAACATCCCAGTGGTCTAAAAAAGATGCTCCTGATAGAAGCAAATTAAGTGAATTTTCAATACACGGAATAGGTCAACAGTTTTATCCTACCTAATATCCTTAATCCATATACCAAATCTTTCACCAACTAGACATGTTTCTGACAGTTGCCTTCTTTTGAGTCTTGAGAGCTTTAGGTTTCTGTGAGAATCATTGTGGGATGTGACAGAAAGAACATAGACTTTCGAAGCACAGAAATTTGGACTCTGGAACTTGTTAATCATTTGTCAGTTTTGTGACTCTGGGCAAATTACTCAAGTTCTGAGAGTCTTGATTTATTGTTTATAAAAAAGGACAGTACTATCTAAGAGGGTTTTTAAGGATTTGAAATAATGTTTTTAAGCATTTGGCATGGTGGATTAGTCACTCAGTCCTGTCCAACTCTTTACAACCCTATGGACTGGAGCCCACCAGGCTCCTCTATCCATCGAATTCTCTAGGCAAGAGTGGGTTGTCATTCTCCAGGGGATCTCTGGCCACAGGGATTGAACTTGAGTCTCCCACATTGCAGGCAGATTCTTTACTGTCTGAGCCACTGAGGAAAGCCAAAGGGGGTTTTTAAGGATTTGAAATAATATATGTAAGCACTTATCATGGTGCCTGGTAGTAATTATCATTAAAATGCAAAAGTTCCTGGAGAAAGCTATTAGCTCACAAGGCAATGTGCAAAGATGTCTCTAACTGAGAAAGGAAGACTGAAGAAGAAAGCAGACAGAATGAGTAGTGAGGATGAGTCATGGACAATATCAATCACAAACTCCAGGTTCTCCATAGCTTTCTGTCCTGAGCTTGGTAAAAACACCAGGATAAATAGTCATGGAAGCACATATAACAGACTTTTATCTGGCTAATATATTTTAGACATGATCTTGACTAGAGATGAAATACGACATTTCTTAGTCCTTTTCAAATGCAACGTTATATAATTCTAAAAAATCAGAGTGAAGAAATGGGATCAACAAAAGTACATTATATTTTTCAAAGTATCACTGATGATGAAACCAGTACAATACTGTCCAATAAAGAAGCTAACATTCAAGAACAGAACCACAGTAAATTATAGAGTTAGGTCTGCAAATCAGCCTGATCAAAAAAAGATCCAAAAAAAATTTTTAAATATCCTACTAATATCCTTAATCCATATACCAAATCTTTCACCAACTAGACATGTTTCTGACAGTTGCCTTCTTTTGAGTCTTGAGAGCTTTAGGTTTCTGTGAGAATCATTGTGGGATGTGACAGAAAGAACATAGACTTTCGAAGCACAGAAATTTGGACTCTGGAACTTGTTAATCATTTGTCAGTTTTGTGACTCTGGGCAAATTACTCAAGTTCTGAGAGTCTTGATTTATTGTTTATAAAAAAGGACAGTACTATCTAAGAGGGTTTTTAAGGATTTGAAATAATGTTTTTAAGCATTTGGCATGGTGGATTAGTCACTCAGTCCTGTCCAACTCTTTACAACCCTATGGACTGGAGCCCACCAGGCTCCTCTATCCATCGAATTCTCTAGGCAAGAGTGGGTTGTCATTCTCCAGGGGATCTCTGGCCACAGGGATTGAACTTGAGTCTCCCACATTGCAGGCAGATTCTTTACTGTCTGAGCCACTGAGGAAAGCCAAAGGGGGTTTTTAAGGATTTGAAATAATATATGTAAGCACTTATCATGGTGCCTGGTAGTAATTATCATTAAAATGCAAAAGTTCCTGGAGAAAGCTATTAGCTCACAAGGCAATGTGCAAAGATGTCTCTAACTGAGAAAGGAAGACTGAAGAAGAAAGCAGACAGAATGAGTAGTGAGGATGAGTCATGGACAATATCAATCACAAACTCCAGGTTCTCCATAGCTTTCTGTCCTGAGCTTGGTAAAAACACCAGGATAAATAGTCATGGAAGCACATATAACAGACTTTTATCTGGCTAATATATTTTAGACATGATCTTGACTAGAGATGAAATACGACATTTCTTAGTCCTTTTCAAATGCAACGTTATATAATTCTAAAAAATCAGAGTGAAGAAATGGGATCAACAAAAGTACATTATATTTTTCAAAGTATCACTGATGATGAAACCAGTACAATACTGTCCAATAAAGAAGCTAACATTCAAGAACAGAACCACAGTAAATTATAGAGTTAGGTCTGCAAATCAGCCTGACTCACAAAGAAAATATTAAGATCCAGTTTATTAATATATTTTTTTAAATGATGAATAATCACTTAGGTCTTTCTAGGTGGCACTAATGGTCAAGAACCTATCTGTCAATGCAAGAGACTTAAGAGATGTGGTTTTGATCCCTGAGTTAGGAATATTCCCTGGAGAAAAGCATGGAAACCCACTCCAGTATTCTTGCCTGGAAAATTCCATGGACAGAAAAGCCCAGTGGGGTACAGTTCATAGGATCACAAACAGTCAGATACAACTGAAGAGATTTACCACGATAGTTACTTATATTAATTGTAATAACTATTTACAAAGTAATTTATGGTGCTAAGCAATCAGCATCAACATTTTGGAATCTAGAACACTTTGTGGAAGCAAGGAGCTGGCTCAGAATATGTTGCCTTCTAATCCAGTCTGTTTTAAGCATACTTACATTGAGGAAAATGGGGATGTTGGCTTACAGATTACCTAATCTCTATTTGGGGTACCATTTTCCTGGTAACTTTCCTCCTGAGAGGTTGCCATTGTGATGATTAATTTATGGACCTTGAAGAAAAGAAACCAATTCCAAGTGGATTGTTCATCTGGAACTCTGTTGTTTTACTATTTTTTGAAACAGTCCAACAACATCCCAGGATCCTTTCTGTGTATTTCAACTCAGCTCTTTTCAGCCTCCACTGTGGTTCATTAGAAATATATTCCTCTCCACACTATTGTCAACTCCCTTCTAAAAATCTGGAAAAATTCCTTGTTCCCTAGCTTCAAAACTCTTCAGGTCATCTTCAAAACTTCCTGTAATTTAATTCTGCTAACACATATTCTCTTCCCATCTTCACACACATTGAAAATCTTGTCATAGTATACTTTCATGTCTACCAGCAAAGCAAAACCTGCTGTTCAATGAACACAATTTTCTTTGACCAAGACTTCCCATATCCCAGTCTTTGTATATGGAATTCTATTTCTATCTAGTCTTTTTACCTGATTCACAACTGTATTTCATGAAAACTTCATAATGCTCATCTTGAACTAATCCTTTCATACCTTACTGAATATGTGTGTGTGTAAAACTTGGATATTATTAACTTCAATAATTTTGTGGGTTTTTGCCTCTCCTTACAAACTTTTCATGAATGTTTTATTTCCTTCAATAATCAGTCTGGAATCTCTTTTAGATTACTACCTAAATGTCTGACAAAGTAATATATGTTAAAATGAACTATAAAGTTCTATGCAATTACTCAGTACCATTTTTTAATATCCTCACAGAGCATGCAGTTACCATCAAATAAATGTTGACTAAAGTTTAAGACTTAGGAGAAATTCAGTAATCAGCAAGCTCAAGGATAATAGTAAGGAATACCAAAGCCCATTCAGTCCCTCATCCACACCCTCACTCATTCACCACAGAATACTTACTCCCTGCCAGGTACTGCTCTGGGAACTGAGGATATAGGAATGAACTGTGTTAGTTGCTCAGTTGTGTCTGTCTCTTTGTGACCACATGGACTGTGGCCCGGAAGGCTCCTCTGTCCATGGAATTCTCCATACAAGAATACTGGATTGGGTAGTTATTCCCTTCTCCAGGGGATCTTCCCAACACAGGGATTGAACCCAGGTCTCTGACACTGCAAGGCAGATCTCTTACAGTCTGAGCCACCAGAGAAGCCCTAACAAGAAATGAGAATTTATTGAATAAATGAGATTAAGTTCTTGCTTTCACAGAATTTACACTCAAATGGGGAAGATAGAAAACAAAAAAAGTGAGTCAAAAGACTTAGAAGTATTAAAATATTAAAAAGTCAAAAAGAGCAGAAGAAGACAGAATGATAAAAGTGCCTTTTTAGAAAGAGTAGTCAGAAATGAGGAGATAATATTTGAAAGGAGCTAAGAACTGAAGAGGGAGGCATGACTCATAAGCACTTCTGGAGGAAGAACTTTCCAGACAAATGCAAAAGCCCTCAGATACAATCAAGCTTAACAAACTCAAGAAACAGGAAGGATGCCAATATCACTTGAGCATGGGGAACAATGGAGGGTACCCAGAAATGAGTTCAGAGAGGTAGCCAGAAGCCAGATCAAGGAGGTCCTTGTAGGTCCACGAGAATAAGTTTCCCTACGCCTAAGAGCAAAGCACTGAAGAAATTTAAGCAGAGGTGTGTAGTAGGACCTGATTTACTCCTCCTGGTTGCTACATGATGAAGAAGCTACCCATGGTGTAGCAAAAGAAGAAAAAGATCAAGGAGGAGGCTGCTACAGAAGTCCAGGACACAGATGACTACATTGGGGAGGTGAAGGTGGTAAGACGTGGTCCAGTTGCTATACACGTGTATCTCTTCAACAATGAGCCATCATAACTTTTATGAGGAACTGGTTATGGAAAGTACGGGCAAGAGAGGAATCAAGGGTGACTCCAAAGTTTCTGGCATGAGCAACAGGGAGACTGGAAGAGGACTGTGTCTGGGTGTGGAGACCAGGAGTTCGTTTTTAAACTCGTGTGGATGGGTAGGAGACGGGATATAAATTTGAACTCCAGGAAAAGAGTAAAGTTGGATAGTTTGGATCCTCAGCATATGGATGGAGCAAGGATATCCTCTTAATATTCTTACCCTGTGACACTGGAGACTAACGCATTCAGGATTTCACTGAAGATCATGACTGATGTGGCAATAGCTAAGCAGACAGACCAAGGTCATGAGCTTGCTAGTGGTTTTGTATCTATTTAGAAACTATTCATGTGCAAATTTTGGTTGTTCAGTCACTAAGTCACGTCCAACACTTTGCAACCTCATGGACTGCAGCACACCAGGCTTCCCTGCCCTTCACGGTCTCCCACATTTTGCTCAGGCTCATGTCCATTGGGTCAGTGATGCCATCCAAACATCTCATCCTCTGCTACCCCTTTTCCCGCCCTCAATCTTTCCCAGCATCAGTGTCATTTACAATGAGGAAATTTCAATTGCAAATACTTACATGCTATTCTGAGCTTAGGCAGAGGTATACAAACCCCCTGCACTAAGCATTATACTAGTCTACTACCCAAATTTAATCAATTAAAATTTTTAAAAAACATGTATATTTCAAATGAATAAGCTTTGATTATCAACACTGGTGCATGAAAAGGAGTTTAGAATGCCCCATGCTAGTTTTCAGGCCAGTGTAAAATTACTATCTCAAGATTTCTCACAAATGAATTGCACTCTCCAAAGGTGATGAAGCATCAGTCTGTTTCTCCACATGTATGCTCATTCATTTCCTACAATGAAAGGAGAAAATGGACACACAGTCTAGCAGGATTATGTTTATAAAACCAGACTGTTAGTTCAAATAAGCTAAGCAAATTTCAGCAACAAGAAAACTGACCTACCTCCCCAGGTGAAACAAGGGGAGATGGACCTCAGAGCCCAGAAAAAGTCATAGTGATAATACAAACTACCAAAGAAAGAACATTTAACCCTCCAAAGGAAACCAAGCACTCCAGGCTTCTGGGGTTCTTCTCCAGTCAGCACGTGGTGGAGTTCACTATAGAAACACAGCAGAGCAAGAAAGACAGTAGGGGCTTCCCTGGTCGTCCAGTGGGTAAGGACACCGCCTTGCAGTGCAAGGGGCACTGGTTCGATCCCTGGCCTGGGAAGATCCCACGTGCCTCAGAGCGGCTGGACCGATGTGTCCAATCACCGAGCTGGAGCTCTGGCGCATGCGCCCAGAGCGGCGCTCTGTGACAACAGAGGCCACCACGATGGGAGGCCCACAAGAAAAACCAAAAAAACAAAGTTTTCCAGACTATTCATAGTGCAAATCATGAGCTTGCTAGTGGTTTTGTATCTATTTAGAAACTATTCATGTGCAAATTTTGGTTGTTCAGTCACTAAGTCACGTCCAACACTTTGCAACCTCATGGACTGCAGCACACCAGGCTTCCCTGCCCTTCACGGTCTCCCACATTTTGCTCAGGCTCATGTCCATTGGGTCAGTGATGCCATCCAAACATCTCATCCTCTGCTACCCCTTTTCCCGCCCTCAATCTTTCCCAGCATCAGTGTCATTTACAATGAGGAAATTTCAATTGCAAATACTTACATGCTATTCTGAGCTTAGGCAGAGGTATACAAACCCCCTGCACTAAGCATTATACTAGTCTACTACCCAAATTTAATCAATTAAAATTTTTAAAAAACATGTATATTTCAAATGAATAAGCTTTGATTATCAACACTGGTGCATGAAAAGGAGTTTAGAATGCCCCATGCTAGTTTTCAGGCCAGTGTAAAATTACTATCTCAAGATTTCTCACAAATGAATTGCACTCTCCAAAGGTGATGAAGCATCAGTCTGTTTCTCCACATGTATGCTCATTCATTTCCTACAATGAAAGGAGAAAATGGACACACAGTCTAGCAGGATTATGTTTATAAAACCAGACTGTTAGTTCAAATAAGCTAAGCAAATTTCAGCAACAAGAAAACTGACCTACCTCCCCAGGTGAAACAAGGGGAGATGGACCTCAGAGCCCAGAAAAAGTCATAGTGATAATACAAACTACCAAAGAAAGAACATTTAACCCTCCAAAGGAAACCAAGCACTCCAGGCTTCTGGGGTTCTTCTCCAGTCAGCACGTGGTGGAGTTCACTATAGAAACACAGCAGAGCAAGAAAGACAGTAGGGGCTTCCCTGGTCGTCCAGTGGGTAAGGACACCGCCTTGCAGTGCAAGGGGCACTGGTTCGATCCCTGGCCTGGGAAGATCCCACGTGCCTCAGAGCGGCTGGACCGATGTGTCCAATCACCGAGCTGGAGCTCTGGAGCGCATGCGCCCAGAGCGGCGCTCTGTGACAACAGAGGCCACCACGATGGGAGGCCCACAAGAGCCAAAAGAACAAAGACGGATGAAAATAGAGAAATGAAAGACCAATAGAAGTGGCCTGCCTGTCCCCTTCCCTCCCCACCCCACCCCCCAAAAGATAAATAAATAAAATAAATGCTTTAAAAAAAAAGAAAAGAAAAGAAAGACAGTAAAATCAATGGTGCCATGTGACACAGGCCAAGTCTGTCCACTTATGCAATAACTCACGTGCTGATGCTCCTGATTTTGTAACTGAAGACAGGATAAAGTACGGGTGTTTTTGAAGAAAAAGGCCTAATGAATCACAGAAACTTGTCTTCTCCTCCACAGCATGTCAAAGAATGAGTCGTGAACGTTTCCCTGAAGTCAACTGTATGTGTTATTTGTTATGAAACAGTAATTGTAACAGGCACTCCTGCAAAGTGGCCACAGATTAGAAATTATGATTAAAAAATTAGGAAATAGTGACCCTGGGCAAGGAAAAGAGCCATTTATGCATCTAAGGAAAATAGACCATAGAGTACTTCTTTTTTTATAAGCACTTTGTCATTTTAAGTCTACTGTACTTTGAAGAGAGTACAAGAAAAGCATAACTGGGTCAAATCTAGGATTCACTATAAGAACATTCCATATGTGAGAGAGAAAACAGGAAACATATCAGAAAAGGCAAAGGGCTCTCCCTTGCGATCAGTCTCTGAGCGCAGAAATGCTTTCCCTTAGGAATAAGCTAACATTCAAGGCAGCCATAATTTTATATAAATTGCTTGAGATCTATCTGCATCCCCTTGGGGGGCTGATGTAATCTATTAAGGTCTAGAATTGACAGGACTGCAGGGAAGCTTATATTTTAATCCAAAGATCCCTCTTAATTCCAATAGTTTAAAATTTCATGGAGAGAAATCATAGTAACATAATCTCATGGCCTCAACACTAAACATCTCTCATTTTTACAGAAATAAAGCACCCTAATCCTTTTGCTATGATATGCAAGGTAATTCTACTAATCTCAGATTATTTAAATTTTCACCCACAGATTCTTGTCTTTCTATATTCTACCTTTTCTTGCACTTTGACTGAAGTTTTTTTTTTTTTAATTTTGGTCTCTTTTATTGATTTTTTATTTATTTATTTTCATCCATCTTTATTCTTCCACCTGTGTGGGCCTCCCAATGTAGTGGCCTCTCTTGCTGCAGAGCACTGGCTCTGGGCACATGTGCTCCAGAGCTTTGGCTCGTAATTGGACACATCGGTCCAGCTGCTCTGCGGCACGCGGGATCTTTCTGGGCCAGGGATCGAACCAGTGCCCCTTGCACTGCAAGGCGGACTCTTTACCCACCTGACCACCAAGGAAGCCTGACTGAGAAGTTTTTAATGTAATGCTCTAGGCTATAAAACACCATGGTTTCATATGAAAGCAGGACAGTTTCCATCCTTGATGCTAGATACTTTCGGTGTTCACCTAGAGACTCCTAGGTTCTGTCCACTCACTGCACTTAACCAGATTCCAAGAGTCTTAGACAGAGTTTGGATCATTTTCCTCTAATACATGACAAGTCATGTTTTCCCATATTACAATTAGTCTACCATTTTCCTCCTCACTACTAAAGCCCTCTGAAGTCTTCTAAAGATTGTTATTTCAATTGCCCAATAGAGACAGATGTATAGAATTTGAGTTTTCTGCCATGTATTTCAGATTACTTACACAGATGGGAAGACTAGTTTATGCATCATAAATGTAGGAAATCTGGATGATAAGAAATCTCATTTATTATACAATTCCATTGACAGAAATACCCATATTGTCCCAATATACTGTGAAAGTCATGAATGCAGAGAACAAGGACCATTTTTGTTTCTTTAAGCCCCTGCCACAGACCCAAGCAGGTTATAAGTGTTCAATAAAGTGCTTACAAGTTGGTTAATTTCCACTCTCAGCTGGCTTTCCCGTGAGTTTCCTAGCCACATCAAAAACAAACAAACAAACAAACAAACAAACAAACCCCCTCAATTTGATAAACTGTATAGCATAACTTTGCTAATGGCTACTTGAAATCTTAAATGTGTAGTTATACTTTTTTAAATTTATTTTTACTTTTATACAATTTTAAAGGTTACAATTCACTTATAGTTATTATAAAATATTAGCCATACTCCCTAAGTTGCACATCTAATGATTATTCCTTTTTTTTTTGTCTTTACAGAGTTTTGTTGTTTACAGTTCTATATAATCCCAAGTTCATCATATGCATACCTCTGACCCCTCCCACTTGAGCCCACTCTCCCACTCCCTCCACCCCACCCGTCCAGGTTGTTGCCTAGCCCCCATGTAAGATCCCTTAGTTCCACAGTGCACTCACAGTGATTATCTCTTTTACATATGACAATATAGGTTTCTATGTTACTTTTTCCAGACTTCTCACTCATTCTTTCCTCCCCTCAACGTCCATAAGTCTGTTCTCTATGTCTGTTTCTCCACTGCTATTCTGCGTGTGTATTTATCGGTGCCATCTTACTAGATTCCACATAAATCTGTTAGTATACTGTATTTTTCTTTTCTTTTTGACTTTCTTCACTTTGTATAATGGGCTCTAGATTCATCCACCTCATTAGTGATTATTCTTTAGAGCCATATATATATTTAGCCTCCTTAAGAGATCATAGAGTAGCGAGGCATGCTTTTCTCTCAAAGAAACTATCTTGCCTTATGTCTAACTTTTAGTCCTCACACTGTTTATTATAATTTATACCAGTTTACTTAATAATGAAACTCCATTTCTGATTCTGGAAATACTGATACATCTTCGAGAAAGTAAATTACCCATATTGCCAAAATTTATACTGTGAAAGTTCATTTTTTGACAGAAATACCCATATTGTCCCAATATACTGTGAAAGTCATGAATGCAGAGAACAAGGACCATTTTTGTTTCTTTAAGCCCCTGCCACAGACCCAAGCAGGTTATAAGTGTTCAATAAAGTGCTTACAAGTTGGTTAATTTCCACTCTCAGCTGGCTTTCCCGTGAGTTTCCTAGCCACATCAAAAACAAACAAACAAACAAACAAACAAACAAACCCCCTCAATTTGATAAACTGTATAGCATAACTTTGCTAATGGCTACTTGAAATCTTAAATGTGTAGTTATACTTTTTTAAATTTATTTTTACTTTTATACAATTTTAAAGGTTACAATTCACTTATAGTTATTATAAAATATTAGCCATACTCCCTAAGTTGCACATCTAATGATTATTCCTTTTTTTTTTGTCTTTACAGAGTTTTGTTGTTTACAGTTCTATATAATCCCAAGTTCATCATATGCATACCTCTGACCCCTCCCACTTGAGCCCACTCTCCCACTCCCTCCACCCCACCCGTCCAGGTTGTTGCCTAGCCCCCATGTAAGATCCCTTAGTTCCACAGTGCACTCACAGTGATTATCTCTTTTACATATGACAATATAGGTTTCTATGTTACTTTTTCCAGACTTCTCACTCATTCTTTCCTCCCCTCAACGTCCATAAGTCTGTTCTCTATGTCTGTTTCTCCACTGCTATTCTGCGTGTGTATTTATCGGTGCCATCTTACTAGATTCCACATAAATCTGTTAGTATACTGTATTTTTCTTTTCTTTTTGACTTTCTTCACTTTGTATAATGGGCTCTAGATTCATCCACCTCATTAGTGATTATTCTTTAGAGCCATATATATATTTAGCCTCCTTAAGAGATCATAGAGTAGCGAGGCATGCTTTTCTCTCAAAGAAACTATCTTGCCTTATGTCTAACTTTTAGTCCTCACACTGTTTATTATAATTTATACCAGTTTACTTAATATGAAAGTGATAATCTCCATTTCTGATTCTGGAAATACTCTGATCCTCCAATTTATAATAAACCCAGTTGAAAGCATGGATAATAAATACCACTTTTGAGACTAGAAAACTATAATTAACATGAACTACCCCTAGTATAGGACAATTAGGAAATGGGTTTTTTACACTAAACAATTCAACTTACATATAAATTAGAATATATGTATGTGTGCATAATTTCTGAGTTACAACATTTACCATACAATTTACATAAAAATCTTGCCATAGTTCAAACTCTAATATACTTCAGACCCTACTCAATTTAGGGAATACTAACAAAATAAGTAAGCATAAAAAATCATTGGGAAACAGGGCTTTCCTGGCGGTCCAGTGGGTAAAGAGTCCACCTTGCAGTGCAAGGGGCACTGGTTCAGTCCCTGGCCCGGGAAGATCCCATGTGCCACAGAATGGTGGGACTGGTGTGTCGAATTATGAGCCACAGCTCTGGAGCACATGTGCCCAGAGCTGGTGCTCTGCAGTGGGAGAGGCCACTGCAATGGGAGGCCCACATAGGCCAAAGAATAAAGATGGATGAAAATAAATAAATAAAAAAACAATTAAAGAGGTCAAGATTAAAAAAAAAATCATTGGGAAATAGTTGCACATTTACAGATTTTATGTAGTTAAGTTGGCCTTTACCATAGAAGTCACCTAAGCCAAATTCCCTGAAAGGGCAGGACTCTCTTCTATGACATCATCAAAATGTAAAGGCTGACCATTTCTCCTTTTTTACCAAGATCATGTCGGTCTATTGCTAGCTATTATTCCAGTATAATTATTAATAGTGCCCCATTACCCCAAAAGTGATGATATATGATGAAAAAGATTCTAGTTTTCGCTCAGAGCTCGGTGATTTACTATACTAGATTCCACATAAATCTGTTAGTATACTGTATTTTTCTTTTCTTTTTGACTTTCTTCACTTTGTATAATGGGCTCTAGATTCATCCACCTCATTAGTGATTATTCTTTAGAGCCATATATATATTTAGCCTCCTTAAGAGATCATAGAGTAGCGAGGCATGCTTTTCTCTCAAAGAAACTATCTTGCCTTATGTCTAACTTTTAGTCCTCACACTGTTTATTATAATTTATACCAGTTTACTTAATATGAAAGTGATAATCTCCATTTCTGATTCTGGAAATACTCTGATCCTCCAATTTATAATAAACCCAGTTGAAAGCATGGATAATAAATACCACTTTTGAGACTAGAAAACTATAATTAACATGAACTACCCCTAGTATAGGACAATTAGGAAATGGGTTTTTTACACTAAACAATTCAACTTACATATAAATTAGAATATATGTATGTGTGCATAATTTCTGAGTTACAACATTTACCATACAATTTACATAAAAATCTTGCCATAGTTCAAACTCTAATATACTTCAGACCCTACTCAATTTAGGGAATACTAACAAAATAAGTAAGCATAAAAAATCATTGGGAAACAGGGCTTTCCTGGCGGTCCAGTGGGTAAAGAGTCCACCTTGCAGTGCAAGGGGCACTGGTTCAGTCCCTGGCCCGGGAAGATCCCATGTGCCACAGAATGGTGGGACTGGTGTGTCGAATTATGAGCCACAGCTCTGGAGCACATGTGCCCAGAGCTGGTGCTCTGCAGTGGGAGAGGCCACTGCAATGGGAGGCCCACATAGGCCAAAGAATAAAGATGGATGAAAATAAATAAATAAAAAAACAATTAAAGAGGTCAAGATTAAAAAAAAAATCATTGGGAAATAGTTGCACATTTACAGATTTTATGTAGTTAAGTTGGCCTTTACCATAGAAGTCACCTAAGCCAAATTCCCTGAAAGGGCAGGACTCTCTTCTATGACATCATCAAAATGTAAAGGCTGACCATTTCTCCTTTTTTACCAAGATCATGTCGGTCTATTGCTAGCTATTATTCCAGTATAATTATTAATAGTGCCCCCATTACCCCAAAAGTGATGATATATGATGATGACTCTACTAATAAGATTTTATTCTAGTTTTCGGCTCAGAGTCCTCTGGCAATAAAGCAGGCTTACTAATCCACAAGTTGCCCATCCTATTTTTGAAAATACTATAATAGAATTTAAAAATACATATGCAGTATATAAAAATACTAGATATCTCTTTATAATGATGAGTTTATATTTTTGCCAGAGTCACTTTTACCCATTACTCATGCAACCCTCTGGAAAGGCAATATAAAACATGGATCTTTCAACTCTATAGGACAACTTTCATGCTTTTCTTAACATAAATGATTAACCACAAAATGCCACATTACATATAAACCAGATAAGTAAGGAAATGCCCTGTGGGAAGAAGTTTGTCAGGAAATAAAAATTATAACAATCGATGATGTTTGAGGAACTACACTACACATGTACCTATGGAGTCAGGAGCTCTAAAGGATCAACAGCAGCAGGTAATTTTTCCTCAGGTCTCTGACTTGAGTGCACTATCTGAATTTCCAAGGGCTAGAAACCAGTTTTTGTTCTCAAGTTGAGTTTGATTGAGTTTTACATCACTCAACTCATGTTGAGTGAGAAGAAAAAAAGCCTGTTATGTGGAGAGGGTCAAAAGAATCAGCAAGCAAAGAAGTTTTAAAAAGAACAGGAAAGCTGAGGTATTAATAAGTACATCTTTCTCAGGTTATTTTCTCATTAAAAATTTAGGTGTAAGAAAGAGCCATATGAGAACAAAATAGTGGCTACTAGCAGGGAGGCAGGAGGGGAAAGGGGAAATATAGAGGTAGAGAATTAAGAGGTATTATGTATAAAATAGTCTACAAAGATATATTGTACCACATAGGAAATGCAATCAATCTTCTAGAATAATTATGAATGGAGTATAACTGTTAAAAACTGTGAATCACTATAAGGTACACCCATACACTTGTATAATACATATATATATGTGTATATATATGTATATAATTTATACAGTGTTGTACATCAACTCTACATCAGAAAAAAATATTTGAACACAGAGATGAGTTCATTGCTATGCATTTGATCTATCTAGTACTTTGACATCATTTTGTGTTTTATAGGAAAAACTAAAATCAGTATCTGGATCATGGGTGCCAATCTGATATGTAAATGACATGCACTTTCAATGATTCTAGCAGTTCAGCCCACATTACTGGAACCAGCTGCACTGTGTATCTAACAACAGCTACACGAAAGACAGGCCATAACTGTCCAGAAATAATTCACCTCTGCTAGGGAGTATGTTTGGAAGATTCAACCCTGTATTTGTGATGGCCAGCAGCAAAGCAGAACTTGAGGTCTGAGAACTGCTTGTTACTGGTCTACAATACATTTAAAGTATGGAACCTGAGAAGAAGCAGCTGGGAGCTTTTGTAATCAGTCAACACTTGCGGACATCCAAGCCATGATCAGTGGATGGGCCTTATTGAATAGAATTTAGGCCAGTGTATGTGTTCTTAGACTCATGCAATAAGTCACATGGAGTTTGAGCTGAACATTTATTGGAGAGGGGGACTATGTGGGTTTGAGGAGATTTAAAAACAAACATTCTTATCATAGAAAGATTGAAAAGCTGTGCTTTCAAAGAAAATTCTCTCCTTTAAATTTCTGACTCTTGATTCAAGATGAGGGATATTGACCAAATAACCATTTTCATACACAACATTTTGTAAAAACTCATCTAACAGTACCTCAATATTTCCTGTTTTTCATCACTTCTCAAACCTAACATGGTGGAAGGAAAGGAAAAAGGGTATACTTGATATTTTTCCCTGGTTCACCAGAGAAGTCCTCTCATTTGAGACTGAAGCCCTGGACAGCTTTCGCTTTTGGACAGAATTAGAGAGCAGGGGAAATGTCTATGTTCTTGGTGATAGGGCTACTCTATTGAGTCACATCTGCCTTTCCATATGTGTTTCTCGAAGATCATCACACTTCCAACATCTTTATCGCCTTTTTAACCGAAGTTATTTGCTGATAAAACAGCAATGATGGCTAAGTTCAGTTCAGTCCAGTCACTTAGTCCTGTTCAACTCTTTGCAACCCCCACGGACTATGGCATGCTGGCCTTCCCTGTCCTTTATCACCTCCTAGAGCTTGCTCAATCTCATGTCCACTGAGTTGGTGATGCCACCCAACCATCTAGTCCTCTATCACCCTCTTCTCCTTCTGCCTTCCAGGATCAAGGAAGTGATCCATTGAGTGGTCTCTTGACATCAGGTGGCCAAAAGGAATCAAGAAGGGTGAAGTGAGCCCCCTTGAAAGCTGCACTGTGTATCTAACAACAGCTACGAAAGACAGGCCATAACTGTCCAGAAATAATTCACCTCTGCTAGGGAGTATGTTTGGAAGATTCAACCCTGTATTTGTGATGGCCAGCAGCAAAGCAGAACTTGAGGTCTGAGAACTGCTTGTTACTGGTCTACAATACATTTAAAGTATGGAACCTGAGAAGAAGCAGCTGGGAGCTTTTGTAATCAGTCAACACTTGCGGACATCCAAGCCATGATCAGTGGATGGGCCTTATTGAATAGAATTTAGGCCAGTGTATGTGTTCTTAGACTCATGCAATAAGTCACATGGAGTTTGAGCTGAACATTTATTGGAGAGGGGGACTATGTGGGTTTGAGGAGATTTAAAAACAAACATTCTTATCATAGAAAGATTGAAAAGCTGTGCTTTCAAAGAAAATTCTCTCCTTTAAATTTCTGACTCTTGATTCAAGATGAGGGATATTGACCAAATAACCATTTTCATACACAACATTTTGTAAAAACTCATCTAACAGTACCTCAATATTTCCTGTTTTTCATCACTTCTCAAACCTAACATGGTGGAAGGAAAGGAAAAAGGGTATACTTGATATTTTTCCCTGGTTCACCAGAGAAGTCCTCTCATTTGAGACTGAAGCCCTGGACAGCTTTCGCTTTTGGACAGAATTAGAGAGCAGGGGAAATGTCTATGTTCTTGGTGATAGGGCTACTCTATTGAGTCACATCTGCCTTTCCATATGTGTTTCTCGAAGATCATCACACTTCCAACATCTTTATCGCCTTTTTAACCGAAGTTATTTGCTGATAAAACAGCAATGATGGCTAAGTTCAGTTCAGTCCAGTCACTTAGTCCTGTTCAACTCTTTGCAACCCCCACGGACTATGGCATGCTGGCCTTCCCTGTCCTTTATCACCTCCTAGAGCTTGCTCAATCTCATGTCCACTGAGTTGGTGATGCCACCCAACCATCTAGTCCTCTATCACCCTCTTCTCCTTCTGCCTTCCAGGATCAAGGAAGTGATCCATTGAGTGGTCTCTTGACATCAGGTGGCCAAAGTATTGGAGTTTCAGTTTTAGTATCAATCCTTCCATAGAATACTCAGGGTTGATTTCCTTAGGACTGATTGGTTTGATCTCCTTACAGTCCAAGAGACTCTTAAGAGATAAAGGGGAGTAAACAAATGTTCTGGAAATTCCATAACTGTTCAGGATTTTATTTTAGGAGCAGGAGGTGGAATGGCATGACTTTGACTGCTAAGATAAATCTCTTTATCCATTAGGCTTGAAATCAGTTTGACTCTCCATACATGCTATGCTTTCATCCTGTTTTTTTTTAAAGATTTATTTATTTATTTTGGGCCGGGGTTGGGTTGGGGAAGGAGGGGAGCAGGCGGGTCACTTCTATTGGTCTTTCTCTATTTTCATCCGTCTTTGTTCTTTGGTTCCTGTGGGCCTCTCATCGCGGTGGCGTCTGTCGTCGCAGAGCGCCAGCTCTGGGCGCATGTGCGCCAGAGCTCCGGCTCGGTAATTGGACACATTGGTCCAGCCGCTCCGTGGCACGTGGGATCTTCCCAGGCCAGGGATCGAACCGGCGCCCCTTGCACTGCAAGGCGGTGTCCTTACCCACTGGACCACCAGGGGAAGCCCTCATCCTGTTTTAAGACATGTAAAACCTCATATTTCCACTGCAGGGGTATGAATTTGATTCCTCATTAGGAAACTAAGATCCTTCATGCTACATGGCATGGTCAAAAAAAAAAAAAAAACAAAAAAACATTTAGACTGGTAATCAGTAGATTCTCGATTATTCAAAATTCTTAGTTTCAAGGCAACTAATAGACATATTTATGCAATAAGTGTCCCCATCGTAGCATGAAAATAAACCTTAAATTGATGTCATAGCAGTAAATCATTATATCATGTATTGCCCAACTTCCATAGTTCCCAAAGTATTGCCTGAGGACTTCTGGGGTCCCCAAGACCCTTTCAGGGGGTTTTCAAGGTAAAAAAACCCAATTTTTATAATAAAATAAGTTTATTTTTTGTTTTATTTCTTATGAACAGAGGAATTTGCCAGAAGCTGTGGTCATATGTGATGACGTTATCACTTGAGCAGTTAATGGTTGATGAGCTTGTGCACTCTCATGTTATCAAAAACTTTCAAAGGAAGTAACTGCTTTTTCAGATATTAACTCATTTGCTCTCAGTATTTCTACTGTGCTCTTAATAGCTACTCTCATTTGTACCTGCTATCTTTGCAATCTCATTGAAAGTGTTAGTAGCTCAGCTGTGTCTGACTTTTTGCAACCCCATGAACTGTAGCCCACCAGGCTCCTCTGTCCATGGGATTCTCTAGGCAAGAAGACTGGAGTGGGCTGCTTTGCCCTTCTCCAGGGGATCTTTCCAATCCAGCAGTCAAACCTGGGCCTCCTTCACTGAGGGCAGATTCTTTATTGTCTGAGCCACCAGGGAAGTCCCATGATCTCATCATGACCCAGTGAATTCTTATTTTGTAATTCTACAGTTTCCTTCAGGCCTATGTGTAGACACACAAACATTTACGCATACATTTTTTTGTCTTGTATAAATATGAAAAAAATTGAGTGAAAGCTATTTGCTTCCCTTGGCTTTATAAATGTTTATAATTTACTTTACTCTCTTACATACTTGAACACGTTTGAATAGCATTATAATGCCACTTAATGTATATCATCAGTTTGAGATCAATCCCTGGATATTAAAAAAAAGAAGCCTCATATTTTAAAGAGAAATACGAGGTGTTCTTTGAAATCCAAATATTATTTGCTAGAGCTTTTCAAAGTAGAAATGAAAAAGCCCTTTAAGCATCGTAGGAGAACAGTCACTGTTTTGCACCACGTAGAGAAGGGCACCCTGTAGCTGAGAGGCTAATAATTAAAAATTTTGCACTTGATACTGGTGAATACTTGCTGGGTAAAAAGTCAGTAAAAAGAAATTATTGTCATTTTCCAATGAGAGAGTAACTTGTCCAACTAAAGATTTGGTTGCTAAGAGGCAGCATCAATGAAAAGTCTCATCTGCAGAATTTGCTTTTGTCTTAAAATGGACATATTTCAACGGTGACTCAATTGTTTTCATTATATTTGCCCAAAACCAGTACTAACTCATCCTCAAAAACGTCATTTTATAGAAATACTTATTTTTGTTTTATTTCTTATGAACAGAGGAATTTGCCAGAAGCTGTGGTCATATGTGATGACGTTATCACTTGAGCAGTTAATGGTTGATGAGCTTGTGCACTCTCATGTTATCAAAAACTTTCAAAGGAAGTAACTGCTTTTTCAGATATTAACTCATTTGCTCTCAGTATTTCTACTGTGCTCTTAATAGCTACTCTCATTTGTACCTGCTATCTTTGCAATCTCATTGAAAGTGTTAGTAGCTCAGCTGTGTCTGACTTTTTGCAACCCCATGAACTGTAGCCCACCAGGCTCCTCTGTCCATGGGATTCTCTAGGCAAGAAGACTGGAGTGGGCTGCTTTGCCCTTCTCCAGGGGATCTTTCCAATCCAGCAGTCAAACCTGGGCCTCCTTCACTGAGGGCAGATTCTTTATTGTCTGAGCCACCAGGGAAGTCCCATGATCTCATCATGACCCAGTGAATTCTTATTTTGTAATTCTACAGTTTCCTTCAGGCCTATGTGTAGACACACAAACATTTACGCATACATTTTTTTGTCTTGTATAAATATGAAAAAAATTGAGTGAAAGCTATTTGCTTCCCTTGGCTTTATAAATGTTTATAATTTACTTTACTCTCTTACATACTTGAACACGTTTGAATAGCATTATAATGCCACTTAATGTATATCATCAGTTTGAGATCAATCCCTGGATATTAAAAAAAAGAAGCCTCATATTTTAAAGAGAAATACGAGGTGTTCTTTGAAATCCAAATATTATTTGCTAGAGCTTTTCAAAGTAGAAATGAAAAAGCCCTTTAAGCATCGTAGGAGAACAGTCACTGTTTTGCACCACGTAGAGAAGGGCACCCTGTAGCTGAGAGGCTAATAATTAAAAATTTTGCACTTGATACTGGTGAATACTTGCTGGGTAAAAAGTCAGTAAAAAGAAATTATTGTCATTTTCCAATGAGAGAGTAACTTGTCCAACTAAAGATTTGGTTGCTAAGAGGCAGCATCAATGAAAAGTCTCATCTGCAGAATTTGCTTTTGTCTTAAAATGGACATATTTCAACGGTGACTCAATTGTTTTCATTATATTTGCCCAAAACCAGTACTAACTCATCCTCAAAAAACGTCATTTTTATAGAAATACTTATTAATAAGTGTGGCTGAGATAGTCAAAGTACAGATTGATTGTTTCTGAATGTCATGATGTCGTGGACAGACGCTGGAGAATTTTTAGGAATATATTGGGCCCTGGGACATAAAGAAAGCAGTATAGATGACTATGACTCAGATGATGATCCTCCAACCCCAGATAAGCTCCTGAGGCCTATGATTCGCCCCCTAGAGAGTGAAATTAGCTCAGCTGGAGAGGAAGAATGGGTGAATATGAAGATATCTAAAAATGGGGTGTATATTAACCCAAAAGGTAAAAAAATTGTGTCTAAAAGAAGCTATGTTCAAAAAAGCCAGGATTCTGCCTCTAGCGATAAGGAATTCATGACTCACGCTACTCTGCAAGGGCAGCCTTCTGCTCCTAAGACTCAGAGACCTAAGAGTAGATAAGAAGTTTTGTTGTTGTTGTTGTTGTTTCCTGAGAGGGAGATCCCTATGGCAACCTTCTATTTGCTTAAAGATAAGATGGTTTAGCTTGCATTGAGTAATTCACTCCAATTTAGTTCATGTAGTAGAGTTTTTCTTTCAATCACAGTTTGAATAGGTAAGTGACAATTTTTATCTTAATGATTATATATATATATATATATATATATATATACATATATATATATATATGATTTTACTAGTAAAAAGAGGAAGATGAATAGGAATTTACATTGTTAAGATTAATTGTTTCTCTGAGTTCTAACCCACACAATGGTTAAAGGCAGATAAGCTCACCAGCCCAGAAAGCCTCTGTGGCCCGCGGAGAATTCCATGCTACGTGGAGGATTCTCAGTTCTCAGAATATTCTGTGCCACGAGGAGAATTCTCATTATAAAAGGTGGGGGGCAGATTGTACAGGAGCTCACTCATACAACTCAGATGCGTCTGAGGTGAGAAGCTCTCCATCTTTGGGGTGAGAACATTGTTATTTTGTTGATTGAGTTCTGAAATATTTTAAGGCTTTATATTGTTACTGACTGAGTTCTGAATTATTTCTGAAATAACTTTAGAGTTCTGAAATATCTTTGAAGGCTTAAATGAAATTCTGAAATGATTTTAAAGTTCTGAATTATTTTAAAGCCTTGAATTGTTGCTGTTTAAATTCTGAACTTTAACTTTGATGCAATGTACTGATGCTAATTATTGAAATATATGATTGCTGATTTAACGTTTCTTATGTTAATAAATTTGATCTTGATTTGAACTCCACGCCTTTCTACTGTTGAAGTTCTAATCTCTTAAAATAGAGGAAGCTACAGTGTGTAGGTTGAAGTTCTCTGAAAACAGAATAGAAGTGATTTAGCATTTCCTCGCGTCTGTTAATCAGGGATAAGTAACTATACATTGCCCGCGACAATGATTTATCTCACAACAAGATAAACCTGCACTGATGGTGCAAGAGCAAGGATGGGTGACTAAGCAGCAATCAAGACAACATTATGAAGCTGCTCGGAGAGTCACTGTAGTCTTCATTGCCAAGATATTATGTTTTATTTTATTTTATTTTTCACAAAAGCCCGTTTCACTTAAGGATAATCTGATGAAGTAGTAAAACTATCAGTGTTTAAAAATCTAGACCCTGAATATGTGTATGTACTCAATCCCTCAGTCGTGTCTGACCCTTGTGGCGCCATGGACTGTAGCCCACCAGGTTCCTCTGTCCATGGGATTCTCCAGGCAAGAAAACTGGAGTGGATTCCATTTCTTCCTCCAGGGTATCTTCCCAACCCAAGGATCGAACCCCTATCTCCTGTGTCTCCTATATTGGCAGGCAGATCCTTTGCCACTGAGCTACGACTTTACACCTTTCTCATATTCTATGTCAAAATGGGAAGTTCACACAGCACCCAATGGTTAAAGGCAGATAAGCTCACCAGCCCAGAAAGCCTCTGTGGCCCGCGGAGAATTCCATGCTACGTGGAGGATTCTCAGTTCTCAGAATATTCTGTGCCACGAGGAGAATTCTCATTATAAAAGGTGGGGGGCAGATTGTACAGGAGCTCACTCATACAACTCAGATGCGTCTGAGGTGAGAAGCTCTCCATCTTTGGGGTGAGAACATTGTTATTTTGTTGATTGAGTTCTGAAATATTTTAAGGCTTTATATTGTTACTGACTGAGTTCTGAATTATTTCTGAAATAACTTTAGAGTTCTGAAATATCTTTGAAGGCTTAAATGAAATTCTGAAATGATTTTAAAGTTCTGAATTATTTTAAAGCCTTGAATTGTTGCTGTTTAAATTCTGAACTTTAACTTTGATGCAATGTACTGATGCTAATTATTGAAATATATGATTGCTGATTTAACGTTTCTTATGTTAATAAATTTGATCTTGATTTGAACTCCACGCCTTTCTACTGTTGAAGTTCTAATCTCTTAAAATAGAGGAAGCTACAGTGTGTAGGTTGAAGTTCTCTGAAAACAGAATAGAAGTGATTTAGCATTTCCTCGCGTCTGTTAATCAGGGATAAGTAACTATACATTGCCCGCGACAATGATTTATCTCACAACAAGATAAACCTGCACTGATGGTGCAAGAGCAAGGATGGGTGACTAAGCAGCAATCAAGACAACATTATGAAGCTGCTCGGAGAGTCACTGTAGTCTTCATTGCCAAGATATTATGTTTTATTTTATTTTATTTTTCACAAAAGCCCGTTTCACTTAAGGATAATCTGATGAAGTAGTAAAACTATCAGTGTTTAAAAATCTAGACCCTGAATATGTGTATGTACTCAATCCCTCAGTCGTGTCTGACCCTTGTGGCGCCATGGACTGTAGCCCACCAGGTTCCTCTGTCCATGGGATTCTCCAGGCAAGAAAACTGGAGTGGATTCCCATTTCTTCCTCCAGGGTATCTTCCCAACCCAAGGATCGAACCCCTATCTCCTGTGTCTCCTATATTGGCAGGCAGATCCTTTGCCACTGAGCTACGACTTTACACCTTTCTCATATTCTATGTCAAAAATGGGAAGTTCACACAGCACTTTTGCTGCACACTGCAGTGGTTTTCTATGCCCAAGGCACTTGTGCAATTAAACTGTAAGCTGAACAACCTACTTTTTGTTTCATGGGAGGCCATTTTTATTGAAAGCCTAATAAGCAATCTATCGTTAAGAAACTCTGAGTTTTACTGGGGGATGGGACGGGGAGAAAGGGGCGGGGTCAGGGATATAGCTATGATGGTGTGGGGATTATGTATAGTTGTAAACAACAAAACTCTGTAACTTCGCTGTACACCTGAAACTAATGCAATATTGCAAAACAACTAAACTCTAATTAAAAAAAAAAAAAAAGAAAACCTGAGTTTTAAACAGACATTTCCTTAAAAATGAACAAAATGAGTCTATCACCTAGAGGAAGACAATTGACAGTATATGTAATCAATAATAAAACTGAAGCCTTAGAACTCAGGAAATTTGTATCTCCTACCATGGGCTTGACAGATCTCCTATTTCTGATGAGATTAGTAGTGATATAAATGAATATAATAAAAACTGTGTAACAAGATACAAAACATTAAGATCTGTATAAATCAAGGAACCAATATTTTTCAAATGACAAAATGTATTAGGTTACAAAATCATTCATAAGTGAAAGACCCATTTAAAGTGCATGATAGACCAATGGGTTAATATAACAGAATATGAAAAGTTTCTTGACACAACTTCAAAATTCACATTGGAACTAACTTTTTGAACATTATCATTTGTGTTGGGATGAGGTATAAAAGAGGAATATCCATACAAATGTGAAAAAGCTATTGAAATACTCTTCTCTTTGTAACTACAGATCTGTGTGAGACCAGATTTTCTTCATATACTTCAACCAAAACAACATATTGCAACAAATTAACACCAGAATTAGATATGAGGATCCAGGTGTCTTCCATTAAGTTATAAGCTAAAGAAATTTGCAAAACTGTAAAAACTTCCCACTGATTTTTTAAAAAATATTTTCCATAAAAACTTACTATTTATGTCATGAAGTTGATTCATTACTATTATTTTTAATCAATTTAATATTTTCTAATATTTCACTTTTAATTTCTAAATATAATTGGCAGTGTGTTAATAAATAGCTTTCCAGAAAACTGTGGTTTGTGGCATTTGCCAATTTCCATGGCATAAATACTCTCTTAAAAATACCAATTGTAGGGCTTCCCTGGTGGTCCAGTGGGTAGAGTCTGCCTTGCAGTGCAAGGGGTGCCGGTTCCATCCCTGACCCGGGAAGATCCTACGTACCATGGAGCAGCTGAACTGGTGTATCCAGTTAGGAGTCGGCACTCTGGAGCACATGCACCCAGAGCCAGTGCTCTGCAAGAAGAGAGGCCACTACAATGGTAGACTCACACATGACGAAAGAATAAAAAAGACAGATGAAAATAAATATAAATAAAAAAGAGGCATGATGGGGAAAAAGGACAAAAAAGCACACAAAGGATAGGATTGAATATTTCAGTATATATAATAGAAATTCTAGAAAGAGAAACAAGAAAGAACAGAGAAGAGACAAAAGTGAAAGGGATAATGGAGAGAGATCAAATGGTGAAGAGCACATGTGCCCAGAGCCGGTGCTCTGCAGCGAGAGAGGCCACTGCAATGGGAGACCCACACAGGTCAGAGAATGGAGATAGATGAGAGTTAATAAATAAAAAACCAATAAAGGAGGCCAAAATTGAAAAAAAAATTTTTTTTAAATACCAATTTTAAGAGATAATGTGAAGTCAACTTGCTCACAGAATTCCCAATACAGTAATCCACAAGATCTATCTAAATAAAAGCTCTGTGAAGTCTCTGGGAATTCTGAAAAGTGGAAATGTAACACAGAATCAAAAATTTTGAGAGCCATTGGTATAGATCTTATACAGCCAATTTATTTTAGAAACCAAAATGTAGTCATCAAAATACAGAAGCATTTTAACTACTTTAGTACACTGATACAGGAACCAGACTTCAACCATTTATCTCTTTCCTAATGCAGAAATCATTCTATAAGGAATGAATTTGGGCTGATATTTAGTAGTATAACACTTCACACTCATGCTTTGGCCTACAAGAGATTTAAAAGTATAGAATGAGGTATGCATTTAACAAACACACTGATAGAAAAAGCAGATTCTGTGTCTGAATAGCCAAAACTACTCTCTGCAATTGCATTTTTTGAGACAGTTCCTTTAAGTGAACAGTCTTCTCAGGTTCTAAGAAATAAACATAGGCAGTTTCAAATTAGAAAAAGAAAAGAAAAGGAAAAAAAAAAAACCTCACTCCAGTTGGGCTTTGCAAATATTTTCTTTATGAAACCATGCATCTGCTCAGAGTTAGTTGCAGAGTGTGACTAACATTTTCTACCAAGGCTTGTGCCATGTCAGCTTCGTTTACTAAGGCTATGTGTGTTAATTAAAATTAATTACATATGCCAGTAAATAGTTTCCTTCTGAATGCAGCACATTGAAACAGAAGAATATAATTTATATACAAGGTATATAATTAAAACCTTCATAGTATTTTCTCTCAGCAGGTATAGTCACTAAGGACATTCTTTATGGGTAAGTTGGTTTCACAGTAAATCAACGGGGAAAAATAAAAATATACTACACATGCAATAGGTCACAAAATGATTTCTCATTTATAAATTGATAAAATAAAAACAGGTTTATAATGAATATTCTTAAGTGCATGATTGGAGGGAGCCCAGTGATCTTTATAGAGCATTATATATATATATGTGTGTGTGTGAGTGTGTTACTTTAATTTAAAGGCTTTTCCCCTCTTTAAACAAAATAACTTTGAGGTCTGGTATTACTGTTTTAGTAACTGCTTTAATAATCAAGATAGTACATGGTAACACTGGTAATAACAGGAAAATACTGTGTCTGCCAAGGAGCACCATGGACACATTGTTCAATGTAACTGGATTTCAACAGCAGCAGATTTGAATAATAACCCTTCTTTGGATTTTTTCTGTTTATTCTTCTATACGATGTAAGTTTCTTTTTCAACATGTAGGTTGTTATACAATATTCTACAGGTCATTGCTAAAAACCTGACTATTCCAATAGTAAAACATGCCGATAGTTTTCTTTATTTTTGTTCTTGGGAGGCCTCTAAGAGTGCCAAAGAAATTTAAGTGTTAAGAAATTTCCTTCAGGCTAGACTCAGTTAGGGAAATGTTCACACCCCAGCTTATTCATTTCTTAAGAGCTCTCCCCTCAGGTCACTGACTTAGGTTGCTGACTGAAATACCTGCGCACTTGGCTATCCCTGCTCTTTGCTTCAGCCTGGGGGTGCCCAGCCGTCACAAAATCCCCACCACGCTGTCTGAGCTCTGGCACACAGCTCACTCTGTGTCTATCCTTATCAGAAATCTCCAGAAGGTAAACTCATTCTTTAAAAGCCTGAGACAAGTCACTTAATCTCCTGAATCCAGTTCCTTAGCATGACTAGTTTTCAAAAGGGAACATCAGTTTTTTAATGAAAACTAGCAATACAATCTTATTTACAAACATTCACATATTTAAAGATTTTGGGTCCTTGGCACTAGTCTCTTGTAGTGATGCTTGGTCACTTTCTCTTGCAACTTAACCATTTTAGAACCAAGCACAGATTTTTCTGTAGTAGGTTTGCAGCTAGCAGTGGCTCTCCGATAATGAGCACAGCTGGAGCTGTTTTATGGTCCCCGAATGGAGGCACACGTCTGTCCCAAGCCACAGAGTTTGTCTGAAGGGGGCGGGGAGGGGACTGACCATCAGCAAATAGTGGTTCCGGGAAGTAGGTGGGGAGCAGGCAGTGTGTTTGTTCTGAAATCCTAGAAGAAAAGTAAACTGGCTGCGAAGGACATAGTTTCTTTTTGTTCTTGAACTTTACACAGCCGTGTTGGGCTCATTCACCAAGACAGCCTTTGGATGGAAGCCTCCTTAACACGAATGCCTCAAGAACGGACCAAAATCCCTCTCAGCGCTACCGACGGCGTAAGATAAACTCCAGTTGAAAGTCTAGTGAAGAAAGGAACTGAATTTAAGTTGCTGAGTCTGTTCTATCAATCCCTTTGTTTGAAATATGGCGAGGGCTCCCAGGGAGCACAATGCCTAATTCCCCCAGAAAAATGGATATGGACTACACACAGGTGCTTTAAGCATGAAGAATTTCTCCAAAGCTTTTAAATGACATTTGAAAGAGCTGAAAAGCACTAACTTGCTATTTTTCTCCCTCAGAAAGGCAGAAGCAGTCATCCAAGTAGGGCATCAGACTCCTATTTCATTTCAGAGTTTAAGTTGAAAACTAGTAAGAGAAGAATTTAAATTGATTGCTTCAAGCCACAGACATTTCATACCCAAGCAATTATGCTGGCTTTCATGAGAATTTATCTTAGCTGTGAAATCAATTGTCACAGACTTAGGTCACAAAAATATAACCAAATCATATGTGATTTCTGCGCCAGTGTGGTTGGTGAACCAAATAAATCAAATGGGAAGGCAATTTTGGTTCTCCGATCTCTCTCTCTCCAGGCTCCTCTGAAAATATCTTCACCCCTCCTCTTTGATATACCTAGGGTTTCCTAACGATGCCATTTCACAACTAAAGAGACACTCTTGAAAGGAAAAGATGCAGTAGCAAGAATCGAGAAACCACTGTAATATGAAAGATCAGAACCATATGACAACAACTACCTTGCAGTGAGAGACTTGAACAAAGGAAGAGAATGGACACAAAAACAGAGTCTTCTGATTCAAAGATCTGGCTTTAACAGCTTTCAAGAAATAAAGTGCCCTTTTACTGACTTGCTAAACATGCACTCTATCCATCTCCTCGACAGAGAGAGCAAAGAGGTTCATCTGTTCAGATTTATAGAGGGAAATAAACACTATGTTATATTGTGAACTCACAATCAATAATCCTGCAGAAGTCCTCAAATCTCTCTAACCCACTTGAACTTGAACTTAATAGTTCTAGAAGAAACAACAAGGACCAAAATCTTAGGAACAGAAAACTAAAATCCTGTCTTCTGGTTCTCCACCTTCCTAACTTCCGAAAGTTCTGTATATAACAGAAAACCTGAAATGTGTTAATACATTGCTAAAGAAACAAAGATTTAGAAAGCTGAGTATAAATATCTACAAAACACGTTTGAATAATTTTAGATTATGGAACAAATTTGAGACAATTTATAATAAAACTTCTCTAGTTTTTCCTTAAACTGTCATGAATTCTCTTGTATTAAGTTCAAACAAAGCTCGTTTATCCAGTTTATGTATAACTGAAAATTTTCAGGTTTTCACTTTTAAACGAGAGATTTCTTTTCTGTGCTAAAACTATTCCCTCTAAATGTTTCTGTCTTTATCTGGAACACTATTTGAGACAGACTTTTCATACCCAAGCAATTATGCTGGCTTTCATGAGAATTTATCTTAGCTGTGAAATCAATTGTCACAGACTTAGGTCACAAAAATATAACCAAATCATATGTGATTTCTGCGCCAGTGTGGTTGGTGAACCAAATAAATCAAATGGGAAGGCAATTTTGGTTCTCCGATCTCTCTCTCTCCAGGCTCCTCTGAAAATATCTTCACCCCTCCTCTTTGATATACCTAGGGTTTCCTAACGATGCCATTTCACAACTAAAGAGACACTCTTGAAAGGAAAAGATGCAGTAGCAAGAATCGAGAAACCACTGTAATATGAAAGATCAGAACCATATGACAACAACTACCTTGCAGTGAGAGACTTGAACAAAGGAAGAGAATGGACACAAAAACAGAGTCTTCTGATTCAAAGATCTGGCTTTAACAGCTTTCAAGAAATAAAGTGCCCTTTTACTGACTTGCTAAACATGCACTCTATCCATCTCCTCGACAGAGAGAGCAAAGAGGTTCATCTGTTCAGATTTATAGAGGGAAATAAACACTATGTTATATTGTGAACTCACAATCAATAATCCTGCAGAAGTCCTCAAATCTCTCTAACCCACTTGAACTTGAACTTAATAGTTCTAGAAGAAACAACAAGGACCAAAATCTTAGGAACAGAAAACTAAAATCCTGTCTTCTGGTTCTCCACCTTCCTAACTTCCGAAAGTTCTGTATATAACAGAAAACCTGAAATGTGTTAATACATTGCTAAAGAAACAAAGATTTAGAAAGCTGAGTATAAATATCTACAAAACACGTTTGAATAATTTTAGATTATGGAACAAATTTGAGACAATTTATAATAAAACTTCTCTAGTTTTTCCTTAAACTGTCATGAATTCTCTTGTATTAAGTTCAAACAAAGCTCGTTTATCCAGTTTATGTATAACTGAAAATTTTCAGGTTTTCACTTTTAAACGAGAGATTTCTTTTCTGTGCTAAAACTATTCCCTCTAAATGTTTCTGTCTTTATCTGCACTTTCAGCCCACTAGGATCTGAGACTATAGGCCTCTTTAGAGCTAACCTACAGAATGCTTTTCATTGACAATAGGAATTATTTATATTTTCCTCGACATTACAGAGTGGAAAGTTTAGTATCCAACCATCTTTTCATTTACTCATGTTCTGAGCTCTCACAATCACCAGATGCTGTGTTAGGCCCTGGGGATAAAAGCGATGAGCCAGACAAATACAGCCTAACGTATGGTTACCAAGAAATTGGGGCGGGGGGGGGGGGGGGGGGGGGTAAATTGGCAGACTGAGGTTGACAGGTACACATTACTGTCGATAAAATAGGTAACTAATAAGGATCTACTGTATAGAACAGGAAATTCTTCTTAATATTCTACAATGACCTATATGGGAAAAAAATCTAAAAAAGAGTCGATATATGTATATGTATAACTGATTCACTTTGTGGTCTATCTGACACTAACGCATTATAAATCAAGTCTATGCCAATTACAAAAAAAATACCCTCTGCCTTATGGAATGTTACATATCAGTGGAGATAAATACTGACAATATGATTATATTTTAAATTAATTAATTTACCATTGTGTTAAAACTAGAAAGAAGCACAAGGAGTTAAACTGTTGACTTAACACATTCTGTTACTTAATCATGTTGTTTAAGTTTTCCTCATACCAGGATCACTGACAATGGATTACACCAGCTTATCTATGCCTTCCTCAGGACAATGCATCAGACTCCAGTTGATCTCACATCTAGCAGAATATTTTTTATACTAAGAACAAAGGATGGGGAAAATGACAACACTTGTATATCACGCTTTCCAGAAGTAGCAGAAAGGGTACTATGAACTGGATACAGCAGTTGAGAGATAAAAAGGTTTTACTCTCAAGCTGATTTTTTTTCCTCCATCAGGTACTCAGAGGGTGTTACAAACACCCACTGGGTGGAAAGACAATCCACCTGCATCCCATGAGAGAGTGAAGGATGACATACACTTCATTACCCTGCTTGTACCGAAAGACTGGTTACTACCTGAGTCTTCATCTGACGAAGAAAAATCCTGAACCTAAAACTATTCCCTCTAAATGTTTCTGTCTTTATCTGCACTTTCAGCCCACTAGGATCTGAGACTATAGGCCTCTTTAGAGCTAACCTACAGAATGCTTTTCATTGACAATAGGAATTATTTATATTTTCCTCGACATTACAGAGTGGAAAGTTTAGTATCCAACCATCTTTTCATTTACTCATGTTCTGAGCTCTCACAATCACCAGATGCTGTGTTAGGCCCTGGGGATAAAAGCGATGAGCCAGACAAATACAGCCTAACGTATGGTTACCAAGAAATTGGGGCGGGGGGGGGGGGGGGTGGGGATAAATTGGCAGACTGAGGTTGACAGGTACACATTACTGTCGATAAAATAGGTAACTAATAAGGATCTACTGTATAGAACAGGAAATTCTTCTTAATATTCTACAATGACCTATATGGGAAAAAAATCTAAAAAAGAGTCGATATATGTATATGTATAACTGATTCACTTTGTGGTCTATCTGACACTAACGCATTATAAATCAAGTCTATGCCAATTACAAAAAAAATACCCTCTGCCTTATGGAATGTTACATATCAGTGGAGATAAATACTGACAATATGATTATATTTTAAATTAATTAATTTACCATTGTGTTAAAACTAGAAAGAAGCACAAGGAGTTAAACTGTTGACTTAACACATTCTGTTACTTAATCATGTTGTTTAAGTTTTCCTCATACCAGGATCACTGACAATGGATTACACCAGCTTATCTATGCCTTCCTCAGGACAATGCATCAGACTCCAGTTGATCTCACATCTAGCAGAATATTTTTTATACTAAGAACAAAGGATGGGGAAAATGACAACACTTGTATATCACGCTTTCCAGAAGTAGCAGAAAGGGTACTATGAACTGGATACAGCAGTTGAGAGATAAAAAGGTTTTACTCTCAAGCTGATTTTTTTTCCTCCATCAGGTACTCAGAGGGTGTTACAAACACCCACTGGGTGGAAAGACAATCCACCTGCATCCCATGAGAGAGTGAAGGATGACATACACTTCATTACCCTGCTTGTACCGAAAGACTGGTTACTACCTGAGTCTTCATCTGACGAAGAAAAATCCTGAACCAGAATATTCAGAGGACAACATGCAGTATCAGTATTCTATAAAGCAAGAAGAATTGTCTTAGACACTCTTTTGACAACAGTGGAGGATAAAATGAAGTAAAATGACTTTTGCAGCCATCATGTTTATGTTCCAAACACCAGCTTCACGGCATCGTATCCTGTACACCCTATTTCATTTCCTAGTACCAAGCACTATATGTTTTTACTCTATTGAATTTCCAATAAATACGAGCCTCTACCATCCCTATTTATGGAAGAGTTACTGCTTCCCTTTTAGTATAGATTTGACATTCCACCACATCCAAGTGAGACATAATCTTTGAGACAAGGCACTGCATACCACCTCTTGCCTAGCACATTTGTTTAATTAAGCACTTTTCCAAACAAGTTAAGCTCAAAGCATGTCTGAATATAGAAACAGTCATAAAGGTATATAAACGGAAAACCTAACTCCAGTCCCTTTCCAGCTAACAATTGGAAAAATATACCACTCAACAATGAGAATAGAGTCATTCTTTTCAGAATGCTTAAAAAGCCCACACTCACTATAGTGCAGCATTACTTGACATTTATTGAGTGTTGGTAATATGCTGGGGACTGAGTGGAGCAGGGAAACATCCTAAAGTCACTCTGTAGGAAAAAGGGGGAGGGGTAAATTGGAACACTTGGTAATGTCGATAAACCATATCCTGAATTGAAGTTACAAAGCAGCGTCAAAGAAAGAATGCCTTAATTTAAAAGAAAACAGAGCTGGACCACCCTGAGGGGTGCTCTGAAAATACCATGTGGCTGCTCTACGAGCCCCCTGGACAGACACAGATCTCCGCTGGCTACCAGGGCTGACATACCTGGGACCAAATGGGCCTTAACATGACCTTAAAAGCCAATGCCTGCCTGGGGAGTGCAAAGACCAGCACAGTGAAGCCATTATCTAGACGTGCTTCTACCAAAATATGGCATATCTAACAAAATCAAATGGAACTAAAACCTGGGGGAACATTCCAGTCTTGAGTTTCGATCTTGCTGCAGAAAAGTTCAGATATCTTTTTAACTTCGATTTTATAAATAATATGTGATATAATGAATGTGAGATCTAAATATTATAACTTATCAGACTCCCCAGGTTTCAGATGCCCTCTTTGAAAGGCTCTGAGGATGGCCAGGGGTGCATAGTCTTACCTAGAGTTTTTGTAGGATAAATCAGTCTAGGTGTGAAACTCACTCTCGTCAAGTAGTGAAGTTACTGCAACTAGTAACAGTTCCTTCCATTTAAAAAAATCTTAGCACTAAAATACTGTTTAGAATGGCTCAAAAATCGGGTCACCAGACTCATAAAGATCATATTAATTCACCAGGACACTGAAGGCTTTTTAAAGAAGGATGTTAAATGTACTGATTCCCACACACCTGATGAATGGGAACTACAGAATAACTACTCTAAACTTTACGGTGGGAAGTTGAAATAGCAATTGAATGAGCTCTTAGGAATAATACTATGATACAAGTAGCAAGGGCTAATACAGTTTTTCAAGAACTGTAGCAAGGGTCCTGGTCAGCTCCATGTCAGGCTTTCCAAATGAGACTCAAAAGTGTCCCATGGAAATTTGTAAGACCTAACAGCAACTGACATACCTTCACAAGAAGGGAGAAATCTTTTCACTTTTTCTCTTTTAGAAACAAATCCAATTAAAATATTATGTGTCATTTCTGTTTCATAGTTACCATTGAAGCTACAGTATCAGAAAGAACTCTGGATCAAAGAGACATTAAGACACGAGTTCTGGTTCTGTCATTGACTGATTTTTTTTGACATGAGGAAAGCACTGGACTGTTAAAAAGAGTCAACTTCTTAACCTGTAAAGTGAGGAGGGCAGATAAGATTGTCTTTAAGGTCTCAGAGGACCCTAAAAAGCCATGGTATTTAACAACTACGTTGGTGCCAGTCCTGGTATTCACAGAAACTAAGTCAGCTCAATCCGTCTTACATGGGTCAAGTGAATGAATAAATAAATTGAACTGAGTTAAAACACTGCAATGGAACAAAGAAATGAGAAACACAAATCAATCGAAGCATTTATAAAATCTCTTCTAAATTAATCAAGGAGAAATTTATCTAAAGGCAAGGAAAGAGGACATGTCTTTTAAGATCCTGTCTCAGAAGAAAGTGAAAAAGGGAGCATAATCTCAGAACAAATGTTAAGTGGTAATAAGAATATCATTCACATACAGTTAAAAGAATACAACTAAGTACATGAGCTCTTGATAGATGCATGATTTTCCCTTTACATGAAACAGTAAGTACATAAGCTTACATGGGTAAGTATAGTTCATTAAAACCTATGGAAGACAAAGGAATTATATTACTTTTTTTTTTTTTAACTAGGACCATCTTGCCTTTGAAACTAACTTCTCATCCAGAAAAGGCTGGCAACAGATTAAGCAACATTTTCCACCCATTTGTTTTGACTAATACTATTCCCTTTTTGGGATATTCCTTTCTATTTCCTCTCCAACAGTTTGTGCCAAAACCAATGAGAGGCATCTTCTACGATGCTAACTATTACTTGTGGCTAAATCCTATGCTCCTCCAGCACTTAAGTAATGGAATGGAATACAGTATCACAGTCTGTTTAAATGTCACCTTATATACTATAATCCATTTCTTTCATGTATAAGACCCCCTCAACTAGACTACCTTTTCTTCCTTTTTAATCCCTTCATTGATTTATTACATCTTATATTTAAGATCAAGGAAAACAAATATTGTATACCCTCACTGATTACAAATGTCATGCAAAACAAGATCACACCCTTTTGAGTACCAATATTGATATACAGGGTTGATAATGTAGAAATATCTAATAAATATTTTTGAATGAGTAACAGAATAACTATTTATTTATTGAGAAAATGAATGAGAGCATGACAGCTGTTTTTCCCTATCTGGTTTATACCAATTCATGTTTGTAAACACAGAGAACTTCCAGGTTGACCTTCCTGGTTTACCACTATTATAGCCCTCAGTTCTTGCATAGTCAGGAACATAGTTTTCATAATCTAATGGTAATAAAAGACCTTTTCATTTCAGCCAAAATAGCTGAAAAATTTTAAATTCTTTCCTACAAGACATTTAGAAGTGCTGAAAAACAAGCAGAGAGGAACTATATCTTTTATCTCTTTTGCCACTGTGTCAGTTTTAGTGACCAAAAAAGGTTTGGATTTTATCGGTCACAAAAGAATAGGAAATACAATCTTAGGATTTATGTGAGAACTAGGATTTTCCAAAGGCTACCTTCTCAGGGAAAGAACAGATTGAAAAAAGAAATCTGTCCACTCCAAAAGAAAGACAACAGGCAAGTTTGCTCTGTCACAGATGAAGGTATGAGAAACTAGAAGACAAAACTAACAAAATGACCCAAAATGAGTCAGAAAGAGATAAATGCAAGATTGAGGTGGACCTCTCTGGTGGTCCAGTGGGTAAAGAGCCCGCCTTGCAGTGCAAGGGGTACCGGTTTGATCCCTGACCCGGGAAGATCCCACGTACTGTGGAGTGGCTGAACCGGTGTGTCCAGTTAGGAGCCAGTGCTCTGGAGCGCATGCACCCAGAGCCAGTGCTCTGCAAGAAGAGAGGCCACTGCAATGGGAGACTCACACATGACGAAAGAATAAAAAAGACAGATGAAAATAAATATAAATAAAAAAGAGGCATGATGGGGAAAAAGGACAAAAAAGCACACAAAGGATAGGATTGAATATTTCAGTATATATAATAGAAATTCTAGAAAGAGAAACAAGAAAGAACAGAGAAGAGACAAAAGTGAAAGGGATAACGGAGAGATATCAAATGGCGGTGAAGAGTGATGTGAAGCTCACGTCTCCTCACAAATACATCAAAAAAGACATCAGCATGTGGGACCATCTTCACGGAATACCTATTGAAAGACTGCACGTGATCTCATACAACTGAAGCAGCAAGAAAGATCCCTACCTACCTGGGCAGAACATAGAGAAAAAGGAGAGGCATTAGAACAGGATCTGTGCCTTGGGAGGGAACTCTGAAAGTGGAAAAGTTCCCTCACCCTGGGAACCTCCTTTACTAGCTGGGATGTCTGCTGGGACAGGTAAGCCGCTATTGAGGCTCAAGAGAAGACTGCAATCTCCAGACTGCAGTAGGCAGGACAGAGAGAGACCAGCAGAGAGAGTTCTTGTGACCTCACTGCACTTCTCACCCTGAAACACATGCTTGCTGTTGTGTGCAGTGACTGGGTGGAGATACAGACAGAGGACCTGGTCTGGCTGCATGGAAACAGCCTGAGGTGCCTGGATTGTGGTTTGGGCCTCAACGGGAGGTACCTGCAGTACAGAGCACGTATCTGTCATAGGAAGCCCAGTGTCAGCATGGCAAGGGAAGGATGTGGATCTGCCACAGAAGCCTCATGGTTAGCCTGTTTACAGAAGGGCAAGGTCCTCACCACCATGGGTTTGCAATCTCTGTGGACATACATACATGGAGGCAGGACTGAAACTGGAAATCTGTGGGTTCTCACAATGGGCCCAGAGGTATGGCTTCAATGGGTTTTCACACTGGTGGCCGAGTGCACATACCCAAGGGACATCTAAACAAGCTACAGATGTCCCATAGGAGAGATGGGTCGAGTCACGAGCTGCAGAGGACTTTGTAGCATGCACAGGTGGGACTTAAATTTGAGCCAATGGTCTGCTCTCTCATAGTTGGGGTAAAGATACCACTTCAGTAGATTTTGCACCATCAGCTTTGTGCCGACAGCCTCCATGCACACCTGTGAGTCTTTCAAGTCAATTATCACTGCTCCCACAGAAAACCTGGCCCGGAAGAGGAGTGCTACCAACATCGATCTTTGTGGACATGCAGGTGGTATTCCAGAGTCACACATCACAGAGACAGCTCTGGGGAAAGAACACACAGCATGTCCTTCCCCAGAGGAGGACTCAGGCCTACCTGTCACACACCCAGTCGTCGAGGGGCATCAGCATGTGGGACCATCTTCACGGAATACCTATTGAAAGACTGCACGTGATCTCATACAACTGAAGCAGCAAGAAAGATCCCTACCTACCTGGGCAGAACATAGAGAAAAAGGAGAGGCATTAGAACAGGATCTGTGCCTTGGGAGGGAACTCTGAAAGTGGAAAAGTTCCCTCACCCTGGGAACCTCCTTTACTAGCTGGGATGTCTGCTGGGACAGGTAAGCCGCTATTGAGGCTCAAGAGAAGACTGCAATCTCCAGACTGCAGTAGGCAGGACAGAGAGAGACCAGCAGAGAGAGTTCTTGTGACCTCACTGCACTTCTCACCCTGAAACACATGCTTGCTGTTGTGTGCAGTGACTGGGTGGAGATACAGACAGAGGACCTGGTCTGGCTGCATGGAAACAGCCTGAGGTGCCTGGATTGTGGTTTGGGCCTCAACGGGAGGTACCTGCAGTACAGAGCACGTATCTGTCATAGGAAGCCCAGTGTCAGCATGGCAAGGGAAGGATGTGGATCTGCCACAGAAGCCTCATGGTTAGCCTGTTTACAGAAGGGCAAGGTCCTCACCACCATGGGTTTGCAATCTCTGTGGACATACATACATGGAGGCAGGACTGAAACTGGAAATCTGTGGGTTCTCACAATGGGCCCAGAGGTATGGCTTCAAGGGGTTTTTTCACACTGGTGGCCGAGTGCACATACCCAAGGGACATCTAAACAAGCTACAGATGTCCCATAGGAGAGATGGGTCGAGTCACGAGCTGCAGAGGACTTTGTAGCATGCACAGGTGGGACTTAAATTTGAGCCAATGGTCTGCTCTCTCATAGTTGGGGTAAAGATACCACTTCAGTAGATTTTGCACCATCAGCTTTGTGCCGACAGCCTCCATGCACACCTGTGAGTCTTTCAAGTCAATTATCACTGCTCCCACAGAAAACCTGGCCCGGAAGAGGAGTGCTACCAACATCGATCTTTGTGGACATGCAGGTGGTATTCCAGAGTCACACATCACAGAGACAGCTCTGGGGAAAGAACACACAGCATGTCCTTCCCCAGAGGGAGGACTCCAGGCCTACCTGTCACACACCCCAGTGTAAAACTGGATCTGAGGTCTTCTACTCCAACAACTGCAGACCAGGCTGTGATAACCACAGAGCAAAGAGGAGGCCCCACCTAGCATCCAGTATGAGCTCTGGTCACCACAAAACCAAAAACATCCCTATCAAGGACCTAAAGGCCAGCACACCCTGAGGAAAGATGTGGCAAGCATCCATGCCAAAAGCAGCCCTTGTACCAAAAATATTGGACTCACACAGAATACACAGGGTCACGCCCACATAAAGAAAGCCCTTTAAGACCAAAGCAGATAACTGTTTCTCTTAAATTCATAGGATCATAGAAATACAAGTAAATTGAAAAACCAGAGGAACTAATCCCAAGTAAAAGAGAAATCCCCTGAAACAACAAATACAGAAACGGACCTCTCTGTCCTACCATACCCTGAGTTCAAAAAGAAGGTAAAAAAAACTGCTTAAGGAATTAAGAAAGAATATCAAAAGAAATGCAGAGCATTGTAACAAGGAACCAGAAACTATAAAGGGGTGTCGATCGAGATTAGACGATTCAACCGCAAAGATGAAAACCAAGCTAAAGGTAACAGAGCAAACTAAATAATGCAGAAAAACAAATGGTCTGGAAGATAAATTAATGGAAATCAGAACATCAGAAAGAAAGACAAATGAAAAGGGAAAGCAATATACAAGATCTGTGATATAAAATACAGCATGACAATCTATGCCTAGTAGGAGTCCCAGAAAGAGAAGGAAAAGAAAAGAAGACTGAAAGTATATATGAAGAAATTATTCCCAAACCTAAAGAACTAAACAGATGTTCAGGTACAGGAAACACAGGAGATCCCAAAGAACACAAACCCAAATAGATCTATACCAAGACATATTATAATAAAAATAACAAAAGTTAAAGAGAGGATCCTACAAGCAGAAAGAGAAAAACAAAGGATTAATTACAAAGGAATTCCAAAGGGCTATCATTTGATTTTTCTACAGAAATGCTACAGGCAAGAGCAAATGGCAAAATATATTCAAAGTCTTGAAAGAGAAAACATTGCAACAGAATACTCTATTGAGCAAAAGAACTATTTAGAATTGAAGAAGAGATGAAGAATCATACGAGCAAAAACTAAAAGAACACAGCAATACTAAATCTGTTCAAAAACAAATATTGAAAGGTCTTCTCAAATAAAAAGAGCTTATAAAAACTTGGGCAAAAAAGAATTTGAGCAAAAGCTCTGGTCACCACAAAACCAAACATCCCTATCAAGGACCTAAAGGCCAGAACCCTGAGGAAAGATGTGGCAAGCATCCATGCCAAAAGCAGCCCTTGTACCAAAAATATTGGACTCACACAGAATACACAGGGTCACGCCCACATAAAGAAAGCCCTTTAAGACCAAAGCAGATAACTGTTTCTCTTAAATTCATAGGATCATAGAAATACAAGTAAATTGAAAAACCAGAGGAACTAATCCCAAGTAAAAGAGAAATCCCCTGAAACAACAAATACAGAAACGGACCTCTCTGTCCTACCATACCCTGAGTTCAAAAAGAAGGTAAAAAAAACTGCTTAAGGAATTAAGAAAGAATATCAAAAGAAATGCAGAGCATTGTAACAAGGAACCAGAAACTATAAAGGGGTGTCGATCGAGATTAGACGATTCAACCGCAAAGATGAAAACCAAGCTAAAGGTAACAGAGCAAACTAAATAATGCAGAAAAACAAATGGTCTGGAAGATAAATTAATGGAAATCAGAACATCAGAAAGAAAGACAAATGAAAAGGGAAAGCAATATACAAGATCTGTGATATAAAATACAGCATGACAATCTATGCCTAGTAGGAGTCCCAGAAAGAGAAGGAAAAGAAAAGAAGACTGAAAGTATATATGAAGAAATTATTCCCAAACCTAAAGAACTAAACAGATGTTCAGGTACAGGAAACACAGGAGATCCCAAAGAACACAAACCCAAATAGATCTATACCAAGACATATTATAATAAAAATAACAAAAGTTAAAGAGAGGATCCTACAAGCAGAAAGAGAAAAACAAAGGATTAATTACAAAGGAATTCCAAAGGGCTATCATTTGATTTTTCTACAGAAATGCTACAGGCAAGAGCAAATGGCAAAATATATTCAAAGTCTTGAAAGAGAAAACATTGCAACAGAATACTCTATTGAGCAAAAGAACTATTTAGAATTGAAGAAGAGATGAAGAATCATACGAGCAAAAACTAAAAGAACACAGCAATACTAAATCTGTTCAAAAACAAATATTGAAAGGTCTTCTCCAAATAAAAAAGAAGCAAGAATTTATAGGAAAGAGAAACTCACATGAGGAAAGTAAATAAATAAACCATTACATAGATTTTAAAATTTTTTAAATTATGAAATCAATTATAACTACAATGAACGGCAAAGGAATAAACATAGAGACGTAAAAGAGGATATCAAAACCATAAGATGTAGAGGAAGGGAGTAAAAAAAATACAGCTTTTTTAAAATGTGTTTGAGCTCGTATGACTATTAGTCTAAAGTAACCAGATCTAGTAATGGGTTAACATTCTTGAAACCCAGGATAACCACAAGTCAAAAACACACAATGGATTCACAAAAACTAAGAAGAGAACTCAAGCTTAATACAAAAGAGACTCATCAAACCACAAAAGGAAAAAAAAAGAAAAAAAGGAACAAAGAAGACATACAAAATCAACTGAAAACAAGGCTTAAAACTGCAATAAACATATATCTATCAATAATAAACTTAAGGGGCTTCCCTGGTGGTCCAGTGGTTGGGAATCCACCTTGTAACGCAGAGACATTGGTTCAAGCCCTGGTCTGGGAAGATCCCACATGCCATGGAGCAGATAAGCCCATGCACCACAACTACTGAAGCCTGAGCACCTGGAGCCTGTGCTCCACAACAAAATAAGGCACTGTGATGAGAAGATTGCAAACGACAGCAAGGAATGGCCCCAGATCGCCTCAACTAGACAAAGCCTGAGTGCAGCCACAAAGACCCCACCACAGTCAACATTAAATGAGGTTTAAAAAATAACAATAGTGCTCACTTCAGCAGCACATGTACTAAAATTGGAACAACACAGAGAAGAATAAGATGACCCCTGCACAAGGATGACTTGCAAAAGTTTTGAAGTGTTCCATATTTTTAAGTCATCTCGTTTACAGTTCTCATTAAAAATTGTCGAAATGAAAAAAATAACAATAATAAACTTAAATACCAATATAATAAATAAATGGATCAATGGATCAAAAGACATAAAGTAGAAGATAGAACAATAAATAAGAGCCTACAACATGTTGCCTACAAGAGACCTACTTCAGTATGAAGAATACACATAGATTGAAAGTGAGGATCAACAGCAAATATATATTTCACGAAAAGAGACATAACAAGAAAATGGGGAAAATTTTAAAAAGAAATCAATTATAACTACAATGAACGGCAAAGGAATAAACATAGAGACGTAAAGAGGATACAAAACCATAAGATGTAGAGGAAGGAGTTAAAATACAGCTTTTTAAAATGTGTTTGAGCTCAGATGACTATTAGTCTAAAGTAACAGATCTAGTAATGGGTTAACATTCTTGAAACCCAGGATAACCACAAGTCAAAAACACACAATGGATTCACAAAAACTAAGAAGAGAACTCAAGCTTAATACAAAAGAGACTCATCAAACCACAAAAGGAAAAAAAGAAAAAGGAACAAAGAAGACATACAAAATCAACTGAAAACAAGGCTTAAAACTGCAATAAACATATATCTATCAATAATAAACTTAAGGGGCTTCCCTGGTGGTCCAGTGGTTGGGAATCCACCTTGTAACGCAGAGACATTGGTTCAAGCCCTGGTCTGGGAAGATCCCACATGCCATGGAGCAGATAAGCCCATGCACCACAACTACTGAAGCCTGAGCACCTGGAGCCTGTGCTCCACAACAAAATAAGGCACTGTGATGAGAAGATTGCAACGACAGCAAGGAATGCCCCGATCGCCTCAACTAGACAAAGCCTGAGTGCAGCCACAAAGACCCCACCACAGTCAACATTAAATGAGGTTTAAAAAATAACAATAGTGCTCACTTCAGCAGCACATGTACTAAAATTGGAACAACACAGAGAAGAATAAGATGACCCCTGCACAAGGATGACTTGCAAAAGTTTTGAAGTGTTCCATATTTTTAAGTCATCTCGTTTACAGTTCTCATTAAAAATTGTCGAAATGAAAAAAATAACAATAATAAACTTAAATACCAATATAATAAATAAATGGATCAATGGATCAAAAGACATAAAGTAGAAGATAGAACAATAAATAAGAGCCTACAACATGTTGCCTACAAGAGACCTACTTCAGTATGAAGAATACACATAGATTGAAAGTGAGAGGGTACAGAAAATATATATTTCACGAAAATAGACATAACAAGAAAATGGGGGTAACAATACTCATATCAGACAAAACTGACTTTAAACAAAGTTCATAAAAGGAAATGTGCTGTATAATGATAATAAGATCAATACAAGAAGAGAATATTACACTCATTAGCTTATATGCACCCAATATAGGAGCACCCAAATACATAAAACAAGTAATAACAGAAATAAAGGGAGAAACTGATGGGAATACAACAATACTAGGAAACTTAAACCCCACTGACATCAATGCACAGATCTTCCATACATAAAATCAACAAGGTGACAGAGAACCTAAATGACACAATAGTTAGACTTAATTGACATGTATAAGATATTGTATCTCAAAAGGCCCCAAATATCCATTATGTTCAAGCTCAAGGATCATTCTCCAGGAGAGATCACATATTAGGACACAAATCAAGCCTCAACTAATTTAAGAGGACAGAAATTATTTCAAGCATCTTTTCTGACCACAATAGCATAAAAATAGAAACCAACTTCAGAAAAAGATGAATAAATGGAGACATATGACAAGGAAAACACAACCACACAAAATCTAAAGGATGCAGCAAAAGCAGTCATAAGAGGAAACTTCATAACGATACATACCTTCCACAAAAAAAAAAGAGAGAGAGAGAGAAAATCTCAGATAAACAACCTAACCTACCACCTAGTAGAATTAGAAAAAGGAACAAAATAAAGTAAGCAGAAGGATAAAATGATAAAGATCAAAGAAGAAATAATGGAAAGAGATTAAAAAATAGAAAAAAAACCCAGTAACAAAGAGTGCTGGTTGGATGGGGGGATATACATATGACTAATCTGGGATCATACATATACGTAAACAACAAAACTCTGTAAAAGTAAAAAAAAAAAAAAAAAAAGTGCTGGTTTTTTGAAAGGATAAACAAAATGAGCAAATATCTGGCCAGGCTCAGTAAGAAGAAAAGAGAAAGAATCCAAATAAACAACAAGAGAGGAAAGAGAAAACACAATCACTCCCACAGAAAACAAAACCCAAGAATAATACTATGAATAGTTACGTGACAACAAATTGGATAACCTAGAAGAAATGGACAAGTTCCTAGAAACACAAAGCCCACCAAAATGGAATCAAGAAGAAATAGATAATTTGAACAGACAAATAGCAAAACTGAAAAAAATCAGAGCTTCCCGGACCCCAAAATCATGAAGACTATATCAATTTCTCAAACTCTCCAAAAGACTGAAGAAGAAACTTCCCAAAGCCTGGAAAGCACACCACCCTGAAAACCAGCAAAGAAGTCACCAAAAAAAAATAAAAGGTCAACATCTTTGAAGAATATAGATGCAAAAATCTTCCATACATAAAATCAACAAGGTGACAGAGAACCTAAATGACACAATAGTTAGACTTAATTGACATGTATAAGATATTGTATCTCAAAAGGCCCCAAATATCCATTATGTTCAAGCTCAAGGATCATTCTCCAGGAGAGATCACATATTAGGACACAAATCAAGCCTCAACTAATTTAAGAGGACAGAAATTATTTCAAGCATCTTTTCTGACCACAATAGCATAAAAATAGAAACCAACTTCAGAAAAAGATGAATAAATGGAGACATATGACAAGGAAAACACAACCACACAAAATCTAAAGGATGCAGCAAAAGCAGTCATAAGAGGAAACTTCATAACGATACATACCTTCCACAAAAAAAAAAAGAGAGAGAGAGAGAAAATCTCAGATAAACAACCTAACCTACCACCTAGTAGAATTAGAAAAAGGAACAAAATAAAGTAAGCAGAAGGATAAAAATGATAAAGATCAAAGAAGAAATAATGGAAAGAGATTAAAAAATAGAAAAAAAACCCAGTAACAAAGAGTGCTGGTTGGATGGGGGGATATACATATGACTAATCTGGGATCATACATATACGTAAACAACAAAACTCTGTAAAAGTAAAAAGTAAAAAAAAAAAAAAAAGAGTGCTGGTTTTTTGAAAGGATAAACAAATTAACAAATCTCTGGTCAGGTTCACCAAGAAGAAAAGAGAAAGAATCCATATAAACAAAAAAAGAGAGGAAAGAGAAAAAAAAAAACAATCACTCCCACAGAAAAACAAAAACCCACAGAATAATACTATGAATAGTTACGTGACAACAAATTGGATAACCTAGAAGAAATGGACAAGTTCCTAGAAACACAAAGCCCACCAAAATGGAATCAAGAAGAAATAGATAATTTGAACAGACAAATAGCAAGAAGGAAATGGAATTTGTAATTAAGAAAAAACCTCTCTGTAAACAAAAGTCCATGATGGCTTCACCAGGGATTTCTCCCAAACATACTATGAAGAACTTATATCAATCCTTCTCAAACTCTTCCAAAAGACTGAAGAGGAGGAAACATTCCCAAAGCCATGCTGTAAAGCCATCACCACCCTGATAACAAAACCAGACAAAGAAGTCACCAAAAAAAAAAATAAAAGGTCAACATCTTTGAAGAATATAGATGCAAAAATCCTTCACAAAATCTTAGCAAACTAAATGCAATAACACAAAAAAAAGGACCATACACCCTGATCAAGGTGGATTCATCTCAATCTCACAAGGATGGCTCAACATACCCAAATCAATCAACACACAACATCAACAAAAGAAAAGACAAACACCAGATGATTATCTCAAGGATGCAGAAAAAGCATTGGATAAAATTCAATATCCCTTCATGATAAAACTCTTAACTAAAGTGGATATAGAAAGAATACATCTCAATATAACAAAAACCACTTATGACACAGTCACAGCCAATATAATGCTCCATATGAAAAGTCTGTAGACCTCCCCTTTCAGCTAAAATTTGGAATAAGACTAGGATGTTCTCTCTCCCCACTTCTATTCAACATAGTGTTGGAAGCCCTAGCCAGAGCAATTAGAAAAGAAAATAAAATCAGCATTTTATTTATAAGAAATGAAATCAGTATATAAATCAGAAGAGAAAGCATAAAATTTTCATTATACACAGATGACATCATACTATATACAGAAAACCCTAAAGACTCCACAGAAAAACTATTAGATCTGTTAAAAAAAAAACCTCAGAAAAGTATCAGAATACAAAATTAATATTCAGAAATCTGTTGCATGTCTGTATACTAACAATGAACTATCAGAAAGAGGAAGTTAAAAAATCTTGTTTTAAAAATCATATCAAAAAATACCTAGGAATAAATCTAGCCAAATAGGTAAAACAGTTGTATGCTGAGAACTACAAAATATGGATAGAGGTAATCAAATATGATTTAAGAAAATGGAAAGATATCCCATACCCTTGGATTGGAGGAATTCATATTGTTAAAATGGCCAAACCACTCAAAGCAAGCTACAGATTTAATACAGCTCTTATCAACATCCCCATGACATTTTTCACAGAACAAAAACAAACAATTCTGTCCTTCCCGTGGAACCACAAAAGACCCACAACTGCCCAAGCAATCCTGAGGAAGAAGAACACATTTGGAGGCATAATGTTTCCAGGCTACAGACAATTCACAAAGCTACAGCAATCAGAAGTGTGACATTGGCACAAGAACAGACATATAGATCAATGGAACCGACTATTAATCCCAGAGACAAACGTACACACATATAGCCAATTAATCTTTGACAAAGGAGGCAAGAATATACAACAGAGAGAAGACATTTTCTCTAGCAGGTAGTGTTGGGAAAAGCTGGACAGCAACTTGTAAATCAGTGAAGTTTGAACAGTTCCTCACATTGTACTCAGAAAATTAAGCTTAAAATGCCTTAAGGAACTTAATTCTCTTATAGAAATTAGAGCAATGTTTCTAATCAAGCACTGCTTCTGTGAATCAATTATAATACTGAGAAGGTGGTAAAAAGCAAGGCAGAACTCAAATACTGGGTAGGAATAATACGGAAATCAGTAAAACACAATTGAAGCACCTAAGCACACACATAAGAAAAATAGGATAAAAACGGATGAGCTAGACATCTAAATAAGAAGTTAGGGAAAAGGGACTACGAAGTAAACACAGAAAATACAAGTTAGAAAATGAAGAAGGCAGCAGAAAATTCTTGAACTAGATAAAATATATATAACTGAGGATCAAAATTGGTTCTCTAGAAATAGATACAACTTTGGAAAGAGTGATCAAGTTAAAAAAGGTAAGGCTTAATATTAGAAATTAAAAAGGGTCAAATTTCAGATACAGTGGAGATGTGTAAAAATAGAACATTAAGAAATCTTTGATGCTAATATTAATATATGTTAAATAGAACAGAATGTACAATTTCCTAGAAAAAATATGATCTGTTTAAACTCATGGGAAATAAATAGAAACCCTTAAAAAATCTATACTTATTAAATATACTAGTCAAAAGTCTACTTATCAAAATTATCCAGATGATTTTACAGTGAGTTCTACCAAATTAATACTCAATCCCTATCTTACACAATGAAGCTAACAGAACTTTGATATGAAAATTAGGCAGGGACAATACAAAAAAGAACATTTGTGGGCCAATTTCACTTATGAACATACATACAAAAGTCTAAATAAAATACTGGCAAACTTAAGTCAGGGACACATAACAGACCATACTACATCATAATTCAATTAGGTTTAATCCCAGGATATTGAGGATGGTTTACAATAAGAAGATCTAGTATTAACATAAATGTATTTCACCACATAAACAGAGTAATGAAGAAAATCATAGAAAAAAAAAAAAAAAAAGAAACAGCACTTGATAAAGTTAAGCATCCATCCATGATTAAAAGAGAAACTTTAGCAACTAGGAACCTAGGGAATCTTCTTTACCTGAAAACAGGTACCTATCATAAAGTGTTTAATCATAAAATTGTGAAATACTTTTCCTTAAAATCACAAACATAATAAAGACACTCAATTGTACTTAATGTTGTACTGGAGGGCCTCGCCAGTACAGACATAATTGAAAATAATCAAGATTTCTAGGAAAAGACATGTGGCAAATATGGCTCTACATGGGACATTCATTCTTGCACACATACAGGTCTTGCAAAGTGGCTGAAGAGTTCAGTATCTTTTGACAAGTCCAGAATTCCAGAATACCTAGAGCTTTGGAAGCTCAGAGATTTCTTATATTTGTCTTTTGCTCTCTTTGCTGGAGAGGGTGTGGAGAAAGGAAAACCCTTATGCATTGTTGATGGGAATGTAATTTGATATAGTTACTGTGGAGAAAAGTATGGAGGTTCCTTAGAAACTAAAGATAGAACAACCCTGAGCTTCCTTGGTGACTCAGATGGTAGAGAATCTGCCTACAATGCAAGAGGGCCAGGTTCAACCCTGGGTCAGGAAGATCCCCCAGAGAAGGGAATGGCTACCCACTCCAGCATTCTTGCCTGGAGAATTCCAGGGACAGAGGAGCCTGGCTGGCTAAAGTCCATTGGGTTGCAAAGAGATGGACATGACTGAGCAACTAACACACATATGACCCAGGAATCACACTCCTGGGTATATATTCCAAGAAAACCATAATTCAAAAGGACACAAACCTCAACATTCATTGCAGCACTATTTATAATAGCCGGGACACAGAAACAACCTAAATGTCCAATGACAGACAGATAAAGATGTGAGATATACACACACACACACACACACACGCACACACATACACATACACACACTATCCTCAATTGTGGAGATATATATATCACACACAAACACAACTGAGGATTTCTCATCTACTAAAAGGAATGAAATTGGGTCATTTGTAGGGACATGGATGGACCTAGAGTCTGTCTGTCATACAAAGTGAAGTAAGTCAGAAATACAAACCTATATTAATGCACACGTGGAATCTAGAAAAATGGTACAAATGAACCTATTTTCAAGGCAGGAAGAGATATGCAGATGTAGAGAATGAACACAGGGGCGTGGAAGGGGCGGGTGGATGAACTGGGAGTTTAGGACTGACATATATACTACCACATGTAAAGTAAATAGCTAGGGGGAAGTTGCTATAAAGCACAGGGAGCTCACCTCAGTACGCTCTGATGGGTGGCATGGGGTAGAGGGAGTTAAAGAGTAAGGGGATACATGTATACACAAAGCTGACTCACCTCATTGTACTGCAAAAACTAACCCAACAGTATAAAGCAATTACGTTCCAATAAAAAGGAAAATAAATCCATAACTGTATTTTGTCTAAATAGATGCCTTATCATGGTCTGATTTTTTTTTTAAAATTTGTCCTCAGCCCATTTAACATGAACTTTCTAGGCTGTTCAAGGATTCAAATTTAGTCTGACCTCTAGTGTGGTAATCATGCTCCCCACTCAGTGTCCAGGCAAGAAGGTTGAGCACACCCCTGAAGACTGCTGTAGGACTTCCTGAATTCCCACTGATCTAAGAAAGGTATGTAAACAATGTTGAGTTTTGCCCTGTTGATGGCACACTACTGCTCTCTCCAAGAAGCCTTTTTGTTCTTTATCATTCTCAGTGTCTTTTCACCAGCTGCTCTAAAATAATATTATGTCTCAAAAATAAAATTCCATCTCAGTATTTGGTATGGGGAGTTGTATTTAATTTTCTTTTCCCTTGATTTTTTAAATGTTCTGCTCTTGCGGTTTTTCTAAGTATTTTTGTATAATGAGTCACTCTGAGCAACTGACTGGGAATGTAGAAAGAAGGCTTTTTTTTTTTTTTCTATTTTGATTTACTGTGTGATTGACCCTGGGCCAGTCACTGGACCTAATCAAGGAACTTCATTCATTGCTAAATAAAGATAAAAGGTTTGGAGAGATGGGTTAAAATTAGATTCTGCCACCTAATGACTCAGTCTCCTAATAACTGACTCATAGAAATTAATTAGCTTTTTCCTATAACAATTCCATTTGGAAAAGATCTTCTTTGTTTTTGCCTGGTTGTAGTCCTTTTATGCTTCTCAATTCCATTCTCTGTTACCTTCCCATTTATTTACTTAGATTCAGTAAACAACCATGACACACCACAATAATCAGCCCCAAAATTCAAGGTTAATTTTATGATCTTAAGAAAGTCTCTGATATTCATTTCTAATTCATGAAATGGTAATCACAGTACTCTTTTTCCCTCACAGACAACTGTTACAAAAAAAACAGACAATGAATGTGGACAGCGCTCTGAAAGACTATGAAGAACAATATATTTGTATTCATGTTAAATGAATAGTTCTATTCACTGATGCAAGAATGCATTCATGGGTTTCCCTGGTGGTCCAATGGGTAAAGACACCACCTTGCAGTGCAAGGGGCACCGGTTTGATCCCTGGCCTGGGAAGATCCCACGTGCCACGGAGCGGCTGGACCAATGTGTCCAATTACCAAGCCGGAGCTCTGGAGCACGTGCGCCCAGAACCAGTGCTCTGTGAGAACAGAGGCCACCGCGGTGGGAGGCCCACGCGGGCCAAAGAACAAAGATGGATGAAAAATGGACAAATGAAAGACCAAAAGAAGTGGCTCGCCTGCTCCCCTCCCTCCCCACCCCCCAAAAATAAATAAATAAATAAATCTTTAAAAAAAAAAAAAAAGAAGAATGTATTCACAATACATACCAGTGGGTCTTAAGTGATATTCATCCAAGCTAGACAGATACTAATGAAAGCTATCACTGAGTAATTTATTTATAAGTATGTAAACAATAAATGCAGAATAAGTAAGACTCTAAAGTAACATAGTTTAAGAATGACATGGGTACTGGCTGGAAAAGCAAGAAATAAATACTTCAAGATTTATTCTAAGATCAAATCTTTTTAAATATACAACCTATGGTAAAAGCTGAAAATACAAACCAAAGAAAGGAAAACTGAAGAGTTAACAAATTTTAAGGTGGGACCAAAAGAAATCTTGTAAATATGGTCTCTGGATCACATAGAAACTCAAGAAAAAAAAATGTGAAGACATAAGTGACTTCATTTTCTTACCTCTGCTCTGTATTAAAGAGTGCAAAGATGTGCTTGCTAGACATAAAGCTTTTTTCCACATCTCGAACTTTCAGGTTGTCCAAGGGAAGCATATACTTCTTTTCTTTTTCCTATTGAGAGAGAGAACTGGTTTTCATAAAAGATCTTGAAACATACCCAAAGCAACACATCATCTGAGTTGGTCAACATTTGATTACAATATTTTGATATCATCATACATGACTTTGACACCAGCTACCAAGGAACAAGAGCTTTCCAGATGGCTCAGTGGTAAATAATCTGCCTGCCAAGCAGGAGACATGGGTTCGATCCCTAGGTCAGGAAGACCCCTGGAAAAAGAAATGGTAACTCAATCCAGTATTCTCATCTTTGAAGTCCCATGGACAGAGGAGCCTGGCGGGCTACAGTCCATGGTGTTGCAAAGAGTTGGACATGACTTAGCAACTAAACCATCAAACCATCACCAAACCACACCAAGGAACAAAAATCATCTGCGATAGGAGACACCAATTGTTTTCAACACATCGGTCAGAAGAATGAGGGGAGGGAAATGCAGAGGAAGAAAGGGCTCAGGGATAAAGAAAACACATGGTCTTCTATCCTTTCTTCCTCATGTGGGTACCCTTAGATGTTTTAAAATGTTAGTTTGATATTAAAAATTTAGCCATCTGTTAATATTTAACAAAAGTGTTCTGGTCCCAATTCAATGAGAAATGCCAGATGGATTTCATTTCATATTTTATTTGCAGCCTAAGCAGTTTTGATAGCCAGAGCTGGCAGGAGACTGGACACACAAGGATCCTAGTATGAAATACCCTCTATAAACTGTGATAAAGCACAGAAAATACTTCCTTCATTCAAGTCTAGAATAAAATGTCGGTCCAGAAAAAAAAAATGATTCCATTAAATTGTCAAACTCTGGGGGGAGTGAAAACACCCATTAGAAGTGAATTGATGTTAACTAGAACAAATTCCCTTCTAAAATTAACTCTCTAGCAAGAAAATGGACATTTGAGAGGGGAGATCTGCAAATGAGACCAACCCAATCTTGGTTAAACACACCGGATGCCAAAGAATTATTAGAAACATCCACGCTTAAGGACTGGCCTAGGGACAAGATTATCACATACATAAATGTGTAACAATCAGTATAGTAAGAGACAGCCAAATATTAAGTTTAAGAAACCTAGTCAATATTCGGGGCATTTTAGCACAGCTCTTGTTAAACAGTAGTCCTCTGTATATCTCGGGTGACAGTCCTGAGAAAAACCAGGTCTAGACTCCAGAGGAGAAGAGCATGATTGAATAAGCAACTATTAATGCCTATGAGAAACGCATGCACTGCACAGATATGCTGGACATAAACTTTATTGTTCCTTCAATTTTTTGTTCCTACAATTTTTCCTTGAGAATTTGTCAAGGCTAAGTAGTGTGGGGCAGACTTCTTCTATGGTCCCTAGCCAGCTGGTGGCAACCACGCTGTCTGTGGATACAAGAACGTGTTACTGCAAGAACTGTCACTAACTTTGCCACTTTTTCCTCCTAAATTAAGCAGGGGAAAATTGGGCACAGCACGTTAGAATAGTGAGCTACAGAGACAAAGGCAATGCGAGAAGCTGAAGGAAGCGGGTTGGAGAATACAATGGCTGTCCTAACAGGCAGGGTCTTCAAAGAAGATAACAAGACAAAAATATAAACTGAACAGCAGTGAAAGAAGCCCAAGAATAAACAAAAAAAAAAACAAAGTGCTGTAAGAAGTTTCTCATATTTTCTTTTACAAAACTTAACAATGTATCAGCAAACACAAGGATATTCTAAATAGCAAAATACATAAGCTGTGTAAATGAAGCACACAGTTGGGGCTTACTTATCTGAAAGACTTGTAGACTATGTTACAACAGAATTCTAAGAGGCAAGACCATGAATTGAACACAAAGCTACCCAATACTTAATCAAATGAAAATGCTTGAGACCCAGGGAACATTTTTTATTGGATGCTTTTCAATGCCCTAAATTTAAACAGCTGGATTTTTTTTAATGCATCATCCTATTCAACCTTTTGAAATGATGGATTTGCCTTCTAATAGGAAATCTGCATTTCATTGTAAAGATGGAACACACTGTCCTTGGTATGCTTTCTGTAGAAGTAGGCTCCCTTTTGTACTACATTCTTTAGCATATAGTGGAGACCAAAACTCTAGCAAGTTTACGTCAGATATTAAACACTGGAGAAATACACACATGTGCAAACAGAGAAATATAAAAAAATATAGTTTTATTTCCAAAGTACTAAATGTCATTTATCCAAGATTTTTGAGGACATATTGCTAAATATTTCCTAATAAGAGTTTTAAGACTGACAGAAAAAGAAGATTTAGGCAATTTGTTTAAAGTTGTACATCAGATGGAGAATTAAACAAGAGAGCAATGAAGCTATACACCTGGATATTTCTAAAATTTTTGGTGTTTTGGGGAAAGAATGATGTTCTGCTAAAAGAACAATAGCTGAAATAGAAGAAATGGAAAAGGAGAAATGATAAACAGATATAATTTCAAAAATATAGTGCATCTTACCACCTTATATGAGACATTGCTATGTATTCTTCATTAACTCTATATTAAACCTTTTTTTGCCTCTTTTATTGATTTTTTTGTTTATTTATTTTCATCCACTTTCATTCTTTGGCCTGTATGGGCCTCCCATCTCAGTGGTCTCCCTTGCAGCAGAGCACTGGCTCTGGGCGCATGCGCTCCAGAGAACTGGCTCGCAATTGGACATACCGGTCCAGCTGCTCCATGGCACGTGGAATTTTCCCAGGCCAGGGATCGAACCAGTGCCCCTTGCATTGCAAGGTGGACTCTTTACCCACTGGACCACCAGGGAAGCCCTATATTAAACTTTTTAATAATTTAGCCCTCCATATTGCAGTCTCAAGCTAATAAGGTGACTACCAAGTCCTTGAAATGTAGCTAGTCAAATGGGGATGTGCTTTAAATGTTCAATACATACTAGATTTCAAAGATTTATTATAAGATAAAGAATGTAAACTATATCACTAATACTTTTATATCTATTATATGCTGAAGTGATAATACTTTTGAAATTATTGAGGTAAAATAGTATTAAACCTAATTTCATCTTTAATTTTACTGTTTTGACAGTGGCTGCTAGACAATTTTAAATGACATATGTGGCTCACAGTAACTTTCTACCAACAGTGAAAAGCCCATCTACCTATCATCACATTCCTTCCTCTCATCCATCCAATTTTCCTCTTCTAACCTCCCCTTTTCTGCCATCAGGGTATTGATCATTCTTCCATTCACCCATTCTGAAGCCTCACTCTCATTTCTGAGGTACTGTCTTCCTTTGCCTCCTTTATTACATCAAGACTATGTTGCATTGTGCTAGAAGCATTTGCCATAGCTCCCAGTGTTTGACATTTCCACTACATTAGTTCAGGTCCCTGGCATCGCACAAGTGGGTAGTTATAAATGGCTTCCTATCTAGTCTTTGAGTCTTCTACCTCCTCTGACATCAAGAGGGAGGGCAATTTTCTTAAACTACTCTGTCAAATTCATTATAGACCTTCAACCTCTTCATAGCTCTCCACTATTTATAGGAAAAATTTCATAAAACTCCTTAATGTGAATTGAAAAACACCTACAAATTGGTATGATCCTGTCTTGTCAGTATCCGCTTTTCTCTTCCGTAAGAAGTCTCCGTTTACACGTTTGCCAACAGTCTTTTCCCAGCTTGAGACCCCTTTTTATTGATTTTTTGTTTATTTATTTTCATCCACTTTCATTCTTTGGCCTGTATGGGCCTCCCATCTCAGTGGTCTCCCTTGCAGCAGAGCACTGGCTCTGGGCGCATGCGCTCCAGAGAACTGGCTCGCAATTGGACATACCGGTCCAGCTGCTCCATGGCACGTGGAATTTTCCCAGGCCAGGGATCGAACCAGTGCCAATTGAATTTCAAGGTGGCCTCATTACCCCCTCGACAACCACGGAAGCCCTATATTAAACTTTTTAATAATTTAGCCCTCCATATTGCAGTCTCAAGCTAATAAGGTGACTACCAAGTCCTTGAAATGTAGCTAGTCAAATGGGGATGTGCTTTAAATGTTCAATACATACTAGATTTCAAAGATTTATTATAAGATAAAGAATGTAAACTATATCACTAATACTTTTATATCTATTATATGCTGAAGTGATAATACTTTTTGAAATTATTGAGGTAAAATAGTATTAAACCTAATTTCATCTTTAATTTTACTGTTTTGACAGTGGCTGCTAGACAATTTTAAATGACATATGTGGCTCACAGTAACTTTCTACCAACAGTGAAAAGCCCATCTACCTATCATCACATTCCTTCCTCTCATCCATCCAATTTTCCTCTTCTAACCTCCCCTTTTCTGCCATCAGGGTATTGATCATTCTTCCATTCACCCATTCTGAAGCCTCACTCTCATTTCTGAGGTACTGTCTTCCTTTGCCTCCTTTATTACATCAAGACTATGTTGCATTGTGCTAGAAGCATTTGCCATAGCTCCCAGTGTTTGACATTTCCACTACATTAGTTCAGGTCCCTGGCATCGCACAAGTGGGTAGTTATAAATGGCTTCCTATCTAGTCTTTGAGTCTTCTACCTCCTCTGACATCAAGAGGGAGGGCAATTTTCTTAAACTACTCTGTCAAATTCATTATAGACCTTCAACCTCTTCATAGCTCTCCACTATTTATAGGAAAAATTTCATAAAACTCCTTAATGTGAATTGAAAAACACCTACAAATTGGTATGATCCTGTCTTGTCAGTATCCGCTTTTCTCTTCCGTAAGAAGTCTCCGTTTACACGTTTGCCAACAGTCTTTTCCCAGCTTGAGACCCCCTTTCAACTTCTCCCTATCATACCAGTGCACTATTTAGAGTTCAGCTCAAGTTCTATCTTCTTTTCAGAAAATTTTTCAGGTTTTCAATTGTCTGTCTGTCTGTATTACTCCCCTATCTCTCTCCTTTCAATTCATACAACAGATATCATTTACTCCGTTCATTTTCAATGATAGGCATACCCTGGAGATACTACAGGTTTAGATTCAGACCTCCACAAAAGAGCAAATATCACAATAAATAAAGCAAGTCAAATGATTTTTCTGTTTTCCCAGTGCATATAAAAGTCATGTTTATACTAAACAGTAGTCTATTAAGTGTAGAATGTCATTATACCTAAAAATAACCAATGCACTTAATTTAAAAGTACTTTATTGCTTAAAAATGCTATCATCTGACAATGCAGGTTGGCTACAAACTTTCAATTTTTAAAAAAGAAATAACAGATTATCTGAGAAGTGCAATAAAGTGAAACACAATAAATGAGGTATGCATCTATACCTTTTAAGAGACATCTTCATCTTGCAAATGCATTACATTTAAAAACCTCTGTCAAGGTTGTTCATTTGGAACTCAGAATGTTCAGTTTAATTTTATTAGTCAAGTAAGTTAAACTTGCAAAGAAAAGCAAAATAAAGTAGTGAATGTTTTTTTGTAATATATATAAATAAATAAGAAACAGAATTTGATATTTTAAACAGTTTAGTAGATATTTTGGAAGAAACATTTCAAAATTCTAAAGGGAGATTTTTTAAACAGAGATTGAGAAAAATATTTTCTGTATACGTTTCACAAACTGATGTCACTCATTCAATGCTATTCGTTTCTTCATTTTAAAACATAGTACCTGAACCCGGAACGAGAAGCCGCGGGAGCCGGAACCCTGAGCGAGAAGCCGCGGGAGCTGGAACCGGGAGCGAGAAACCGCGGCAACCTGGAGCGAGAAGCTGCGGCGCCGCGAGAAGCGCCGCGTCGTGTGTAAGTTCAACCACTCCAACTGGAGGGCTTGCTGAACGGAGAGGGGAAGTGCCGCGTCGCGGATAAGTTCAACCACTCCAGCTGGAGGGCTTGCTGAACGGAGAGGGGAAGTCGCTCACGGGTTGTTGACCAGGAACCGGGCACAAGCTGGATGGGAAAGCTCGCGCCCGCCTATGGGACTTAGACACATAACCGGCAGTGCACGTGTGCCAGCGGCGGAGGAGCCCGCGCACCCCTAGAGCTGCAGCAGCAGTGGAGGAAGCTGGGGAAAGAGCAGGGATTGGAGACTACAGGCGGGGGCGCAGTAGAGCTGAGGTGCCCCCCTCCAACACGGGGCTGCATGCGCTGGGCACCCGCCCGACAGACTGGGATCAGCCCACTTTCCTGGCCAGTACCCAGTATGGCAGCAAAGCCCTCATTTTGCCGGACACAAAAACAGAAACCATAGCAACCGGCGCTATAAGGGAAAGACTACGCCATCAAGACACCACCATCAAGAGCAGATTGGTTTCCAACAGGCAGATGAGAAGATAAAAACCAGGGACAGTATTTAGCTTTTTTTTTTTTTTTTTCTTGTTTATTTGTGGTGGACTATTTTGCTTGTTCAATTGATTGGTCTGGTTTGGGGTTTATTAGTTTGTTTATTCCGTGTATTTTGTTTTTATTGTTTTCGTTTCTTGTGTTTTTTGTTTGTTTTTTGGTTTCTTATTAATTTTTTCTGCCATTTTAATTTTTAATTTCTTTTTTTGACTTTTATTTTATTGTATTTTTTTTAATTTTAATTTTAATTCTTGGAAACCTCTAATTCTCTTTCCTCTTTCCCACTGCTTTCTCCCTCTATGTTCTAAATATAAAACATTTTCCTATCTACCAATATCCACTAGATAAATTATTTCCAAGTATCTTCCTGTCTCCACTATTCTCTTCCAAATACACTAAACAATACACACACTAATCTTTGCTACCTAACCCTATAAAATCCTTCCAAGACGAATCTATTCCTTCTCATTACCTATACACTCTCCTCCTCATCACCCCCAACACATGTCCTAGTCAAAAATTGCTCTCATTGTAATTATCCAAGCCAGGACTTTGCACTGGATCTATTTATTCAGGTACTATTTTAATTAATTCAAAGCTTAACGGGCAAGTATCAACTGTGATTGTGTGATTTGCCAGAAAGATTCCCTGTGCCTTATCTCTGTAAAACTGGTCAGTTGTGGGGATTGCTGTGTATGTATGTATATCTTACGATTATGTTAGAAAACATCTGCATGCTTTTATGACTGTCACCCATCAGGGATGCACCTCTTGTTCCTCAGATGCTAGTATGTGAACTAATATCATGGAACGCCATAGCAAACCAGACATAGAGCCTACACCTCCTGACCAATCATCAAACCAAGGATCCTCGGAGCGGAAGCCCTGATTCCAAGACCCCACACTAGGAAAGAACATACAACACTAGAGACTATTCATCTGTAAACAAGACCTAACACCATCCAAGTCACAAACCACTGAACCCTTCTACAAGGACAGAAACCCAAAGGAAGGGAAAATTCAACCAAGAAGCCTAGTGAGGGAAAAAGAACTCCACACACGCAGACACACACAAAGAAACAAAAATCAACCTAATAATGAAATGACAGAGAAACACTGCACAAATGAAGGACCAAGCTAGAGAAACACAGCTTCAAATGACAGAGGAGGAGATAGACAAACTATCTGAAAGAGAATTCACAAAAGCTATACTAATGAGGATGCAAAACACCGAAAACAGAATATTAGAGGAAATTAGCACACTGAGAAGAGATATGCAAGAAGTGAAAAATAAGCAAATGGAGACAACCAACTCAATTGCTGAACTCAAAAATACTATAGAAGGTCTCAACAGTAGAGTCCCACTGCTTTCTCCCTCTATGTTCTAAATATAAAACATTTTCCTATCTACCAATATCCACTAGATAAATTATTTCCAAGTATCTTCCTGTCTCCACTATTCTCTTCCAAATACACTAAACAATACACACACTAATCTTTGCTACCTAACCCTATAAAATCCTTCCAAGACGAATCTATTCCTTCTCATTACCTATACACTCTCCTCCTCATCACCCCCAACACATGTCCTAGTCAAAAATTGCTCTCATTGTAATTATCCAAGCCAGGACTTTGCACTGGATCTATTTATTCAGGTACTATTTTAATTAATTCAAAGCTTAACGGGCAAGTATCAACTGTGATTGTGTGATTTGCCAGAAAGATTCCCTGTGCCTTATCTCTGTAAAACTGGTCAGTTGTGGGGATTGCTGTGTATGTATGTATATCTTACGATTATGTTAGAAAACATCTGCATGCTTTTATGACTGTCACCCATCAGGGATGCACCTCTTGTTCCTCAGATGCTAGTATGTGAACTAATATCATGGAACGCCATAGCAAACCAGACATAGAGCCTACACCTCCTGACCAATCATCAAACCAAGGATCCTCGGAGCGGAAGCCCTGATTCCAAGACCCCACACTAGGAAAGAACATACAACACTAGAGACTATTCATCTGTAAACAAGACCTAACACCATCCAAGTCACAAACCACTGAACCCTTCTACAAGGACAGAAACCCAAAGGAAGGGAAAATTCAACCAAGAAGCCTAGTGAGGGAAAAAGAACTCCACACACGCAGACACACACAAAGAAACAAAAATCAACCTAATAATGAAATGACAGAGAAACACTGCACAAATGAAGGACCAAGCTAGAGAAACACAGCTTCAAATGACAGAGGAGGAGATAGACAAACTATCTGAAAGAGAATTCACAAAAGCTATACTAATGAGGATGCAAAACACCGAAAACAGAATATTAGAGGAAATTAGCACACTGAGAAGAGATATGCAAGAAGTGAAAAATAAGCAAATGGAGACAACCAACTCAATTGCTGAACTCAAAAATACTATAGAAGGTCTCAACAGTAGAGTACCAGAGGCTGAAGAACGGATAAGTGAGCTGGAAGACAGAATGGTGGAAATAAGTGCTGAAGAACACAACAAAACTGAAAGAATTGAAAGAACTGAGGATAGCCTCAGAGACCTATGGGACAATATCAAACACACCAACATTAGAATTATAGGAGTTCCAGAAGAAGAAGACGGGAAGAAAGGCTATGAAAAAATTCTTGAAGAGGTTATAGTTGAAAACTTCCCCAACATGGGAAAGGAAATAGTCAACCAAGTCCAAGAAGCACAAAGAGTTCCATACAGGAGAAACCCCAGAAGAAACACACCAAGGCACATTCTAATCAAACTAATGGGGACTAAATATAAACACAGATTACTGAAAGCAGCTAGGAGCAAACAACAAATAACATATAAAGGAAACCCCATACGTTTAACTGCGGATCTTTCAACAGAAACCCTGCAGGCCAGAAGAGAATGGCAAGACACATTTAAACGGCTAAAAGAGAATAACCTCCAACCAAGAATTCTCTACCCAGCAAGAATCTCATTCAGAATTGATGGTGAAGTCAAAAGCTTCACAGACAAGCAAAAACTAAAAGAATTCTGTACCACAAAAACAGCCCTACAACAAGTGTTAAAGGGCCTGATACAGCCAATAAATAGAGTAGGAGAAGCCTTACAAATCAAACCCCAAATTTCTAAGAAGATGACAATAGGAACATTCGTATCATTAATTACTTTGAATGTAAATGGACCAAATGCTCCAACCAAATAACACAGGCTGGCTGAATGGATCCAGAAGCAAGACCCATATATATGCTGTTTACAAGAGACCCACTTCAGACCTACAGACACTCACAGACTGAAAGTGAAAGGCTGGAAAAAGATATTCCATGCAAATGGAAATCAAAAGAAAGCTGGGGTAGCAATCCTCATATCAGACAAAATAGACTTTAAAGTAAAGAAGATTCTAAGAGACAAGGCAGGTCACTACATCATGATTAAGGGATCTATCCAAGAGCAAGACATAACAGTCATAAATATCTATGCACCCAACACAGAGGCACCTCAGTACATAAGACAGGTACTTTCAGACATAAAAGAAGAAATCAACAATAACACAGTAATAGTAGGAGACTTTAACACTCCTCTCACTCCAATGGACATATCATCCAAACAGAAAATTAATAAAGAAACACAAGCCTTAAATGCCACACTAGAAAAGATGGACCTCATCGATATCTTTAGGATGTTCCATCCAAAAGCAGAAGAATACACTTTCTTCTCAAGTGCTCATGGAACATTCTCCAGGATAGACCACATCTTGGGCCACAAATCAAACCTCAGTCAGTTCAAGAAAACCGAAATTATATCAACTATCTTCTCGGACCACAATGCAATGAGACTAGAGATCAACTACCAGAAAAAAAAACCCTAGAAACACAAACACATGGACATTAAACAATATATACCTAAAAAACCAACTGATCATTGAGGAAATCAAAAGAGAAATTAAACATTTCTTAGAAGAAAATGGCAATGAACACACGACAGTGCAAAACCTATGGGATACTGCAAAAGCAGTTCTAAGAGGGAAATTTATAGCAATACAATCCCACCTCAAGAAACTAGGAAAGTATGAAGCAGACGACCTAACCCTCTGCTTAAAACAATTGGAGAAAGAAGAACAAAAACACCCCAAAGCCAGCAGAAGAAGAGAAATCATAAGGATCAGAGCAGAAATAAATGAGAAAGAAACGAACGAAACAATAGTAAAGATAAATAAAACAAAAAGCTGGTTCTTTGAAAAGGTAAACAAAATTGACAAGCCACTGGCCAGACTCATTAAGAAAAAGAGAGAGAAGAACCAGATCAACAAAATCAAAAACGAAAAAGGAGAGATTACAACAGATAATGCAGAAATCCAAAGGATTCTAAGAGACTATTATGAACAGCTACATGGCAACAAACTGGACAACCTGGAAGAAATGGACAGTTTCTTGGAGAGGATTAATCTCCCAAGACTGAGCCAGGAAAAAACAGAAACTTTGAACAACCCAATCACAAGCTCAGAAATCAAATTTGTGATTAAAAATCTACCCAAAAATAAAAGCCCAGGGCCAGATGGCTTCACAGCCGAATTCTACCAAACACTTAAAGAAGAGCTAATGCTTGTCCTTCTAAAATTCTTTCAAAAAATTGCACAGGAAGGAACACTTCCAAACACATTCTACGAGGCCACCATCACCCTGATACCCAAACCAGGCAAAGACAACACAAAAAAGGAAAATTACAGATGCCAAGATCCTCAACAAAATCCTAGCAAACAGAATTCAACCACACATCAAAAAATTCATACATCATGATCAAGTCAGGTTCATCCCAGGCATGCAAGGATTCTTCAACATCTGCAAATCAATCAATGTGACACACCATATCAACAAACTGAGAGACAGAAATCACATGATCATCTCAATAGATGCAGAAAAAGCCTTCGACAAAGTACAACACCCATTCATGATAAAAACTCTTCAGAAAATGGGCATAGAAGGAACCTATCTCAACATAGTGAAAGCCATATATGAGAAGCCCACAGTGAACATTATCCTCAATGGTGAAAAACTGAAAGCATTCCCTCTAAGATCAGGAACAAGACAGAGGTGTCCACTTTCACCACTACTATTCAACATAGTCCTGGAAGTTCTAGCAACAGCAATAAGAGAAGAGAAAGAAATCAAAGGAATCCAGATTGGAAAGGAAGAAGTCAAGCTCTCTCTTTTTGCAGACAACATGATATTATACATAGAAAATCCCAAAGACTCTATTACAAAGCTACTAGAGCTAATCAACAAATTCAGCAAAGTCGCAGGATACAAAGTCAACACACAGAAATCACTGGCATTCCTATAAACAAACAATGAAAATTCAGAAAATGAAATCAAAGAGGCAATCCCCTTCACCATTGCAACCAAAAGAATCAAATATCTAGGAATAAATCTGCCCAAAGAAACAAAAGAACTGTACACAGAAAATTACAAGACACTCATGAAAGAAATTAAAGAAGACCTAAACAGATGGAGAGATATTCCATGTTCCTGGGTCGGAAGAATCAATATTGTGAAAATGACCATACTACCAAATATCATCTACAGATTCAATGCAATACCTATTCAACTTTCATTGACATTTTTCACAGAACTAGACCAAAGAATAACACAGTTCGTATGGAAACACAAAAGACCTCAAATAGCCAAAGCAATCCTGAGAAAGAAAAACGGAGCTAGAGGAATCGGCCTCCCTAACTTCAGACTCTACTACAAAGCAACAGTCATCAAGACAGTATGGTACTGGCACAAAAACAGAAGTATAGACCAATGGAACAAGATTGAGAACCCAGAGATAAACCCACGCACCTATGGGTACCTTATTTTTGACAAAGGAGGCAAAACTATAAAATGGGACAAAGACAGCCTCTTCAACAAGTGGTGTTGGGAAAATTGGACAGCTACATGCAAAAAAATGAAGTTGGAACATTCCCTGACACCATACACTAAGATCAACTCAAAATGGATTAAAGACCTAAATGTAAGACCAGAAACCATCAAACTCTTAGAGGAGAATATAGGCAAAACCCTCAAGGACATCAGTCAAAGCAGGATCTTCTCTGACCCACCTACTAGAATAGTGGAACTGAAAAGAAAAGTGAACACGTGGGACCTCATGAAACTGAAAAGCTTTTGTACAGCAAAAGAAATTACAAAAAAGCTGAACAGACAGCCCACAGAATGGGAGAAAATCACAGCAAATGAAACAACAAAGAATTCATCTACAAAATCTACAAGCAACTCAGACAACTCAGCACAGGAAAAACGAACAACTCAATCAAAAAATGGGAAAAAGATCTAAAGAGACGCCTCTCCAAAGAGGACATACAGATGGCCCAAAAGCACATGAAACAATGCTCAACCTCGCTTATCATTAGAGAAATGCAAATCAAAACTACAATGAGATACCACCTCACACCCGTCAGAATGGCCATCATCAACAAATCGACAGACAATAAATGCTGGAGAGGGTGTGGAGAAAAGAGAACCCTCTTGCATTGCTGGTGGGAATGTCAACTGATACAACCTCTATGGAAGACAATATGGAGATTCCTTAAAAAACTAAAAATAGAAGCACCCTATGACCCAGCAATCCCACTATTAGGCTTATATCCTGATGAAATCAAAACTGAAAGAAGCACCTGTACCCCAATGTTCAATGCGGCTCTCTATACAATAGCCAGAACATGGAAGCAACCTAGATGCCCATCGACAAATGAATGGATCCAGAAGCCCTGGTACATATATACAATGGAATACTACTCTGCTGTTAAAAGAAATGCAGAAGACTCAGTCCTAATGAGGTGGCTGGCTCTAGAACCTATCATAAAAAGTGAAGTAAGTCAAAAATAGACAAGTACAGTATACTAACTCATATATATGGGATCTAGTAGGAGGGTCATGATAACACACGCAGTGAACTCATGGAAAAACAGAGAATAGACATAAGGACATTGTGGAGACCGAACAGTGAGAGGGAGGCATAGAGGAAGTAACATCGAAACCTATACTGGCACGTGTGGAAAAGATAGCTATGGTCATTGCGTTAAGGGAATAGGAGTACCTACCATCACTTGGGGCGATGGTCTGGAGGGGTGGGAGTGGGGGAACTGGGTGTGGGGAGGGTCCAAGGATATGCATATGACTGATCTGGGAACATACATGTTGGTGAACAACAGAACTCTGTAAAATCTTTAAAATAAAGAATAAAATAAAATTTAAAAAAAATAGTACCTTTCCTTTTCTCAATATATGATGGTTACCAGGACTATGTGTATGGAAGGCATCAAAGATGACAGGGATTGGTTGTTCAAAGAGAGGGGGAATATGAAAGAGAGAATTTTTTTCCTGCAGTTACTTGCCAAGAGTTAGAAGAAAGAGGAAAAATACTGATAGAATAGGCCAAAGAAAGGAGGCATTAATATGTGAAAGAGTGTGGTCTGAGATGGAAGTAATTAAACTATGAGTGACAGAAGCAGAGGAATCAAGACTGAAGGAGATGGGAATTAAGACATAACCTCACAGTATATGTTCAATGACCTTGAAAGGAAACAAAAGGATCAACATGGGACAGATGTGGGGCTAGCAAGAGTTCACTGATAGCCTCTAGCTGGCAGAGCACCATCAGCATAACTTGGTTGCTGGGAGGAGCTATAGTGGGTATGAAGAGAGGGTTCAGTGTGTGGACAAACAGCTCCTGAATAGGCAAAGTCTTCATATACTCGGTGACTTGGAAAAGTCTTTATAAGACTTGGAAAGCCTTTATATACTTGGTGACTCATATGTAGAGAGTTTTATAACTTGGTGAATATTTGAGTGGTCTTGGCTTGATAACTACATTGAATCATTTTACTTCTGGATCTTTCTCACTCATAAGGCAACAAAAATTTCAAGAATAAGATCTTAATTCCTTCCTCATTTCCGTATATTATAATGCCTAGCATAGTGGTCACTGAAACTTATGTAGCATAAGTTATAAATATTTATTGAATTGATTTGAGAATATCTAATAACCAAAGCCAAATCTTGAGTAAAATATTTAATAGTCATATACATTTTAAGAATCAAATAAACATTCTATGAAAAAACCTGTAACTGACTGGTATTGCTTTTATCCTTAAACCTTTATAAAGTTTAGACTGACTGTCATGTTTATTCTGACCTCTGCCTTTGTTTGTATTGCTTCTACTTGCTAGGAATGTCTCTTTTCTGCTAGAAGGCAAATACCGAGACCTTGAAATTTATGTAAAGTGCCACCTTCTTCATGAAGCCTACTCTGATTACAGCAAGCCATAAACCTCTGTATAGCTTCCAAATTTTGCATGATATTTTTCATAGGCTCTATAGAACAAAACATCCTATTTATGTTCAGCTTGCCACTTAGGGTAAGAATGGTGTTGTAATCTTTTGTGTTTACACTTAACAGTTATTATACTGTTGTATATATGGATATTGCTTAGGAAATTTGTGGATGATACATTACAAATAAAATAGCAACATGATGGAATTTTACTATTATGTTGTACCTATACTATTTTTCATATATGTCTATGTATGTGTGCCTATGTGTGCTCAGCCATATCTGACTCTTTGCAATCCCATGGACTATTGCCCGCCAAGCTCCTCTGTGCAAGGAATTTTCTAAGCAAGAATACCAGAGTGGGTTGCCATTTCCTTCTCCAGGAGATCTTCCCAACCTAGGTATCAAACTCGCATCGCCTGCATTGGCAGGCAGATTCTTCACCACTGAGCCACCTGGGAAGCCCCATGTTTACCTATACTCTTAGGTTAAAAATGATCCAAACAGATGTGATATGAAAACTTATTTTTAATTTCCCAAAAGTTGATTTTGAATTAATTTACAGTGTTTCACTTCATATCATACAGTTTATTAGGTAACGTTTGACTAAGTAGACATTTTGACTAACTTAGACGAGTATACTTGGTTTGATTAATAAAAAGTCTTGTGGCCTAAACGTATAAATACACTATGACTATCCAATACACATACAAGCAATACAAAAACAAAATGCAGCAGCTATTCTGTTCTTAAGAGGTAAAAACTGAGACAAAGTTTAAGAAAAAGGAACATAAAAGAGTTAGATTATAAAAGACTAGAGAAAAATATCCTTAAGAGCCAATATGGCACCAAGTATATCTTGGAAATATGTAATAATGGTTCTGTTTTTTAAATATGTGAGATTTATTATAATTGTTCACTAGCTTGTTCTAACATTTTAAAACATCGTGGCAATTTCTTAGGCTAGTAAATAATCATATTAGAAACAGATTCCATGACAGAGTAACAGAGAAAACCTGTCATCTTGTGGAGGGATAGCTCTGCTTCACTAGAGCAAAGATTCCCAGTTTTGACCATGTCTCTTCTCATACTCAATAACATATCATGTGCATTCTCTATTCTTGTATTTGCCACACTGTATACTCCTAATTTATTACATGCCTCTTGTCCTCCTTGAAAACTGACATTCGTTTGTCCTTCCTCAGTGCTATACCATTCTTCCAGCAACAAATGCCACATTCCTATAACACAACTAAACCAACAATGTGTGAAGGCTTCCAAGGGAGCCCTGTGGTACCAGGTAAAGGAGGAGACACAATGATGGGGTAACCAAGAACCTGGTCCGAAAACAAGGTAGTAGTTCACTGATGAGTTCAAGTTGAAAAGATTCCTCATCCAGGGGCTCTAAATGTTTTTGTAGAATACTGAAAACTCATGAGATACTGTGGGTAATTCAACTACGACAAGTTGCTTGTTGCTCAAGAGACAGTAATGTTAATCCATATTTTTTTTCCCTGACCATGTTTTCCTTCTTCTCTGATACACTGTGGCCAGAAAGGAAAGTGGAGACGTGATCCTGGGTTTCTGGGTGGGGATCATGGCCAAGAAAAATGTGACGCCTCCATAAATTAACACAAGCCATTCATGCTTTGAGTACCTCACATAAGAGTTAGGAAAGCATACATATTCATCATGTTTCCCATGCTCACCTCGCCTCATTTTCCAAGATGACATTGCATTGCCCTTCTGAGTAAACTGAAATTCTTCAGCATACTCACCGCACCAACTATGGGACTCTTGCTTTCCAGAAAAGTCAATGCATTTTCACTTTCCACATGGAACACATCTAGTCATAACCTCTTGTCTTCATCTATACTATTTCTTCCACTAGAAATACTGCTGCCTATCTGCCACTCTGTTTCTCTTCCCTCAGAATTCTTGCAAAAGATTATTCTAACTAGTTCAATAGACATTTTTTCTTCGATTATTATAGGTCTCTTATTTCTGTGTTCTATTCCTTTCCCATCCTATTGGTAGATTTATCTTCAAGTCAGTGGGATCCTTTAAAAAATTCTGACACCAACGCCCACTACATTAAGTAGATTAAAAAGTATCACTCTTGTGGGGCTAGGAGAAAACCTGTCCATTAAGACTCATCGTCTCATCCTGATGCTGCCGCTAAGAAATGCAGTTTCAGTGACTAAGGACAAAGGTCTGCATAGTCAAAGCCATGATCTTTCCAGTAGTCCAATACAGATGTGAGTTGGACTATAAGGAAGGCTGAGCACCAAAGAACTGATGCTTTCAAACCGTGGAGCTGGAGAAGACACTTGAGAGTCCTTGGACAACACGGAGATCAAACCAGTCGATTCTAAAGGAAATCAACCCTAAATATTCACTGGAAGGACTGATGCTGAAGCTGAAGCTCCAGTATAATATGAACAGTCGACACATTGGAAAAGACCCTGATGCTGGGAAAGACTGAAGGCCAAAGGAGGAGAAGGCAGCAGAGGATAACATGATTGGAGACCATCACCAATTCAACAGACATGAACTTGGGCAAACTCTGGGAGATGGTGACGGACACAGAGTTAATCCATATTTTTTTTCCCTGACCATGTTTTCCTTCTTCTCTGATACACTGTGGCCAGAAAGGAAAGTGGAGACGTGATCCTGGGTTTCTGGGTGGGGATCATGGCCAAGAAAAATGTGACGCCTCCATAAATTAACACAAGCCATTCATGCTTTGAGTACCTCACATAAGAGTTAGGAAAGCATACATATTCATCATGTTTCCCATGCTCACCTCGCCTCATTTTCCAAGATGACATTGCATTGCCCTTCTGAGTAAACTGAAATTCTTCAGCATACTCACCGCACCAACTATGGGACTCTTGCTTTCCAGAAAAGTCAATGCATTTTCACTTTCCACATGGAACACATCTAGTCATAACCTCTTGTCTTCATCTATACTATTTCTTCCACTAGAAATACTGCTGCCTATCTGCCACTCTGTTTCTCTTCCCTCAGAATTCTTGCAAAAGATTATTCTAACTAGTTCAATAGACATTTTTCTTCGATTATTATAGGTCTCTTATTTCTGTGTTCTATTCCTTTCCCATCCTATTGGTAGATTTATCTTCAAGTCAGTGGGATCCTTTAAAAAATTCTGACACCAACGCCCACTACATTAAGTAGATTAAAAAGTATCACTCTTGTGGGGCTAGGAGAAAACCTGTCCATTAAGACTCATCGTCTCATCCTGATGCTGCCGCTAAGAAATGCAGTTTCAGTGACTAAGGACAAAGGTCTGCATAGTCAAAGCCATGATCTTTCCAGTAGTCCAATACAGATGTGAGTTGGACTATAAGGAAGGCTGAGCACCAAAGAACTGATGCTTTCAAACCGTGGAGCTGGAGAAGACACTTGAGAGTCCTTGGACAACACGGAGATCAAACCAGTCGATTCTAAAGGAAATCAACCCTAAATATTCACTGGAAGGACTGATGCTGAAGCTGAAGCTCCAGTATAATATGAACAGTCGACACATTGGAAAAGACCCTGATGCTGGGAAAGACTGAAGGCCAAAGGAGGAGAAGGCAGCAGAGGATAACATGATTGGAGACCATCACCAATTCAACAGACATGAACTTGGGCAAACTCTGGGAGATGGTGACGGACACAGAGGCCTGGTGTGGTGCAAGCCACGGGGTTGCAAAGAGTCGGACATGACTTAGCTACTCAACAACAACACAGGCCTGGAGGATCTCCGTATCCTTCTCCCAGAGTCTGGTCTACCTGCTACTCTTCTGAGGATGTTCTTACAGTGCCAGGGCTCTGCTCTCACTTCCAGTCTGCCTGGAACTTGAATCGGCAGGCACAGCACTCAGGCCTCCTCCACTGCTTGGATTCCTCCCACCCAAGTCTGAACCCTTGATAGAAATCATGTGCTTGGTTTGTACTACATTACTTTATACTTTTGTTTTATTTCTTAAATGTCCAAATGTTCCACCTAAGTGTATACATGCTCTGCCTTTCTAGCTGCAAGATAAATTCCTAAGGGAAAGAGGAAATCCATTACTATTATTACCTTGATTATTACTTTTGTTAATCATTTTATGTCACTTGCTCCCCTGCTACTCTGCGAATATATCCTGACTTCCCATCAAAGCATCAAGCCTTTGAGGAAAGCAACTGTTTCCTTCTTATTTTTGGTGGCATGGTTGACCTTCTACAAAGTGCTGAACGCACATAGGCCTGAGTCTCGTCACAGGTTGGCATGGTGCTCTGCCTATACTACGGACTTGGAGACGATGACTGACTTATGAAACAATCAAAATATCAAAGAAAAGGCTAAAAAGCATTGAACATACTATAATAATAGTTCCACATGCTGTTAAAAAACTAAAATCTGGTGTTATGGTTATTAAAAGGTTATAACTCTAGAAATGTACAAAGTATGAAACTCATAAACTACCCATATTTTCCATGGGACTTTAATATCCTTCTTTATTTAAATTGTATTTGGAGTAGTAAATAGCACCTGTGAGCCAGCACACTGCTAGTAAAGAGTACTTCTTTAGATTTTTCTCTTGGGCACTGAAGCAGCTGTCCATGCATGCCCTTGATGGGCTTCCTTGTTGACCCCCCAAACTCCATGATTTATATCCTACTGGCTTCGTGGCTGCCCCTCTGCACACATACAGATTCTTAAATGGAACTACACACTGGAATATCTTTATTGGGTAAGGTAGATGTAGAACACTTGCCATTACTCAACTAGACACTCTGCTCTTTTTCTGGCTCTTTCTCTCTTTTCAGAGTCCAGTTAAATCTCCACCTCCTCCAGGAAGCCTGTCTGGCCGTAAGAGCCCACTGGAGGGCTCCCTCCTCCATTCTCATGGCATTCTTGGGCAATACCACTTCTTTTTTTTCTTTCTCTTTTTCAGGACTTAGTATATATATTGCCCTATAATTTCAGGTACATCTAATACTCTCAAAATGTGGATTCCACTCACCCTTGAGTAAAAAAGTATTCTCATAATTTGAAAGTGAGAACATTCCTGATTTTAATGCTTAAATGTTATATTTAATTTCTATATTAATCCTTATAGTCAAATCAATATTCACGAGTATTTGTATACATCATTGGCAATGCAAAGGACAGATTATAATAAGAGCACTAAAGAATAAATTTAAAGGACTTCTGATTAAGCATGGCATACTGATTGCATGTCTATATAGCCTTTCCCTCCTCTAAACCCACTATGACACCAGTAAAAGAATAAAGATGTAAGGATCCACAAGGACACAGAAAATGTGAGAGGAGAAAACAGTGGACAAGAGATTTTCCAAAAGCTTTGGAAGAGAGAAAGCAGACAGAGGGGCATTTTCAACTCCTCATTACATCTCCTAACACCTAGACAGGAAGAGAAATGGAGAAGCCAACCCACTTGGGTCCTATCTTCCCCTTGGAGACACGGGGATCCCGTTATGGGGGTAACAGGGCAGGATCAGATAGAGCCCCTGTTCAGAACAATAAGTGACATGGGGTCCGTCCCTCTAAGTATGGCAGCTCGTTCCTTAACCCTAGGATACCAGAGGCTTTTCAACCTAGAGGACAAAACTATACAAAAGAAGTTTGGGACCCAGAGATACCAGATAGGGTATATGTAACAAGCATGGGATTAAAACCAAGAGAACTTAGTGAAAAGTGGTTACACTGAAATGCTGTCCCCCAGTCCCCTTTTCTGCCCTCCCCCAGAATGCTAGCGACCAAATGGTTTTCTATGCCTCTGTCAGGCAGAATATTGGACTGCTCTTCCCTGGGAAGCTAAACAGATTCAGAGAAAATGCCTGGTATCCTACCAATTCGAGAAAGAAGCCAACTTGCTACCTGATCACCTTACAGGAAGATGCTATGTTGCTCGAGTCTCACTCACACATAGAATTTTCAAGAAACTGGATGGTACATATCACGGCTATTACCTGAAGTGGATTCTGAGGATGGGCTATCTCTATACCCAAGCCAATCTCCCTCTAACATTTGAGTTCATTTCAAAACTCTCCTTCCCTTCCCAACCTTGCTCTTACAGCGGGGGCTCGAGATGAGACTGTTTCAATTCATCTGATGTGCTCATGCCAGCCTTTGATTCAGAAGTGAGTCACACAGGAAGAGGGCGCGTCTGTTGCACGTGTATTGTTGGTCTGGATCACAGCAGGGGTGGCCTGGCTCTGGATCCAGAGGCTGTATGATACAGTGGGGCTTCCTGACTGTGAGGCCTCCAGATGGGTAGGGACAATAGCTCCCTGGCAACCTCCATTCTGAAATTTAATTTGGAGAACCATTCCTGGAAACTCAGCCTATTTCTGTAATTTTTCCCTTCCAAAGGTTCTCTGAACAGTACATCCCTCTTAATGCACGTTTTTCTACCTAAAGCAGCTAGAGCAGATTCTGTTGTTGGTAATTAAGAACTCTGAAAGTACAGCAGCAATATCCAGTCATCATGTCTTATCACGTCTTAGCAAAAATGAATAGCCAATAAAGCAGAACGATAGCACTTCTCACTTTAATAACCATTAAAAAAAAACTACATGAATTGATTATTAGCATATATGTGAATGTGAGCATGAGTTTGAGTGTGTGGGTGTGTGTGTGTATGTGTGAAAGGGGAGGGCTATGCAGTTATGAATTTCCAGGACTTTCCACTTAACGAAAAGAGTCTTTATAAGAAATAACATGCATGAAAAATTTTAAATTGAAAATTCAAGGGGTAGGTGAGCCCATTTGAGCAGCTTTGTAAGAAATAAAATAAAACAAGAGATGTGAGTAAAACAGAAAGGAAAAATTCCTGTGGTGTGAATGTTCAAAAACTATTACAAACTACCTCTATAGATGCAGTGAACTTCATGGGTTAAATTTTCTCTATGAGTAAGCTGAGTATAGGGACGTTGTGTTTTATATCTTTTCAGTTACTAGAAAGGAAAAACTGTACTATCACGGCAAAACACACTGCAAGTCCTTTAAAATTAGCATATCTCAAATACTTAATGGTCTCATTTCCTCACTACTTTCTCTATGCCAAGGTAACACAATTTATGTTTTTTAAAAGAGAAAGTTGCAAGTTTGGAACAGTGACTAGTTCACATGAAAAGGTATGTGATATGATACAAATTTCTGGTAGCAATATCCCTCAATTTTGACTTCTGTGGCTGCACATTAAATTACAAAGTGAATATGAGACCCCACAAACTAAAATTATGCTTACTTTATAACAGCTTCAAGTGCATATTAATTACACAAAATCCTACATCCACAGCCCTTGGAGTATAATTGTATTAAATAAAAATGGCAATTTGGGGCTTCCTTGGTGGTCCAGTGGGTAAGGACACCGCCTTGCAGTGCAAGGGGCGCCAGTTCGATCCCTGGCCTGGGAAGATCCCACGTGCCGCAGAGCAGCTGGACCGATGTGTCCAATTACCGAGCCAGGACTCTGGGGCACATGCGCCCAGAGCCAGTGCTCTGCGACAACAGAGGCCACTGCAATGGGAGGCCCACACGGGCCAAAGAACAAAGATGGATGAAAATAGATAAATGAAAGACCAATATAAGTGGCCCGCCCACACCCCCTCCCTCCTCAACCCGCTCCCCCCCAAAAAAGGGGGAAAAATGGTAATTTGGCTAAGTATATCATACATTCGTAAAAGTTCAATTCACTAAAAGTACTTTGTTTACAAATGCAGCATAATTTTTACTTATTTGAGAGAAATGGAGGTCAAGAAGACATGTACAAATAAAATCCTCTGACAATTCCCAGAACTCAGTAGATGAACAGTTTAAATTCTACTCTCAACCTCTGTCACTAAGCCCCAAACAAAAATCAAAGCTTAATTTTGCCCTCTCTCCCTCATCTCAGCAAAGAAACATTCAAAAAGAGGCAACACTAAGGAAAAAAACAATAAAACTGAGCACTCAACCAAATTCATGAGTTTTTCCGAAGTTCTTTGCATTGACCACCCCACCACCATTCCACCCTTTCACTGATACTAACATAATTAGATGAGGTTCCTTCTGAAGGAAACAATCTGAAAGGGAGAGCAGACAGAGGCATCACACACTCTATACTGTAGTAAGAGCACTTCTCCCTGTGCTCTAGGGAGTGTGAACTCGAGATGGGAATAGGGAAAAAGGGGCCCCTTCCATGTGCCTTCTGAGATGCAGTTCTGGACTTAAGATGACATTTGGCTGCACTGCTCTGAGCACAGCTGGTGGTCTGCGTACCGCTATTGGCTCAAACACATGACCATCCAGAAACAGGCTTTTGATGAGGGAAAAAAGAATTGGAATAGTTCTCCTCCATCAATCCTAATCAGGACTTCTAGTCTGCTCTCCAGGGGAAGAGTGATGAAGAAAAAAGTAGTTAGCACAGAGGAGGAGAAAGGAGCAGGAGAAGGAAAGACAGAGAAAGGGCGAGGGAAGTGACTTTTAGAAGGAACCGAAAGAAACCAAAAGCTACCTAAGCTACAAGTACGCTCTACTTTCTCTGTGTGCACAGATGGCCCCACCCCGAGTCTCTGAGAAACAATGACCAGCGTGTAAAGGGAAAAGACACACACAGTTTGGGGGGTTCACATATGAGCTCTAATACTAGCCATGTGAACTCAGGTAAATTACTTGATTTCTCCAGCCTTATCTCTGTATGTTGGTGATAATTCATGCTTCACAGAGGTGTGACAATTAAATGAAATCTTGCAGAAGTCTGTGCATTCAGGGATTCCTAATGCTTGTTTACCACTCCTTAGGGAAGACCTTATTAGCCATCCTCTTCCCACCAATAAACACAGGAAGGTGGGTGTTTCTTTATCATATTTACAATAGTAAGCTTTCACACTTGTAAGCTACAGAGCTGTGAGGAAAATGAGTTAATTATATGCTCAGTAGATAAATACACATTAAACAATGTGCTTATCACATGACTACTATCGAGCCTGGAGGGCGACGAGCTGTGAAACAGTATCAGCAACTTAAAACTCTGCTCTCTTCCTCAAGGAAGGTCTGTAAGAAATCCAGAACTGTCTGACCATGTCCATGTCCCAAGAGAGGAAATGGGACTACAGGCTAAGGGGTGATCCTAATTTTTCTCCCTCACTCCCATGATGGATTGCACCATAGATCAAGGGAATTACCTGGAGGGAGTATAAATTCTGAAAGAAATACAAAATGAAATTCCATAATTAAAGAATCCTCTACTTTGTATTACAGATAAACTCTCATGCTTTAAAAAAAAATAAGCAAGCATCTTAAGATTGGCTAGAAAACTGATGGCTTGGGTGTGCTGCTTTCCTGGCGCCTAGTTTGTAAAATTCCCCCACTGATACATCCCAAGAAAGTGCCCCCTCTTGCTCCATCTGTCTCGTATATTACCAACTAGATTTTAAAAACCAAGATCAGGGGCTCTGTTTTCCTCTGTAGACTGCTGATGTAAGTAGATATTAATATTTAACATATGCTGATTTATGATGATATCAAACTCACCTCTACTATGTCTCATTCAGCTAGGCTTTGTTTTATGCATAATTACATTTATAATTAATGTCAGCTAGAAAATCAGTTGTGACTAATTCTTCCTAGGTAATATATTTGTATTCATTTACTTATTTTTAAATATTTATTTACTTGGCTGTTTTGGGTCTTAGTTGAGGCCTTTGAGACATTAACTCCTTAGTTGTGGCATAGGGCTTAGTTACTCCACAGTATTGAAGCCATGTCCCATGCATTGCAAAGCACTGGACCACCAGGGAGGCCCCCTGTTTGCATTGTTTTAGAAAAAACACAAAGGAACTTTAATATCCAAATAGTCAGGGTGAAGAATACTGGATTAAACTGGGCATTTCAGTTCTTCTACCGGAAAGGACTGCACTACATCATTCAAGTGCTTTAGCCACCTGGTAGGCTTGAGGTCTCTGAGGTGCCCTTAAATCATCCCAGTAGGGAGTTGCCTCATCCAGGGCTAGACCAGAAAGCTCTGGCTGCTTCACCATATGTTAAAGCAGAACGTTCAGGGTAATTTTCTTCAGTCAGTCTCCTGACTCCCAGAATCTGTAAGTGTCATGAGAATTAAAAATAATATTTGGTGCTGGTATTTAATAAAATCAGTGAAAATGATTTTCTGAATTGTCACTTTATAAGTGAACACTGGCATGTAATTTTAGTGCCCATGATTGTGTCTGCACTGAATAATAGTACTTTGTAGAATACAAAAAAAGACCAATGACAGATGTCAGTATATCAATAATGTACTTTCCTTCAATGACATCACAGTGCCTTGGGTGGATGCAAGTTTCATTCTAGTAGGCTGCAACTTGCAGGAGGATGGTGGGGTCATAGAGCACAGGGTACACCGATCTCAAAATACCCTATGCCTGGCAGCCAGATCGCCTTCCTGTTGACTAGCTAATGATGTTTCCCAAAAGGACATGATATCTTATGTTCATGTTGATTGAAGCTTTTTAGTAGTAAAGTTCTCTTTGACTTGACTTGCTTTGCTTTTTTAAAGTAGAATGATAAGCAAAAGGTATCTATGTATTTATAGATATTTGAAACAATTTTGTGTTCATATATAAATTATACTATGAACAAAAACAGTGTGTCTAGGTTCATAACTGCCAAGGGTTTTTCCATTTATTTTCCTCTTTAAAGGGTGCCCGCACATTACCCAAGCTTGAGAAACAATGGTTTAGGGAAAGTGTATTTGGAATTCTCTTGGGTTCAGATGGTCAAAATAGATACAGACAAATGACCTTGACTTATAAATAACTTGGAGCACAGCTTTGGGATTGCTTTAATTTCTACTTGCCCTCAACAGGACGGGGAGAAAAAACAGTTTTGGCCCTCAGAACCTGGGAGGCCCAACCCTGCCTGAAGCATACATTTGAGGGTCCTTTGGGGCACTATTTTCCTGCTCTCTGTTTCAGTTTCAGTATAAGTAAAGCAGGGATAATAATACACAAACTCAATCCTTAAATTGAAAAATGAAAATAAATAAACTTAACTTTGTGGGAACAAAGGGGTAAGAGATGAAAAAGGTATTTTCATCTTTTGAGAAAAAGAAGGTACTATTTAAAAGAGTAACTCTTGAAAATATCTCAACAATAGATGTCTAATTCATCCTGACGTGTGTAATTGAGCCTATGTTTAATTTTTGCTGCAAATTATCTGCTTCCTTTAAGAACTCGGGTTGGTAAAATGCTGAGTTGTATGGTTCCAAAACAGAGCAGTGGAAGAATTAGGGATACCTAGGAAAAGACACAATAAGGTTGGGCCCTTAGCAAAAGAAGGATGGGTGAATCAAACGAAGAGGAAGGGAGTGCACAGTAGAAAATGGTGCTGCTAAGCATAAGAAAAGACATCACCAAGAAGTTGGTAGAATGTAAGAGAAGAACTGGGGGTTATAAAAATTTCCACCCTTAGACTTCATTAATAACATAGAAAACATTTAACATAGATAGGACCAGACCAATAAACACCCAGAGCAGCCTAAAGAGAGATAAACAACATAATAAAGACAATACTGAGTTTTATCTCACTTTAGATAAAAGAGTGTATACTTTCCTTTTTCCTCCCCATACCCTCTTCTTCCACTCTTCATCCTTTTCTTACTCAGTATTTAATTTTGCTAAACTTGAAAACTGAGTTACTGGTAATTAGACTGAATGGTTACTTACAATTAAATTTAACTATTCTTTCATTATTCAGAATAAATTTCAACATATAAAAAAGATAAATCTGAGACCCCCTTCTTATGTTAACTATTAACAAATAGCAGCACATACTTAAACTAAGAGTGGTAAGAATTATATTGCTTTCCTATAATAGAAACACCAAGATCCCCCCTCCTCAAAGGAAACAAACAAACAAACAAACAAACACACCTTAGTGATTAAGTATAACATAAAATTTGGGCTTCCCTCGTGGCTCAGCAGTAGAGAATCTGCTCTCAATGCAGGAGACACAGGTTTGATAGCTGGGTCGAGAAGATCCCCTGGAAGAGGGCATGGCAATTCACTCTGGTATTTTTGCCTGGAGAATCTCATGGACAGACGAGCCTAGGGGACTACAGTCCACGGGGTCACAAAGAGTCAGACACAACTGGAGATACTGAGCACTCCTAGCACACACAATAGAAATGTTGCAGGTTACTTAAGTAACTCTAATTTTTATGGGTTCATCAGGGAAGCCTTCCTTGATGGGGGAAGTAACACATACAATTTAAAAGATCATTTGGCCACTTTGTGAAGTGTAAACTAGGGTTGGCCCAGAGCAGGACTAAGGAATGAAACAGGAGATGAAATGCAGCAGTACAGGAAGGGGTCTTTCCAACTAGGACAGCAGTGGAAGAGGAAGTGGCTGGATTTGAGGAAAGCTTTTGGAGGAGAGCAGCTGTTGGCAAATGGCAGCCCACAGGGCTAAATCTGGCCTTAGCTTCTGTTCATATGGCCCTAATAGCTAACAATGATTTTTTTCACCATGTTAAATGGTTATGAAAAAATGAGAGAAGAAAAATATGTGACAGAAACCACACATGGCCTACAAAGCCTAAAATATTTACTATCTGTTGCTTACAGAAAAGGTTTGACAGCCCCTGGAGTAGAGTCAGCAAATCTTGAACTGCAATCAGTTGGAGGAGAAGAACGAAGGAGAGATAGGAAGAAGGAAAGCACCTCACCTTTGTTTTCAGCTGGAGCAGGTGGGTGATGGACACGCCTCTTCCAGGGCAGGCAGTCATCACACCCTTCTGATTGCCTCTACATTATCCTGTACGTGTCTTGTGTCTTCGTGGCTGCACTTTGTTCACTATCACATTTATTTATTTACCTGTCTGCCTCCCCTCCGTGGCAGGGATGTACTTAAGTAGCTCTAATTTTTCTCAATATTTACAGCACCCATTTTGTACAAGACCCATGTTCCGTTACTACTGAATATAATTGAACTGATACATTAAATTCATTTTTAGTAGTGCTAATAACATCAATTTCTTAATAAATAAAAAGCTCATTTGATTTTCTTAGTGTGTAAGAGTTTATAAAGTATTTTCGCAACCTCTCTGTTCCTTATGACAACCTTATACACTGGTATTCCTGTAGGCCTCGATGAGTTGTCCTTACTCCAAAACACATTATATCTTATGTTTATTTCCTAATATTTAAACTTTTAGGAGCTATAAGCATCCTTTAATGTGAATTAAAAACCCATCACTTTGGGAGGAAAGATTAGAAATAGAAAAACAGAATAAAAAAAAAACGGCAATGGAGTATTATGAAAAATAAAAAGCAAGAAAGAAAAATCCAGGTATTAGAATAACAATCATGGTATCTGGATTAAGTGTAAGGAACGGGTGGTGAGAAACATTAAAGGAATCAAAGGTGGACTTGTATGTTGGCTTGTTACTAAAACTTAGAAGACTATGAAATATGTAGGTTGAGTTCTGTCTTGGAAAATTAAATTTAAAATGTTGACTAGACATTCATATATATATATATATATATACATATATATGTATATATGTACATAAGGTAGGTAGATATCTATATTTGGAGCTCAGAGATATAATTATGGTAGTCATCAAAACAGGGCATAAAGATGGTATTTAAAGCCAAAAAAACCCTACATGAGTTTAGCTAGAGAATGTGTGTACAGACAGGGAAGAAGACAGGCCCAGACTACTCTGACATTTAGAGGTAGAAGAGAGGAGGAAGAAGCAGTTAAAAGAGACTGAAAAGCTAGTAAAAAAAAAATCAGGAAAAGAAGAGAATGTGTTCTCAGATGGAGGCGGCGATGAATTATATTTACTCTTTCTATGAAATACAGTAAGATATGGGTAGTAAAATCACCATTGCATGCAAGTCTCCCGCAAGTGTTGTTTTGTGGGAGAATGGAAACAGAACCTGCTTGAACTGCGTTAAAGTGGGTTAAAGAGAAGTAGAGGAAATGTTAGAGATACTTTACAGAAATATTACAAACATTACAGTCTAGGAGAGATATTCTTGTGGACATTTAACCTATTACCAAAAAAAAGAAAGAAAGAAACTGCACATAAGGAAACACCACTTGAAAGAACATTCTAACTTTATTAAAACATTGTATTAGTACATATATTTTTCCTATTTTCAAATATCATGAGTCCTACATGAGAGTGAGTGTGGAGCTGTTAAACAAAGGGTTCTTTTCTTGGAATCAAGAGAGCTCCAGAGTGCTGGGGATTCCCTACAAAGCAATCAATTCCCTGAAACACTATGCAAACTTTTGTAAAGGCACACATATTGTGGGGAGGAGGGGTACATAGTTTTAGTCAAATTCTCAAAGAATCAACTGGGATAGATAGTAATACCATGAATTCCTGCTGTGGTGAAGAAAAGAGGGCTATAACTCAATGGAATTCCATAGGCATGTTATCACATGCATGATCTTGTCCAATGGAGAAAAGGCAATCTTTTAGCTCGGATGCCAAGCAAAAGCTTTGTCCTCTTCAAGTTAAAAAAAAAAATCTAGCTTATTCTCACAATGGGCAGAACTCAGCAGACACACTGTTCTCAGAACAGAGGTCAACCAAGAAGTACCACAACCTGGCGAGCCATCACCAGGGTGACCAGTTAAACAGGCTCACAGTTTTGACTACCCCAGTGAAGGAAGTAAAAAATGAGACAAAATTTTTGTAATAGTACAAATGGAGCTTTAAACAAGTATACAAGCAAGGGATGAGAGCTTTCTGTACATCGGTAGTGAACTTATACCAGTGAGTTATGTCCTAGCACAGATCAGCCCAGGATGAGAACTCTGGCACATACAGAGAAGAATCAATACAACTTGGACAATGAAAGCAGCATTCGCCTAACCAGTATCTTAGTGAGGAGATGCTGGAAGTTTACATAAGAACCGCAACATGTATGTGTAAGTGTATATTTTACTCTATTTATGATAAGATACGTACATATCTATGTAATAAAAAGGGTGTAATTCTTGCTTTGTACCATGAACACAATCATTCTCCACATTTTTTTTATAATTATTTTCCTTGTTGAAATATCATTGACGTACAGTATTAGTTTCAGGTGCACTGCAAAGTGACTTGACATTGGCATACATTATGAAGTGATCACCACAATAAGTTTAGTAACCATCTGTCCCATACAAAGCTACTACAATATTATTGGCCATATTCCTCATGCTATATATTACATCCCCAGGGTTTATTATCTTACATCTGAAAGTTAGTGATCTCCTTCAATCTGTTTAGATTCCACATATCAGTGAGATCACAGGAGATTTGTGTGTACTATTTCCCATAGCAGGTGCACCAACTTATGTTCCTACCAACAGTACACAAGTGTTTCCTTTTTTCTTTTTTTTAAGCGTTTCCTCCCTAATGCTTGTTATGGTTTTTTGTGTTTTTTTTTTTCTTTTTAAAATTAATTAATAAATTGATTTTTGGTTAGTCTAGGTTTTCACTGCTGCTACAGGCTCTTCTCTAGTTGCAGGGAATGGGAGCTACTCTCTAGTTGAGGTGAACAGGCTTCTTGTTGAGGTGACTTTTCTTGTTGTGGAGCTCAGGCTCTAGGGCACATGGGCTTCAATAATTGCAGCACATGGGCTCGATAGTTGTGTCTCCAAGGCTCTAGAGCACAGGCTCAACAGTTGTGGCTCATGGGCTTAGTTGCTCCACAGCATGTGGGATCTTCCCCGAGCCCGTGTCTCCTGCATTGGCAGGCAAATCTTTACCACTGAGCTACTGGGGAAGCCCTATGGGTTGATTTTTAGATGATAGCCATTCTGACAGGTATACAGTGGTGTTTCTTTATGGTCTTAATTTGCATGTCCCTGATAATTAGTAATGTTGGGCATCTTTTCTTTTTAATGTATCTGTTGACCTGAGAAAATATCTATCCCAGCCTTCTGCCCATTTATTTTGATCATGTTTTGGTTTTGGTTTTGGTTTTTTTGCTGTTGAGTTGTGTGAGCTCTTTATTTATTCAGGATATTAACCTCTTACCAGATATATCTTTTCCCAATTGGTAGGCCAGTTGTTCATTTTGTTGATAGTTTCCTTTGCTGTGCAAAAGCTTTAGTTTGATATAGTCTTGTTTATTTTTATTTCCTTCCCTTGCCTGAGGAGACATACTCAAAAAATATTGCTAGGACCGCTATTAAAGAGCTTACTGCTCTTTTTAATTAAACACTTGAGTTTTAAAATTCCAAAAATTACTGCTCAAGTCAGAACTTATAAATAAGGGTGGGCCTAACCTGATTAGTAGTGACCACATTTTTTGTATGTAAAGTGAGAAAGTGAACATTCATACTTACAAACCTGACTTAGGCATATTTCTGCTGGAGGGTGCTATTCATCACAGATAAGTGCTACTAATGCACCAAGGCACACACACATATATGGCATTCATTAGTTGGTTGTCATATGATTTTGAGCTCTTAACTGATTTTATCAGATTCAATTGGTCAGAATATGTATTTCAATTACCTGTTTCATCTCTGTCTTTCCTACTAGACAGTGAGTCTTTATAGGGAACTTGGAGAAGGAAATAAGAACCCACTCCAGTATTCTTGCCTGGAGAATCCCATGAACAGAGCAGCCTGGCCAGCTACAGTACATGGAGTCAGAAAGAGTTGGACAGGACTAGAATCACTTAGCTCAGCACAGCAGAGTACAGAAATATTACTTCTTCTAATTTGGAACATAATAGGTATCAATAATTGTTAGTCAGATGAATGGAAATTAAGCATCATGACTGTTTGGCTGAACCTGAGTATTTTTTAACTCTATTGAGTTTTCATATTGAAGGATTTGAGTGGGGTTTCTTCTTTAAGTAAGACTAGAAAAATACAAAAACCTAACTTTTCAAATAATTTATAGTGAACTATTGGACAAACAAGTTTTTGTTGTTGTCCACTTATTTTTTTTGCTTTTTTTCTTGTCTGCTTATTTTTTAATGGAAATTTTATATAAACAAGAGATGTCTGAGGTATAATATAATCTCCGAGAAACTTTTCAATATGATTTTGTGAGCATTAACTTGACAAAATGTTTCTATATGTAATTTGGCACAGTAAACAGTTGAGAGTAGTCAGGAAATTTCTAAAAAGTAACAAATGTGATCAAAAGCTACACACTCTTCAAATATTTAAATTTAATGTAAAAATTACAGTGATAAACATCATATGCCTGTTATAAAAATCCACCAACAGATTAGCTGAATTGAAAAGAACACAGAAAGGTGAAATATATCTGGTAATTTACTTTGTTATAAAGGTGGCATTACATTATTCAGACTTCTGAATAAACAACTTTAGAAGAATTGACTTCCACCTCCCTCAATTTAAGATGAACCAAAACTCTAAGTTCAAGAGTAGAGTTTAAGTGATAATTTTGGTAAGATTGATTTAAAAACAAAAACACCCAGCTTTTGATATGGGACATAACACTTGAAGCTATAAACTGTCTTAAAGATATGAAATATGTCTTCAGGCAAAATAATGGAAAAAACTGAAAGACAGATTACAATTTGAGGAAAGGAACTGGGAGCATATATGACAAAAATTAATGTTCAGAGAGCTTATAAAATCTGTTTAAACTAAAAAATCGACACTAACAGAAAAGTAGTACAGTTTCAGCGTCAATAAAATTAAAAACACTAAACCTCAATAATGATCAAAGAAATACACACTAAAACTAAATGTCTGCAAACATTTGCACATCTAACTGATAATATACCTTTCCAAAACAGGTATTTTAAACACTCTTAGTTGGAATATTAGTTGGCATAGTCTCTTGGAGAGGGGAGATGCAAAAATACTAAAATTTTTAAAGTATCTATACCTTGGACCCCATAATTTCATTTTCTATTTTAGGAATTTAGCCTAGAAACTATTTGCACAAGTGTTCCTATAAAAATGTTATGTGTTTCTTTATTGAGAAGAAATGGAATTGTCCATCAGCTGGGACTAGGTAAAAAATTATGTACATACAAATAACAGCTAATAGTTGTTATGTGCTAAAAGGAAAAAAAATAGTTGTTGCGTGCTTATTGTTCTAAACATTTTACCATGCATTTAGTAATTCAATCTTTCCAACAATATCATGAAGTAGATATTATCGTTACAGTTTAAAGTGAGCAGAGTATGGTCAGTAAATCCATCCAAAGGAACACTGTGTAACTATGAAATAACGTGACACATCTATATTTAGTGGAAAGAGTACCAAGATTTTTCTTGACCAAGAGAGAACTAAGTTATAGAACAGCATACATTGTTTAATTATCTCTATATTAAATTCTATAAATTCATGCATTTACATTGCAAAGCAGGGTTTCTAAAGGAAAGATTAATAGTCATTTTTTTCTAGATGGTGGGATGCTAATTTTTTTTTTTTTTTATCCATCTTTATTCTTTGGGCTGTGTGGGCCTCCCATTGCAGTGGCCTCTCTCCTTGCAGAGCACTGGCTCTGGGTGCATGTGCTCCAGAGTGCTGGCTTGTAATTGGACACACAGGTCCAACTGCTCTATGCACAGGGGATCTTCCCAGCCAGGGATCGAACTGGCGCCCCTTGCACTGCAAGGCAGACTCTGTACCCACTGGACCACCAGGGAAGTCCCTGAATTTTTTAAAACTTTCTATTCTTGACCATTTCCAATAAAACATTCCTAAAGCATTTTGATCATTTTATTTTTTCAAACGCTCCCATTTTGACCATTTTAGAAACTTCACATAAATGGAATCATCCAGTACCCATCCTTCTGTATCTAGCTTATTTCAATTAACATGTCTTCAGGGTTTATCCATATTGCTGCAGATTGCAGAATTTCCTTCTTTTTAAGGCTGAACAATATTCTATTGTATGTATCACTACACTGTCTTTATCCATTCATCTATCAATACACATTTAGGTTGTTTCCACATTGTGGTTATTGTGAATAGTGCTGCAATGAACATTAGGATGATAATATCTCTGAAACCTTGACTTCAATACCCAGAATTGGGATTGCTGGATCTGCTTACATGAAGTATAGAAAGAGTCAAACTCAAAGAATAAGAGACTACAACGGTAGTTGCCAGGGGCCAGAGAGTGGGAGAAATGGGAAGTTGCTAGAACGGTAAAAATTATGTACATACAAATAACAGCTAATAGTTGTTATGTGCTAAAAGGAAAAATAGTTGTTGCGTGCTTATTGTTCTAAACATTTTACCATGCATTTAGTAATTCAATCTTTCCAACAATATCATGAAGTAGATATTATCGTTACAGTTTAAAGTGAGCAGAGTATGGTCAGTAAATCCATCCAAAGGAACACTGTGTAACTATGAAATAACGTGACACATCTATATTTAGTGGAAAGAGTACCAAGATTTTTCTTGACCAAGAGAGAACTAAGTTATAGAACAGCATACATTGTTTAATTATCTCTATATTAAATTCTATAAATTCATGCATTTACATTGCAAAGCAGGGTTTCTAAAGGAAAGATTAATAGTCATTTTTTTCTAGATGGTGGGATGCTAATTTTTTTTTTTTTTTATCCATCTTTATTCTTTGGGCTGTGTGGGCCTCCCATTGCAGTGGCCTCTCTCCTTGCAGAGCACTGGCTCTGGGTGCATGTGCTCCAGAGTGCTGGCTTGTAATTGGACACACAGGTCCAACTGCTCTATGCACAGGGGATCTTCCCCAGCCAGGGATCGAACTGGCGCCCCTTGCACTGCAAGGCAGACTCTGTACCCACTGGACCACCAGGGAAGTCCCTGAATTTTTTAAAACTTTCTATTCTTGACCATTTCCAATAAAACATTCCTAAAGCATTTTGATCATTTTATTTTTTCAAACGCTCCCATTTTGACCATTTTAGAAACTTCACATAAATGGAATCATCCAGTACCCATCCTTCTGTATCTAGCTTATTTCAATTAACATGTCTTCAGGGTTTATCCATATTGCTGCAGATTGCAGAATTTCCTTCTTTTTAAGGCTGAACAATATTCTATTGTATGTATCACTACACTGTCTTTATCCATTCATCTATCAATACACATTTAGGTTGTTTCCACATTGTGGTTATTGTGAATAGTGCTGCAATGAACATTAGGATGATAATATCTCTGAAACCTTGACTTCAATACCCAGAATTGGGATTGCTGGATCTGCTTACATGAAGTATAGAAAAGAGTCAAACTCAAAGAATAAGAGACTACAACGGTAGTTGCCAGGGGCCAGAGAGTGGGAGAAATGGGAAGTTGCTAACGAACGGGCACGAAGTTTTAATTATGAAGATGAGTTCTAGAGTTCTGCTGTATAGCACTGTGCCTACAGTTTACAATACTGTACACTTAAAATTCCTTGAAAGGGTAGGTCTCATGCCAGATGCTCTTACAATAAAACCAAATTTTTAAATAAAACCAAAAATTTTAAGTTTTTTTCATTTTGTGAAGAGTGGAATTTAAAAAAAAAAAAACGTTTTCTAAGTTCACTTTGGTTCTCCTATTTTAAAACCCATAAATATATATATATATATATATATATATATATATATATATATAAACATATATATATACACATATACACATATATATTTCCCTCCTTTTTAATCCTATCTATTCTGGCCTCAAAAATGAATCATTAGCTCTTTGCCCTTATTTACCTTTCTTAGCCCAAGTTCCCCCAAAGGCTGGGACGTAACAGTATATAGAATTGCCTGTCAACATGCTACCAACTTGTTAATTTACATTTTTAGGAAAATATGGTAATATTGCCATCTGGTGATGCTGTTACTGTGCAGTCAGTTCAGTCGTGTCCAACTTGATGTGACCACGTGGACAGCAGCCCGTCAGACTTCTCTGTCCATGGGGATTCTCCAGGCAAGAACACTGGAGTGGGTGGCCGTGCTCTCCTCCAGGGGGGTCTTCCCAACCTAGGAATGAAACCCGTGTGTCTTATGTTGCAGGCAGATTCCTCACCACTGAACCATCAGGGAAACACGTATATATTTAAGACCCCATGGACTATAGCTTGAGGCTTCTCTGTCCATGGAATTATCCAGACAAGAATACTGAAGTGGGTTGCCTTTTCCTTCTCCCCATTTGGTCATAGCTGATAGTTAACATATTGAGTAGAAGTTACCCAAGACACTCAGAGAAACTTCAGACATTTTCTTCAAATGTGGTTATTGTGAATAGTGCTGCAATGAACATTAGGATGATAATATCTCTGAAACCTTGACTTCAATACCCAGAATTGGGATTGCTGGATCTGCTTACATGAAGTATAGAAAAGAGTCAAACTCAAAGAATAAGAGACTACAACGGTAGTTGCCAGGGGCCAGAGAGTGGGAGAAATGGGAAGTTGCTAACGAACGGGCACGAAGTTTTAATTATGAAGATGAGTTCTAGAGTTCTGCTGTATAGCACTGTGCCTACAGTTTACAATACTGTACACTTAAAATTCCTTGAAAGGGTAGGTCTCATGCCAGATGCTCTTACAATAAAACCAAATTTTTAAATAAAACCAAAAATTTTAAGTTTTTTTCATTTTGTGAAGAGTGGAATTTAAAAAAAAAAAAAACGTTTTCTAAGTTCCCTTTGGTTCTCCTATTTTAAAAGCCATAAATATATATATATATATATATATATATATATATATATATATATATATAAACATATATATATACACATATACACATATATATTTCCCTCCTTTTTAATCCTATCTATTCTGGCCTCAAAAATGAATCATTAGCTCTTTGCCCTTATTTACCTTTCTTAGCCCAAGTTCCCCCAAAGGCTGGGACGTAACAGTATATAGAATTGCCTGTCAACATGCTACCAACTTGTTAATTTACATTTTTAGGAAAATATGGTAATATTGCCATCTGGTGATGCTGTTACTGTGCAGTCAGTTCAGTCGTGTCCAACTTGATGTGACCACGTGGACAGCAGCCCGTCAGACTTCTCTGTCCATGGGGATTCTCCAGGCAAGAACACTGGAGTGGGTGGCCGTGCTCTCCTCCAGGGGGGTCTTCCCAACCTAGGAATGAAACCCGTGTGTCTTATGTTGCAGGCAGATTCCTCACCACTGAACCATCAGGGAAACACGTATATATTTAAGACCCCATGGACTATAGCTTGCGAGGCTTCTCTGTCCATGGAATTATCCAGACAAGAATACTGAAGTGGGTTGCCTTTTCCTTCTCCCCATTTGGTCATAGCTGATAGTTAACATATTGAGTAGAAGTTACCCAAGACACTCGAAGAGAAACTTCAGACATTTTTCTTCAAATGTGCTGCCACAGGACAAAAATAAAGACTAAGCTGAGATGACAGGAAGGAGGTATGTGCTCCTAAAGAGAACAGCATGGTGAAATGGGAGAATACTGGATTGGGTGGCAAGAAACCTAGTTCTACTCCTGGTTCCACCATAGCCCAGTACTGTGATTCAGGCCATGTCATATAATCACTTTGAACCTGTTTCTTCAAGTAAGGAATAAAAGGTGAGACCAGTTTCTTTGTTTTTAAAACTGAGATCACCAGAATTCCTAGACTTCTGTGCATATGCTTCAGGGGCCACCATGAAAGTGGGAGAGCCCCGAGGCAAGAGGGTTGGATCTTGGTCTCCCACCCTGTTTCAACCAAAACAACTCTATTTTTATTTATTTCATATAATAGGATTTCACAGAAGATTTTGATTGAATAAAGGCTTCCAGTGCTTAAAAACAAAACAAAAAAAAGGCAAGAGAAAAGTTTGAAAACCACAAACTAAGCTGATGTCTGAGGTTCCTTATAGCTTTAAGTTCTTGTTTTGAAATTAATCTATGCCTCTGAATGTATGGGAGTACGCAGTAAAAATGCAGTTTGCCCTGAAGAGAATTTCCAAGTCACTGAACATCAATCATGAAGAGTCTCTGTTACTAACATGTGGCAAGTTGATTTTTATTTTTGCTTCCCTTGGGTCAATTTACCATCTGCCTCATCTTCATCAAAACATTAATTTCAGCTTAATCCCCTTTTTTCCTCTCTGGTGGTAAAAGGACCTGGCTCGCTTTGAAATGAAACAGAGTGAAGTTGTGTTTTCATATGCAAGAGGTTTCCATTTGATTACTGTGGAATTCCAGAATACTAAAATGAATAAAGCAATTTAGTTCTTTTCTCAGATTCAAAGTCTAAAATCTACTCAAATAAAATGTGCTAGTTAATTAAATATATTGTGTATTTACCATATGCAAGAGACACTGCAAGGTTGTCTGGAGATATAAATATAGAACTCTGCTCTCCAGAAATCTATTATCTATGATAAGAGAGGATATCACATCTATATGAGTTCAAAGGACAAACCTGCCTCATCAGGCTGAAAGGAGGTCAGGAAAAGTTTCAAGAGTCTTGAAGGGTGGGCAGGATTTTAACAGACAAGGACAACAAAAGGGTATTTCTGATGAAGAGAATGTTAAAGTAACAGTGTTAGAAGATCCCCTGGAGGAGAGCATGGCAACCCATTCCAGTACTGTGATTCAGGCCATGTCATATAATCACTTTGAACCTGTTTCTTCAAGTAAGGAATAAAAGGTGAGACCAGTTTCTTTGTTTTTAAAACTGAGATCACCAGAATTCCTAGACTTCTGTGCATATGCTTCAGGGGCCACCATGAAAGTGGGAGAGCCCCGAGGCAAGAGGGTTGGATCTTGGTCTCCCACCCTGTTTCAACCAAAACAACTCTATTTTTATTTATTTCATATAATAGGATTTCACAGAAGATTTTGATTGAATAAAGGCTTCCAGTGCTTAAAAACAAAACAAAAAAAAGGCAAGAGAAAAGTTTGAAAACCACAAACTAAGCTGATGTCTGAGGTTCCTTATAGCTTTAAGTTCTTGTTTTGAAATTAATCTATGCCTCTGAATGTATGGGAGTACGCAGTAAAAATGCAGTTTGCCCTGAAGAGAATTTCCAAGTCACTGAACATCAATCATGAAGAGTCTCTGTTACTAACATGTGGCAAGTTGATTTTTATTTTTGCTTCCCTTGGGTCAATTTACCATCTGCCTCATCTTCATCAAAACATTAATTTCAGCTTAATCCCCTTTTTTCCTCTCTGGTGGTAAAAGGACCTGGCTCGCTTTGAAATGAAACAGAGTGAAGTTGTGTTTTCATATGCAAGAGGTTTCCATTTGATTACTGTGGAATTCCAGAATACTAAAATGAATAAAGCAATTTAGTTCTTTTCTCAGATTCAAAGTCTAAAATCTACTCAAATAAAATGTGCTAGTTAATTAAATATATTGTGTATTTACCATATGCAAGAGACACTGCAAGGTTGTCTGGAGATATAAATATAGAACTCTGCTCTCCAGAAATCTATTATCTATGATAAGAGAGGATATCACATCTATATGAGTTCAAAGGACAAACCTGCCTCATCAGGCTGAAAGGAGGTCAGGAAAAGTTTCAAGAGTCTTGAAGGGTGGGCAGGATTTTAACAGACAAGGACAACAAAAGGGTATTTCTGATGAAGAGAATGTTAAAGTAACAGTGTTAGAAGATCCCCTGGAGGAGAGCATGGCAACCCATTCCAGTATTCTTGCCTGGAGAATCCAATGGACAGAGAAGCCTGGCAGGCTCCTCATGGGGTCACAAAGAGTCAGACACAACTAACACGACTTGGTATGCATGCACGTTAATCCAATAAGCAGGAGGGCAGTTTGAAACATGCTTTATAAAAATTAAACTGGTTTTAGAATACAGTGTAAATAGAAGACAGACACTAAATGTTGGGACCATTACTGGGATGCCAGATACTCCAATGGCCCAGATAAAAAGGTGGTGAAATGAGATAATGGTAGTGAAACAGCAAAGAAGTAATTGATTCAATGATGCCTAGAGCAGACTCCCAAGGATTTAGATAATGCATACAAGAAATAGATGGCAGAACAGGTTGGAAGCTATAACAAAAGTCAAGGAAGAAGACTTGGACTTTAGTTTGGACTAAAGTTAGAGAGTACAAGGAAGTACATGTATATTCAAAACTATTTAGAAGAGATGGTGAAGGACAGGGAAGCCTGGCGTGCCGCAGTCCATGGGGTCACAAAGAGTCAGAAACCACTGAAAGACTGGACTGAACTGAACTCAATTGAACAGGGATTTAGCAAAAGACTGGACATGGAGGCGATGCTCACTAGAAAGGTGGTTCATTGGGGCCAAGAGTTCCATTTTGGGTATTTTGATATTGAAGAGTCTGAGACATCCAAGAAGAGCTAGAACAATGGGAAAAAGAGAATCCTCTATTTGATAGAGCTTTGAGGATGTGGTGTACTTGGAATCAATTTAGATTTCAATGAATGCAAAGAACTGTAAGGATTGATGGATTTAAAAATTATAGGATATATGAGAATATTTTTAAATTATTATTATTTTAAATTTGTATTTTACTTTTTACTTTTACAGAGTTTTGCTGTTTACAGATATGTATGATCCCAGATTAGTCATATGTATATCTCCCCATCCCACCCCGCCAGGCCATTGCACAGCACCCCTGCAGGATCCTCTTTTCTCACAGCGCAATGACAATAGCTATTTTTTTCACATATGACAGTACAGGTTCTCATGCTACTTCCTTTACGCCTCCCACCCACTGTTCATTCCCCACAATGTCCATATTAAAAAATTATTTTAATTGGAGGATTACTGCTTTACACTATTGTGTTGGTTTCTGTCACATATCAATATAAATCACCATAGGTATATGTATGTCCCCTCCCTCCCACCTCCTTCCCCATTCTACCCCTCTAGGTCATCACAGGACACTGAATTCGAACTCTTTGACTCATACAGCATATTTCCACTGCCTATCTAATTTTACATATAGTAATGTATACACTTCAAGGCTATTCTCTCAATCATCGCCCCTGCGCCTCCCACTATGTGTCCACAAGTCTTTTTCTTCCACAAAAGAATGAGTATACAGTGGAACCTGCAGGTATGTCTGGAGAGCTTGCACAATTAGATAATTTGATTATGACCTACTTATAGAAAAAATAAATTTATATGCAATATGAAAAAAACAAGGACTATGAATACATCTTTTTCTAGATTTTGTTTACTGGTTTAATGAATGAATGAGTTATGTCTCTTCTGAGATTTTTGACTAATGGAAATTTTTTTGCATTACGTGTTTGAATGTTTAGAGCTCTCTGTTAGTATTCTATTCAGTTCAAGTGGTTGTATGTTGGTTCTTTGGCGCCATTGTCAATAATACAATTCAACAAAACAAACCCCTAAATATGGCTTTGTTTTTCTCTTTTTAAACATATCTGATTCTCAACCCAAACCAAGATCCAACATTTCCTTCTCATGTGGGATACAAGTATAAGTGACCTACCACCATTAAAATTACTTTACTCACTAGATCCCACTGGCCTTTTGCGAACCTATCTCTTTGCTTAGCCTCTTAAATCCTTGTCCATTTCTGTTACCGATTGTCACTTCCTTGATGTAAACCTCTTCCCACTTATCAACTTCCTGCAATATGCTCATTCCTTCCTATTTTTAACAAGTAACCTAAGTGATTTTTGAAAGTAGGTAATTTGAGAAAATCTATGAGAGTTTCCTCAGGGACCACCTTGAGATTGCACAAGAAAAGCAGGCTAAGTTTTATACTCCTCTCACCTCTTTTCCTTCTATGTATATCCCTCCCAACCCACCCCTCCAGGCCATTGCACAGCATCCCTGCAGGATCCCCTTTTCTCACAGCGCAATGACAATAGCTATTTTTTTCACATATGATAGTATAGGTTTTCATGCTACTTCCTTTACGCCTCCCACCCACTGTTCATTCCCCACAATGTCCATATTAAAAAATTATTTTAATTGGAGGATTACTGCTTTACACTATTGTGTTGGTTTCTGTCACATATCAATATAAATCACCATAGGTATATGTATGTCCCCTCCCTCCCACCTCCTTCCCCATTCTACCCCTCTAGGTCATCACAGGACACTGAATTCGAACTCTTTGACTCATACAGCATATTTCCACTGCCTATCTAATTTTACATATAGTAATGTATACACTTCAAGGCTATTCTCTCAATCATCGCCCCTGCGCCTCCCACTATGTGTCCACAAGTCTTTTTCTTCCACAAAAGAATGAGTATACAGTGGAACCTGCAGGTATGTCTGGAGAGCTTGCACAATTAGATAATTTGATTATGACCTACTTATAGAAAAAATAAATTTATATGCAATATGAAAAAAACAAGGACTATGAATACATCTTTTTCTAGATTTTGTTTACTGGTTTAATGAATGAATGAGTTATGTCTCTTCTGAGATTTTTGACTAATGGAAATTTTTTTGCATTACGTGTTTGAATGTTTAGAGCTCTCTGTTAGTATTCTATTCAGTTCAAGTGGTTGTATGTTGGTTCTTTGGCGCCATTGTCAATAATACAATTCAACAAAACAAACCCCTAAATATGGCTTTGTTTTTCTCTTTTTAAACATATCTGATTCTCAACCCAAACCAAGATCCAACATTTCCTTCTCATGTGGGATACAAGTATAAGTGACCTACCACCATTAAAATTACTTTACTCACTAGATCCCACTGGCCTTTTGCGAACCTATCTCTTTGCTTAGCCTCTTAAATCCTTGTCCATTTCTGTTACCGATTGTCACTTCCTTGATGTAAACCTCTTCCCACTTATCAACTTCCTGCAATATGCTCATTCCTTCCTATTTTTAACAAGTAACCTAAGTGATTTTTGAAAGTAGGTAATTTGAGAAAATCTATGAGAGTTTCCTCAGGGACCACCTTGAGATTGCACAAGAAAAGCAGGCTAAGTCATACTCCTCTCACCTCACTCAAACTAGATCTGTGTCTACTTTTTTTGTTTTTTTTTTTTAATTTTGGCCTCTTTTACTGGCCTTTCATTTATTTATTTTCATCCATCTTTGTTCTTTGACCTGTGTGGGCCTCCCATCGCAGTGGCCTCTCCTGTAGCAGAACACAGCCTCTGGGCGCATGCACTCCAGTGTGTTAGCTCACAGCCAGACACATCGATCCAGCCGCTCTGCAGCATGTGGGATCCTCCTAGGCCAGGGACCGAACCAGCGCCCCTTGCACTGCAAGGTGGACTCTCTACCCACTGGACCACTAAGGAAGCCCTTTATTTTTTATAAGAGTTCTTCTGTAACTTTTCATCTAGAGCAAAGATCCTAGTGCTCAAAACACTTGAAAATACAGTCATGGATTCATTTCCACTCCTGACTTTTCTAGTCTCCCTATCTATTCCTACTTCAACAATAGCCTTACTACCAGTCTAGAATCCCTCAGCCACTTGATGATCAAGAATTTAGCGTTAGAGAGGGCCAGATATGTGAAAAGCTCTATTTTATATGAGAAATACAGAGCATTGAACAAAACAGATTCATTGCCTTTATCTTACTTTCTAGTGTGGGATATAAATAATAAATTAAACAAGAGCATTTTTTTTAGAATATTGGAAAATGAAGAGTGTTAGGGAGAAAAATAAAGCATAAAATGGGAAATAGGAAATTCAAAGAAAAGGAATGTGTGTGTGTGTGGTGTGGTGTGGTGTATATACGCACGTATGTACATATATGCAGAATTTTAAATAGGGAAGAAGGAAAGCCTCATGAGAAGATAACTTCCATTAAGTGAAGACCTAAAGGGGGCAAAACAATGAGGAATGTGGATATCTTGGGGAAAAAAAGCATTTCCCAGCACAGAAAATCACAGTAATGTTTAATTAGCAACAGTAGAATAAATGGATCAAAAAAAATAGAAACTCCTTTATCAAGGTAAATTTCTGCTCTCAGAGCCACCCTTTCCCTTGCTGTTACTACAGCGACTGCCATTTGCTTTAACTAGAATCACTGCTTAGACCCTGGTATTCAATCCCCCAAGAACATTCATTACTGACATCTCAGATTTCTCTCTACAGCTGGAGAAGCTGACTGTCACAGAGGCTGTGTAACCTGCCTGAAGTTACAATGCTAACTAAGAGTAAGCTAGTTGGTAAGTTAGTTAGAAGTCAGATCTTTCAAATACCAGCCTCAAGTTCTTTCAGTTGAAAAGATCTTTAATATGTGGACCAAAAATCTAATTGCATTTCATATATAAATGTCTTCTTAGTGACTATATACTCAAATAATAATAATAATGTAGGCAATATCCTTAAGAATAAATTTTCTTTCTTTGAATATAGCTTGTGATTTCCCACATGGCAGTTCTCACTTCACTTGTGTCAGTAAGGAGAAAAGAGGAAGAAATTAAGGGAGAGAAAGGAAGTGCAATGAGACAGGGAAAAAATGAATGAAAAGTAACAGGTTAGGATCCAGTCAACTCTCAAATAACCCCAAATCTTCCTAAATTCTAGTTCTTTCCAACACATTGCAACAATACTTTCATTTTCTCACCAATCCTGAAACAGATATATATATAATTTTTCCTTAATGCCATTTGCAGCAATATGGATGGACCGAGATAGTATCATACTAAATGAAGTCCAAAACAGAAAGACAAATATATGATAACACTTACATGTGAAATCTAAAATATGATAGAAATGAACCTACTTACAAAACATAAACAGACTTATACACATAGAAAACAAAGTTTTCTATAATATAGGGGATTACTAAAGGGGAAAAGGAGATGGGGGAAGGATAAATTAGGAATTTAGGATTAGTAGATACAAACTACTATATATAAAATAGATAAACAGCAAGGCCCTACTATATAGCACAGGATGCTATGACCAATATTCTATAATAAATCATAACCAAAAAATGTGAGGAAAAATAAAAGTATATCACTGAATTACTTTGCTGTACACCAAAAACTAAAACATCTTACAAATCAACCATACTTCAATAAAAATAATTTCATTTTCTTATCTCTTATTATTTTATTAACAAATAAAGGAAGCATTCATAATTGTCATCAGTTAATGGAATCCCAACCTTGTGATAGCTTGAAGCTTACTGTTATAATGGGATATCTCCTCAAGCTTCAGATTCACATTCCACCTGGTCATTCTATCCAGCGCCCCTTAGATATACTGCTTTCCCTTCTCATCTTATTTGGTAATACGATCTCCATTTCCTCTACCATTTAATCTTCCCTGAGAAGCACTGCTGTTTCTGACATCTGTTCCCTTCCCACCAGCTTCTGTGAACTTTGAGATAAAGACAAAGTTTTCAAGAAATGTGAAGATCATCTGTTAACTTACGTCCCCTGCCACCTGTCAGAGGCTTCACTGCCACTCCCACGTGCACTCTTAGCTCTATATGGACTTTAAGCATTTTTTGTTGCGCTTTCTTTGGAGAGCTGTCCTCATTCTCCATTTTAAAAATTAAGTCTTTGTGTATTGTATTTATTCACAATGTACCTGATCACTCCACATTGTAATCATTTTACGTACAATTCCTATGCCATCATTTCTGTTGCATCAAAACCTGATATTTCAGGCTTCCCTGGTGGTCCAGTGGGTAAGGACACCGCCTTGCAGTGCAAGGGGCGCTGGTTCTATCCCTGACCTGGGAAGATCCCACATGCCACAGAGCAGCTGGACTGATGTGTCCAAGTACCGAGCCAGAGCTCTGGAGCGCATGCGCCCAGAGCCGGTGCTCTGCGACAACAGAGGCCACCACGATGGGAGGCCCACACAGGCTAAAGAACAAAGACAGATGAAAATAGAGAAACGAAAGACCAATAGAAGTGGCCCGCCCACCCCCCTCCCTAACCCACCCCTCCAGCCCGCCAAAAAAAAAAAAAAAGAAAATGAAAAAAAAAAAAACCCAAAAAGAAAAAAAGCCCTGATATTTCAAGAAACTTCTATCTCTTGTTCTAAAACTCAAAGGCTCAACTTGAGGGTTTAACCTGTGATCGGGGCATTTGAAGAGACACCACAGCTGCCACAGCTGCTGAGATGGGTATAGGAGCAACTCCTTCTCATCAGTGACCTCATCATGTTTGTTCACACCCTTAAAATATTTAAGCTGGATTAGTACAATGAATTCTGGGTTTAGGGCTGTCCTTTAAGACCACCTGTGAGATTTAGTTAGCTTGCCTACTTTAGGATCCTAGTCAGATGAGCTGTGTTTCACTTACATCATCCATTTAATTTGCAATCTAGAAAAAGTTGACTTTATACTGAGTTTCTTGAAATTTTTCTTGCTTATGTTTCAGGGTTTTTCCACTTTGAGAGCAAAATGAAGACATAGATTTCCTACATAAAATGCAGCTTTCTCTCCTCCACTCTCATGCCCCAGGAAAGCAACAATACCTTAGATGTATTCCTCTTTGCCAGGGAAGACAGGTCTAAATTAAGGAGCTGCAGACTGGTCTTTCCTGCCTAAACGGAAGGCATGGAAAAGTGCTCTCCACTGTAAACTCTTCTGTATCTTCTCCCCCATCTCCAGCTCCCTTTCACCACTCTTTGATTTAGACTTTTGGGTTATAACAAGTCTTCACTGTGATGACTTCTCTGTCTGATTCCCCTCTGTTTTTACTCACAGTTCACTAGCCCTGTCACCTACATCTACACATAGATGCACACAGTCACTTCATCTGTTTGCCCTCTCTCATATTTCTATAAAGAATAGTCACTTGGGAGTTCTCCACAGTCCAATGGTTAAGAATCCACCCTCCAATGCAGGGGACATGGGTTCAATTCCTGGACGGGGAAGTAAGATTCCACATGCTAGAGAGCAACTAAGCCCACATGACCAAGAGTCTGCATGCCACAACCAAGACACAACACAACCAAAATAAATAAATAAATAAGAGTAGTCACTCTCTCCTCTGTATAGCAACATCACCACTTCCCTTTTTTGTATTATCTTTCATTGTTTATATTCTACTTTGAGTATTAGAATTCTCAAAGGATTTAATTTTTACATTTTCAGATACAGTGCCTAGCACACTGTATAAACTCAAAGTAAGTTTGCTGAAATGATTAATTTGTTTAAATTTAAATAATATGTGCATATGCTAATAGTTCAAATATTACTAAAGAACATGTGATGAGAAGCAAGTCTCCCATTACAACCCTCTCCACTTCAAAGGGAAATTTCCTTGAATTTCTATCTAAATCATCTGGGCCATAACCCTATATAATATGCATATATTTTTACTTCTTTTCTTTTTTTTTTTTTTACTTCTTGACTTAAACATTTTATACACGAGCTACTGTCTGCTATCATTAGAGAGGAGATTTTAGCTCACTCACATTTTCCCTTTCAGCTGATAATTCCACTGATGGTTGATAATTATACAAAAGTTCACAATTCATAATCTGAAGCTCTTAGAACTACATATGTTTCAGAATTCAGATGTTTTTTCAAAACTTACAGAGGTGATACTATGTATATATCATAGCTGCAAAACTCACACATACAAGTGTTTCCACAGTAAAATATATGAACAGTCACATGAAGTAGGATATGTAAAGATTACAAATAACTTCACATTAGGTGCAAATCAGGTTTTGCCAACAAAAATATGTTAAAATTTATCTTCTGTAGCTTATTACAATGAACCCACACATTACATCAATTGCTCAGTTCTCCTTACCTTTATTCAGATTAATTTTAATCTTCCTAGAGTTACAAGATGCATAGTTCCCTCACATAGAAAAAAAACATCATGTACTTAATACAAACCAAAACCATCCAATTAATTGGATTTGATTAGTCTCACTATTTAATTCTAATTGAACTACACAGCTATTTTCTTATTAATGGCTTTTGTTAAGTAATGAGTCTGACTTGATATGATACTGTCCTCTTTTTGTCCCCCTACTTGATTGCTCAGTAAAGTATCTCTCTATAATGGTATGCCATGGTGGTTGTGTCTCTAGAATACAATGAAATTTTACAAAGTAAAGGATACCTCTGATGCCTCAAACATACAGGAATCATTTCAGATGACCAGATGCTATCATTAGAGTTCATAATCTGTGCATAATAAAAATACTCTAGAAATTGTCCCTACTTGATTATCAAAACTGTTCTAAAACAAAATACTATCACTATTGGACTAGCTTATAATAATTCAGGAAACACACAGCTGCTGACCATTCTAATTTAAAACATGACCAAAAAACATGAAAACATGAAATCTGTATATGTTTCCAAATGTGATTCCCCCACTACCACCTCATACATTTCTTTGAAAAGGTTTGTCTCAGTCTTTTTCCCAAGGAGAAGTCAAGTACAGAATAAACTTTGGCTGATAGCTTGTGGGGAAGAATGTGTGGGGGAAACAGAACACTGTCTGACATATAGCACATTCTAAAATAAGAGCTGAATTTTCAGAAACAAAATTAGGAGAAGAAGAATGAATGAATGAACGAAAACAAAATAAACAAGTTATGCAATAAGAGACAGTGAGAAAAAGAAAAGTGTAAAGACAAAATTCAACCAAGCAACACACGTCTAATGGAAAAGAGGCCTCTAGCACAATTAAAGTTTTATCCTATAGAATCTTCACTAACTTCTACACCAAAGGAGCCACCAGGAGCTTTCGAGTATCTCAGAGGATAAAGGCATGAGCATAGTTGGTTGACAGGCCCAAACTACACCCAACACAGAGCTTCCTGATGGCTTTAGACTTCTGAAAGCAGCCCATTAGCACTGCAGCTCCTGTAAGAAAGGGAGGCAGCAACAAATAAAAACTTAGAGAAAGCACTCAAGCTTAGAAAGAAGTCTCTACCTCTCTACATCTCAGGGAATAGGGGTGATGTCATAAGGATGGGTGTAAGAAGACAGCAAAATTAGACTGTCCGTAAGTATCACAGCATGGGGGACACTGCTTGTAGCCTGTAATTCTAATCACAACTTTTCTTTTCCCTAGGAAAGACTTCATTTCCATTGGAATGAATAATATAGAAATGTCACTTCAATTAATAAAGTGATATTCTTATGAAGTTTGGTAAGGATTGAGTGAAAAAAATAAATTATGGTTTTCTAATAGTGAAATAAAATTTGAACGTTAAGAATCTATTGTTATGGTAGATATCTAGGTATATATGTAATTATAGAAGAAAGTCTTACAGTGAAAAATTCAGCTTATCCTGGACTTGAAATCTGAACATAAACTAAGTTCACGATTATATTTGATTGTTTTGTGTGGTTAGAGCAAGAGATTAAAAAAAGTTACACACACACATAACTATGTGTTATGTACATATATAGATTATTTTCTTTCTTTTCTTCTCTAAAGAAACTTTGGTGATCATAGAGGTGAAAAACATGTTCCATTTGCCCAAAGAGTTAAATCCCATTTATAAGAAAGGAACATTTGAAAGGAATTAATAACATTTCTCTAATTTGGCTTAGAGAGTCTATGAGTCATTTTGACCTTTTGAACTTGGAGACCAACAAGATAAATTTGTGGCTTTGGATATAATCTCATGAGTTGGAAGTTTTTTGTCTGATCATGACTAAAGCATCCATTGCCAATGAGGAAGCCAGGTTTTTGCCTTGCTTTTAAAAATTGGGGTGGGTAGAAGATGGGGGTTTTTTAGGAATAAGCAGACCAATGCCATGGGTAAGTACTGCTACACGACCAATGCCACAACATATCATATCTGAGATAAACACTAATAAAGGCATCAAAGTACTTCAAGTTTTATCACGAAGTTGACTCTAAAAAAAACATTTTTAGGGCCAAATTGCATAAGATACACATAAATCTTCCCAGGGAATTATGTCTTTGAATGGAGAAGCCACTCTAAAATATGATTTCCCAACATGTTGATACTTAGAAGATATGCGGATGAGGTCGAGAATACTGAATCTTATTTTACAGCTAAATGACTAAATTTCTTGATTTTTCTTAGGGCCGCCTAGGATTCTTTGATTTCTTTGATGCAGAGTTTGAAAAGAATGTTTACATTTGCAATTTTATATGCTGATCTTATAAAGAATATTAACATTTGCAATTTTATATGCTGATCTTATGTCTTCCTTTTCTGATAGTATTAAGTATAAATTATCAATTGAATTATCAAGTATTTTAGAAAAAAAACAGCTGAAGGTTTTATCTTTGTTTGGAATTTACAAGACCAATGCTTTTAAAAAGTAGAATTAAAATCCAACTCCTGCATATATATCTGGAAAAGATGAAAACTCTATCATTCAAAAAGAAACATATGGGATTTCCCTGGTGATCCAGGGGTTGAGAATCCACCTTTCAAATAGTATGGAGATTTGTTAAGAAACTAGGAATAGAACCACCATATGATCCAGCAATCCCACTACTAGACATATACCCTGAGGCAATGAAAATTGAAAAAGACAGTGTTCACTGCACCACTATTTACAATTGCTAGAACACGGAAACAACCTAGATGTCCATCAACAAATGAACAGATAAAGAAGCCGTGGTACATATATACAATGGAATATTTCTCAGCCATAAAAAGCAATGCATTTGAGTCAGTTCTAATGAGGTGGATGAACCTAATAAAATGAAATAAGTCAGAAAGAGAAAAATAAATACAGTGTACTAACACATATATATGTAATCTAGAAAGATGTACTGATAAATGTATATGCAGAGAAGCAATGGAGAAACAGACATAGAGAACAGACTTACGGACACTGGGTGGGAGAAGGAATGGGCGAGGTGTATAGAAAGAGTAGCATGGAAACCTACACTACCATATGTAAAAGAGACAACAAATGTGAACCTGCTGTAAGACTAAGGGAACTTACATAGGGGTTATGTAACAACCTAGAGGGGTAGGATGGGGAGGGAGGTGAGAGAGAAGGTCAAATGGGAGGGGTCAACCCTATGACTGATTTGGGTTTATGTATAGTAGTAAACAACAAAACTCTGTAAAAGTAAGATAAAAATAAATTAATAATAATAAAAATAGAATCCATCTTCCAATGCAGGAGATATGGGTTTGATCCCTGGTCCTAGAACTAAGATCCCACATACCATGGAGCAACTAAGCCTACACACCACACCTGCAAGCCCATGCATTCTAGAGCCCAGACTCCACAATTAGAGAGGACATGCACAACCATGAAAGATCCTGCATGCTGCCACTCAGACCCAGCACAGTTAAATAAATAGACATTAAAAAAAAAAAAAAACATCCTAGGGAGAGGTTTAAAAGTAAGAAGAGAAGGAAAATCTACAAAAAAAAACCCGGCATTTAAAAGTAGAATTAAAATCCAACTCCTGCATATATATCTGGAAAAGATGAAAACTCTATCATTCAAAAAGAAACATATGGGATTTCCCTGGTGATCCAGGGGTTGAGAATCCACCTTTCAAATAGTATGGAGATTTGTTAAGAAACTAGGAATAGAACCACCATATGATCCAGCAATCCCACTACTAGACATATACCCTGAGGCAATGAAAATTGAAAAAGACAGTGTTCACTGCACCACTATTTACAATTGCTAGAACACGGAAACAACCTAGATGTCCATCAACAAATGAACAGATAAAGAAGCCGTGGTACATATATACAATGGAATATTTCTCAGCCATAAAAAGCAATGCATTTGAGTCAGTTCTAATGAGGTGGATGAACCTAATAAAATGAAATAAGTCAGAAAGAGAAAAATAAATACAGTGTACTAACACATATATATGTAATCTAGAAAGATGTACTGATAAATGTATATGCAGAGAAGCAATGGAGAAACAGACATAGAGAACAGACTTACGGACACTGGGTGGGAGAAGGAATGGGCGAGGTGTATAGAAAGAGTAGCATGGAAACCTACACTACCATATGTAAAAGAGACAACAAATGTGAACCTGCTGTAAGACTAAGGGAACTTACATAGGGGTTATGTAACAACCTAGAGGGGTAGGATGGGGAGGGAGGTGAGAGAGAAGGTCAAATGGGAGGGGTCAACCCTATGACTGATTTGGGTTTATGTATAGTAGTAAACAACAAAACTCTGTAAAAGTAAGATAAAAATAAATTAATAATAATAAAAATAGAATCCATCTTCCAATGCAGGAGATATGGGTTTGATCCCTGGTCCTAGAACTAAGATCCCACATACCATGGAGCAACTAAGCCTACACACCACACCTGCAAGCCCATGCATTCTAGAGCCCAGACTCCACAATTAGAGAGGACATGCACAACCATGAAAGATCCTGCATGCTGCCACTCAGACCCAGCACAGTTAAATAAATAGACATTAAAAAAAAAAAAAAACATCCTAGGGAGAGGTTTAAAAGTAAGAAGAGAAGGAAAAGCATCCCAAAGAGAAAAACAAGCTAGGGAGAAGATCAGGACATTTATATGAGAAGAAATAGTTAATTGGGAAAATGCTAAAAGTCAGGAGTAACCGATGATGGTTGTGTATAATGACATTCTGTTGTCAACAGAACATGCTTGCCCATGTTTGTATGTAATGTGTACAGGAAAAGAGACAAAAAGATGTTATAAATGTAACATTATTTAAACAAAAAAACTAGAATTTAGTCATAGGCATAACAATTCTCACGGTGGTTCTATGACTAGGTTTCTGATGAGACAAGTCACCCTGGCTCTGTGTCACAAGCAGCTGTAAGGATTAACTTCTAGATTCCACTAAGAAAGGGTGATCAACTATTAAGCCCCACTGGTGGCTATATACAATTTGAATGGAAAATATTCAGTTTTATTCTTCTTAAAGTGTTGTACTGTTTTAGCTATTATTCTGTCCCATTTGGTTTTATTTAGTTTATTTGTTAATCTTCCAGATTTTGCTCACTGGCTCATTTTAATTTCCTTTGATAAGCTGAGTGAACATTTTTTCCCAGATATATTTACATATGAAGCTCTTATAATCCTCACTAAATGAGCACACCAACACAGAGATTTGTGCTAGCATTACATATATTACATATTCCAAATACTTTTGTGGCAGACAGAATAAGGATAACCTCTGTAAATAAATACTTCGGATGAATTCTAGAATCCACTATATATATAGGCCATGCCACATAACTTGAGAGATCTTAGTCCCTTGACCAGGGATTGAACCTGCACCCTTCTCTAAGATAAAAATAAATTAATAATAATAAAAATAGAATCCATCTTCCAATGCAGGAGATATGGGTTTGATCCCTGGTCCTAGAACTAAGATCCCACATACCATGGAGCAACTAAGCCTACACACCACACCTGCAAGCCCATGCATTCTAGAGCCCAGACTCCACAATTAGAGAGGACATGCACAACCATGAAAGATCCTGCATGCTGCCACTCAGACCCAGCACAGTTAAATAAATAGACATTAAAAAAAAAAAAAAACATCCTAGGGAGAGGTTTAAAAGTAAGAAGAGAAGGAAAAGCATCCCAAAGAGAAAAACAAGCTAGGGAGAAGATCAGGACATTTATATGAGAAGAAATAGTTAATTGGGAAAATGCTAAAAGTCAGGAGTAACCGATGATGGTTGTGTATAATGACATTCTGTTGTCAACAGAACATGCTTGCCCATGTTTGTATGTAATGTGTACAGGAAAAGAGACAAAAAGATGTTATAAATGTAACATTATTTAAACAAAAAAACTAGAATTTAGTCATAGGCATAACAATTCTCACGGTGGTTCTATGACTAGGTTTCTGATGAGACAAGTCACCCTGGCTCTGTGTCACAAGCAGCTGTAAGGATTAACTTCTAGATTCCACTAAGAAAGGGTGATCAACTATTAAGCCCCACTGGTGGCTATATACAATTTGAATGGAAAATATTCAGTTTTATTCTTCTTAAAGTGTTGTACTGTTTTAGCTATTATTCTGTCCCATTTGGTTTTATTTAGTTTATTTGTTAATCTTCCAGATTTTGCTCACTGGCTCATTTTAATTTCCTTTGATAAGCTGAGTGAACATTTTTTCCCAGATATATTTACATATGAAGCTCTTATAATCCTCACTAAATGAGCACACCAACACAGAGATTTGTGCTAGCATTACATATATTACATATTCCAAATACTTTTGTGGCAGACAGAATAAGGATAACCTCTGTAAATAAATACTTCGGATGAATTCTAGAATCCACTATATATATAGGCCATGCCACATAACTTGAGAGATCTTAGTCCCTTGACCAGGGATTGAACCTGCACCCTTCTCAGTAAAAAGTGGAGAGTCCTAACCACTGGACCACCAGGGAATTCCTTGCTCTGATAAACTTAACTGTTTTGGATTTTTAACTTTTAGGTTGCTTTTTAACCTAAAACATGCATACTTAATAAAGAATGGAGCTTGAAAACTTCTCTACATCTTCCCCTTTGGGTTCACATATGTTCAGAAGTCATTCTGTCTTCCAGTAAGTGTGATTTATCTGAGGCACGTAGAGATCTGTGCATATAGACACTGTAACCCAAAAATTCAAGTTTTGCACTTCAAAGAAAAGTGACCAGATGCCAACATTTCCAGAAAGCATTGTTGTCTAACACATTCTAAAAGCCAGAAGGAAATGGCAACCCACACCAGTATTGTTGCTTGGAGGATTCCATGGACAGCAGAGCCTGATGGGCTGCAGTCCATGGAGTCACAGAGAGTTGGACATGACTTAGTGGCTGAGTACAAAAGCCATTAGGATTCAAGCTGGCACTCAAAATTGGAGTAGAAAAGGTCCCTACTCAATCCAGTTGGAAACAATTACAACTAAAAGAGCCTACTCATATCAGCACGTGTGCTTATTACTTGATATCTGCAAAGTAGCTACATTTGAAACATGAAAATATTTGCATATTGCTTATTAAATTGGTATCAGTTTCTTAACAATATGTCATTCCTCTCAATACAGGTGAGTCTTTATTAGGCAGGAATTGACTCAGGCAACTTATGCCATAAGATCTCTTTTCTGCACTTTTGTCTATTTGGCCCTTTTTCTGATTACCATGCCCTCCACTGAAAACTGGAAACAGAAAAGACTAATTTCAAAATGTACTGACTTTAGGTATTCTTTCAGTTTCTCCCTTATATTGCTGAAAAGAATGGCTAATTTTCAATAATTAATAAATTCTAATTTACTCAGCAATCTCTCTACACCTATATTGTTATGCATTTACTTTGAAATTTACCTTCCAGCATAGTCCTGGCCATTTTTAATATCTGTAAGATATTAACTATAGTATACAATAATTAAAATGCTGTAAGATCCCAAAACGCTTCTGACTCATTCAACTGTGTCCAGTGCAGCTTTAGTGGTATATTTACCACATTCCAATTCTTTATGCTGTGTATATGTGCACAATATGTATGTGATTATGAATATAAACATTTCTTTCTAATAACAATAGTTAAATAACTAGAACAATATTTAGCTATAATTTAGAATAATTTCCACAGTGAGGAGACACCATAAGCATCTAATAGGTTTCTGTTTTAAAATGACTTTTTAAAGAAGTTACACATTATGAAGGAAAGATCCAGCATCCACAAAATCTCTATACCTAAAACAATAAATTTGCTTTACACTAATAACTTGGGTCATGCCAAATAGCAATGACTGTTTCTGTTGAAACTTCTCTTTTAACATATATATTTAAATAATTTCCAGTGATTTTAGTTTCTTTGATGCCAACATGCTTTCCTGAACAGTGGATTTTAATTTTCCCACAATTTTTTTAACTTTCTGTTGGGAGTATCCAGAAATGCATTTTTCACAGAAGTTTCACAAACAATGTTCCCATGTAACCAGCACTGAATCAGGAAACAACCTTTTGAACACCCCAAATGCCAGAGTCCTTGCAACCTCTTCTAACAGTGTTTTTGAATTCACTGTGTCAAAGCATTTTCTCCAAAAGTAATTTCTGAGGCAGATACAGAGTGAAGCAAGGCTAGCCTGTCATTTCTAGCTCTGGTGGCCTGAAGCATAGTGTGCTTGTGTGCCAGGGGCTTTCTCTAAAACTTGACACTGCCCTGCCTGGATAATGGTGACGATGGGGATACTGCTGCTGCTCTCTGGTCATTCAGGGGAAAAAGTTGGAGGCAGGGGACAGTGTGTGGGAAGAGAAGAATCCTGGACTTGTCAGGCTGCAAACATACTTCTTGAAATTCAGATTTTCTTTGACTTGAGGCAGCTAAGCTAATTAACCTTTCTAGGCCTTAATTTCTTTTATCTGCCAAAAAGAATCCTGGAACTTGATTTCATATGGAAGGAGACAGGTGAGGTCTAAAAAGTAAATTCTTTCCATTTACTTTGAAATTTACCTTCCAGCATAGTCCTGGCCATTTTTAATATCTGTAAGATATTAACTATAGTATACAATAATTAAAATGCTGTAAGATCCCAAAACGCTTCTGACTCATTCAACTGTGTCCAGTGCAGCTTTAGTGGTATATTTACCACATTCCAATTCTTTATGCTGTGTATATGTGCACAATATGTATGTGATTATGAATATAAACATTTCTTTCTAATAACAATAGTTAAATAACTAGAACAATATTTAGCTATAATTTAGAATAATTTCCACAGTGAGGAGACACCATAAGCATCTAATAGGTTTCTGTTTTAAAATGACTTTTTAAAGAAGTTACACATTATGAAGGAAAGATCCAGCATCCACAAAATCTCTATACCTAAAACAATAAATTTGCTTTACACTAATAACTTGGGTCATGCCAAATAGCAATGACTGTTTCTGTTGAAACTTCTCTTTTAACATATATATTTAAATAATTTCCAGTGATTTTAGTTTCTTTGATGCCAACATGCTTTCCTGAACAGTGGATTTTAATTTTCCCACAATTTTTTTAACTTTCTGTTGGGAGTATCCAGAAATGCATTTTTCACAGAAGTTTCACAAACAATGTTCCCATGTAACCAGCACTGAATCAGGAAACAACCTTTTGAACACCCCAAATGCCAGAGTCCTTGCAACCTCTTCTAACAGTGTTTTTGAATTCACTGTGTCAAAGCATTTTCTCCAAAAGTAATTTCTGAGGCAGATACAGAGTGAAGCAAGGCTAGCCTGTCATTTCTAGCTCTGGTGGCCTGAAGCATAGTGTGCTTGTGTGCCAGGGGCTTTCTCTAAAACTTGACACTGCCCTGCCTGGATAATGGTGACGATGGGGATACTGCTGCTGCTCTCTGGTCATTCAGGGGAAAAAGTTGGAGGCAGGGGACAGTGTGTGGGAAGAGAAGAATCCTGGACTTGTCAGGCTGCAAACATACTTCTTGAAATTCAGATTTTCTTTGACTTGAGGCAGCTAAGCTAATTAACCTTTCTAGGCCTTAATTTCTTTTATCTGCCAAAAAAGATGTTTGGCTATACGATCTTCAAGATTTGTTCCAAAGCTCAAAGGTTATGATTTCATATGGAAGGAGACAGGTGAGGTCTAAAAAAGTAAATTCTTTCCTTTGGACTTCCCTGATTGTTCACATGGTAAAGAATCCACATGCAGTGTGCAAGACCTGGGATCGATCCCTGAGTTGGGAAGATCCCGTGGAGGAGGGCATGGCAACCCATTCCAGTATTCTTGCCTGGAGAATCCCCACGGACAAAGGAGCCTGGAGGGCTGCAGTTCATGGAGTCGCAAAGAGTCAGACACAACTGAGTAACTAAGCACAGCACTGATCTGACTAGGGTGCCTTCCACCCTTTCTCTCTCCTATTTCTGGAATTGGGTATTCAGCCTGGATTAAAATTATTTGATTAAATATTTAAATTTAAATTATTTGATTTATGTACTAAAATCAGTCTGTGATATTAATAAATAAATCCTAAGACAACAAGTTAAATGAGTAGTTTTTTGCTGCCTTGTTAGTCTCTCCTGACAATATAAAACAAAATTTGGGCTTCTTAAAAAGCATCTCACAACTCCTCCCATGGTAACCTGTGTCCACACAAATAAGAAATTCATCACATATACACACGAAACAAGAAATAATCAGAAAAGGTGACATCCATGAACAGATGAATTCTGAGGTAAAGCCTTGTTCAAAGATAAGGAGTAAATTAATCTTCCTGCAAAGCCATTTCGTATCATATGGAATATCTTCAGCACTGCACAACAGTAAAAGACATACAGCAGCTTCTATTTAAGAACTTCAAAACTTCTGACAACCCGGGTCCCATGAGTCACTGTATCAGGAGGAAAACTTCCGGCAGCAGTGACTAGACCTAGTTTGCCGTCTGGCTAACAGGTATGATCGATACGAGAGACAGAGCTACGGTCCAGGTTCTCACAAGAATATGGAAACTGTCGTGAAAACAAGAATTAGAAATCTCAAAATTGATGTCCCTTTTGTCCATTCTTTATTATGATTTTCTTTGACTTGAGGCAGCTAAGCTAATTAACCTTTCTAGGCCTTAATTTCTTTTATCTGCCAAAAAAGATGTTTGGCTATACGATCTTCAAGATTTGTTCCAAAGCTCAAAGGTTATGATTTCATATGGAAGGAGACAGGTGAGGTCTAAAAAAGTAAATTCTTTCCTTTGGACTTCCCTGATTGTTCACATGGTAAAGAATCCACATGCAGTGTGCAAGACCTGGGATCGATCCCTGAGTTGGGAAGATCCCGTGGAGGAGGGCATGGCAACCCATTCCAGTATTCTTGCCTGGAGAATCCCCACGGACAAAGGAGCCTGGAGGGCTGCAGTTCATGGAGTCGCAAAGAGTCAGACACAACTGAGTAACTAAGCACAGCACTGATCTGACTAGGGTGCCTTCCACCCTTTCTCTCTCCTATTTCTGGAATTGGGTATTCAGCCTGGATTAAAATTATTTGATTAAATATTTAAATTTAAATTATTTGATTTATGTACTAAAATCAGTCTGTGATATTAATAAATAAATCCTAAGACAACAAGTTAAATGAGTAGTTTTTTGCTGCCTTGTTAGTCTCTCCTGACAATATAAAACAAAATTTGGGCTTCTTAAAAAGCATCTCACAACTCCTCCCATGGTAACCTGTGTCCACACAAATAAGAAATTCATCACATATACACACGAAACAAGAAATAATCAGAAAAGGTGACATCCATGAACAGATGAATTCTGAGGTAAAGCCTTGTTCAAAGATAAGGAGTAAATTAATCTTCCTGCAAAGCCATTTCGTATCATATGGAATATCTTCAGCACTGCACAACAGTAAAAGACATACAGCAGCTTCTATTTAAGAACTTCAAAACTTCTGACAACCGGCTCCCATGAGTCACTGTATCAGGAGGAAAACTTCCGGCAGCAGTGACTAGACCTAGTTTGCCGTCTGGCTAACAGGTATGATCGATACGAGAGACAGAGCTACGGTCCAGGTTCTCACAAGAATATGGAAACTGTCGTGAAAACAAGAATTAGAAATCTCAAAATTGATGTCCCTTTTGTCCATTCTTTATTATGATTTTGAGGATCTTCCCTGCACTTTCCTTTCTCTTTATTCATCAAACATTGTCTACGTTATGTGAGAATAAACCTCCCAGAAGTCCTGCTGCCATTATTTGCATGAGGTGAAGAAAATCCAAATTATTGCCTGTCAACTACAAATTCACTTCTTTGCTTCACTGCACTGAATAGATAGCATTAAAGAACTTGTATCATTCGATCCTGATTATGTCAAAACATTACAGCGAGCCTTCCCACCCCCTCCTCCATCCTCACAAATACTCTCCTTACAAGACAAGACTCACAAAACTCCAGGTTCCACTTTCTTTTCAATTTCCACCTGTTCCTTGAAAAGTCATTTCTTCATATTTATTCTCTGACCTTACTTCAGTAACTGCAGCAGAAGAGCAGGACAGAAACTCAAGTTTTAGTAATCAATATGCAACATTGGATGTGTAGTCTTCATAAATCCTAGAGTCTTTCCTCTTTCCATTCACCTAAACCTATCAATTAAAATAAAAGTCTTTAAACTGGTTGCTATATATCAAACTCAGAGGAGCAGCTTTCTCCAGTCATATGCAGTCCACATGAGATACTTAAGGATGTAATAAAATATTAAAAGGCATATTCTCACTGCTTGCTATTTTAGAAAAGGGAAAAAAAATCCTTTCAGACAGTAATCAATTTCATCGTGGTGGAGATTTCTGCAAAATGCATTAAGAAGTTCACGCCTGTGGCAATGGTCACTGTGCAGATTTTGGAATGTCTCCCAGACTCTAAGACTTTTTCCAGACATCCAGGAGGGACTTGAGTATGACAGAGATCCTGCTCTGGGTTTTAAAAAATGTAGAAGGAAAACTTTTGAAGGTTCAGTTTAAGCTGGATTTTGTTTCTTAGACAGCCAAGTTGCCTAGGTTATGGAAAGTACTAGTAATTATTGAGTGATGATAATCAGAAAAGTTTCCCCCTCTGTCTTTTTTTTTTCTTTTTTTCTGTCTCAAGCCTTAATTAGTTAATTAAGTGGCAGTAATGGTACTTTGCTTCCTAAGGATCTCTGTGGGAAGGGTAGAGTCTATCCTACCTCAGATACTGAACTCACCCAAAAGGTGTTAAGATAATAATTTTTTTTTAATTTTTGAAAACGATAAGATGCAGCTCTTGTTTCCTCAAGTGCCCTTTGACTGCAAAAGCAATCTTGAACTTGCTCAGGAGTTATGACTTAAGGGAGGGCAGCTGAAATCACTGGATTTAGCAAGTACTCCTTAACCATTTCTTTCTCTGTCTAGTCTCGCTTTAAACTTTTCCCTCATGAGGGTCTTTTGCTGTAGCTATGAGTGAAACCTGAGCACAGAGACTGACATACTTAATACTGTTAAGAACACACTGATGTATGTTAGAGACTCGGATTTTTCACAGACATATGGTATCCTTTCGTCTCTCTCTCAAAGGCATAACTTTGGGGGGGATGTATTTTGCCCCATGTAAATCAAATTCATCTTACCAATGAAATAAATAAGTGAAATAAGGGTTTCCAAGTCTTTTTATGTCATGTTATATTGGTTCCCTTTACAGTTTTTCTGATTTGTTCAGATGTAATGTTAACAATTTATTGTTCTTGTATTGACTTCCTCTTTCCTTTTGCTTTGGTTCCAGCTCAGTTTCATTCTGTTCTCTGGTCCCTACAGCACCTGGTGTGCAAGACCGTGTGCTTCCTGGACTCTGTTCTTCACTCCCAGTCCTTCCTACACGGCCTTAATGTTAGCAGTCCTTGAGGGAGGCAAAAGTCATGTTCCTAAGCTTACTGATTCTCACATTTCTTTGTTCAGAACCTAAGAAGGCAAAAAAAGGCCTGCTTTCAAGCTCTTGATTATGTTTATAAAGTATCTAAGACTATTTACAGGGAAGTGGTTTAGAAAAAGCACTAATTGAGGAATCTGAAGAATGCCATTATGCTTCAGACTTTGCCATTTACCAGCAGAGTGACCTTCAGGAAATTACTGAACTCGGCTGAGTCACATTTCTCTCATCTACAAAATGGGAATAATAATACCTGCCTTGTCTAGTTTATGGCTTTATTATAAGGACCAAATGAGATACTCTCTATCAAAATACTGCTAAGTGAACATTTGTAAAGAGCCCAGAATGGTGTTGGGTACATGGTAAACACAATACAAGTGTTACCCATGATATTAATATTATAATTATTATTAAAAATGCAAAGCACCAAATAAGTAATGGCTGATTAGAGCACTTTTTATGATTATATGATACCATCTCATAATTAGTAATTAAAAAATAACAATTTTAGGACCTCGCTGGTGGTACAACAGACAAGAATCTGCCTGTGAATGTCTGGCTGGGATTAACCATTTCTTTCTCTGTCTAGTCTCGCTTTAAACTTTTCCCTCATGAGGGTCTTTTGCTGTAGCTATGAGTGAAACCTGAGCACAGAGACTGACATACTTAATACTGTTAAGAACACACTGATGTATGTTAGAGACTCGGATTTTTCACAGACATATGGTATCCTTTCGTCTCTCTCTCAAAGGCATAACTTTGGGGGGGATGTATTTTGCCCCATGTAAATCAAATTCATCTTACCAATGAAATAAATAAGTGAAATAAGGGTTTCCAAGTCTTTTTATGTCATGTTATATTGGTTCCCTTTACAGTTTTTCTGATTTGTTCAGATGTAATGTTAACAATTTATTGTTCTTGTATTGACTTCCTCTTTCCTTTTGCTTTGGTTCCAGCTCAGTTTCATTCTGTTCTCTGGTCCCTACAGCACCTGGTGTGCAAGACCGTGTGCTTCCTGGACTCTGTTCTTCACTCCCAGTCCTTCCTACACGGCCTTAATGTTAGCAGTCCTTGAGGGAGGCAAAAGTCATGTTCCTAAGCTTACTGATTCTCACATTTCTTTGTTCAGAACCTAAGAAGGCAAAAAAAGGCCTGCTTTCAAGCTCTTGATTATGTTTATAAAGTATCTAAGACTATTTACAGGGAAGTGGTTTAGAAAAAGCACTAATTGAGGAATCTGAAGAATGCCATTATGCTTCAGACTTTGCCATTTACCAGCAGAGTGACCTTCAGGAAATTACTGAACTCGGCTGAGTCACATTTCTCTCATCTACAAAATGGGAATAATAATACCTGCCTTGTCTAGTTTATGGCTTTATTATAAGGACCAAATGAGATACTCTCTATCAAAATACTGCTAAGTGAACATTTGTAAAGAGCCCAGAATGGTGTTGGGTACATGGTAAACACAATACAAGTGTTACCCATGATATTAATATTATAATTATTATTAAAAATGCAAAGCACCAAATAAGTAATGGCTGATTAGAGCACTTTTTATGATTATATGATACCATCTCATAATTAGTAATTAAAAAATAACAATTTTAGGACCTCGCTGGTGGTACAACAGACAAGAATCTGCCTGTGAATGTCTGGCTGGGAGATTCCACATACTGTGGAGTGCCTAAGCCCACGCACCACAACTACCGAGCCCACACACTACAACCACGGAAGCCCCTGCTCCTAGAGCCTGTGCTCCATGCCAAGAGAAGCCACCACAACGAGAAGCCCACAGCAATGAAGAGTAGCCCCACTCACTGCAACTAGAGAAAGCCCATGTGCAGCAACAAAGACCTAGCATGACCAGAAAGAAATAAAAATTAAAAAATAATCATTCTAATTTTATGAAACTAGCTATGAAAACCCAGACACCAATAAATACATTTGAGATGATGAGAAACAGCTTTAGAAATATTAAGTTGAAAAAAAAACCCTGGGCTGTTGGAGATGCCTGTGGCCTGAGCTGACCAAAACTTTCTGGAGCTGCAGCTACAAATGGACAAGGACCCAGGCAGGAGCACTGCAGACTCAAGACTGCTGTAGGGTGCCCAGGAGAGGTATCAGAGTGCCCTCCCTGCTTCAGTGCAAAGAGCCACAATCAGTTCGGCCCCTCTTAAGCCCCTCAGAGGCAAGTCCAGCCCAGCCAAGGCAGTTCTTCAGATCTAGTGACTTGACTTCTGCATGCACAGAAATGTCTAACACACCAGGATCATGTCCCATCCTAGGCAAAGTTGAAAAACCACTACTGTTCATCTTTGGGGGCTATCTTCCTTTGCTACAGCTGCCATAACAAAATACCACAGACTGGGTGACTTCAACAACAGAAGTTTATTTTCTCATGGTTCTGCAGGCTGCAAGGATACGACCAAGATGTCAGCAGAATTGATTTCTTCGGAGGCTCTCCTCAACCTGTAGATCATCTCCTTCTTGCTATCTCCTCATATGGTATTTCCTCTGTGTGCATCCCTGCTAAGTGAACATTTGTAAAGAGCCCAGAATGGTGTTGGGTACATGGTAAACACAATACAAGTGTTACCCATGATATTAATATTATAATTATTATTAAAAATGCAAAGCACCAAATAAGTAATGGCTGATTAGAGCACTTTTTATGATTATATGATACCATCTCATAATTAGTAATTAAAAAATAACAATTTTAGGACCTCGCTGGTGGTACAACAGACAAGAATCTGCCTGTGAATGTCTGGCTGGGAGATTCCACATACTGTGGAGTGCCTAAGCCCACGCACCACAACTACCGAGCCCACACACTACAACCACGGAAGCCCCTGCTCCTAGAGCCTGTGCTCCATGCCAAGAGAAGCCACCACAACGAGAAGCCCACAGCAATGAAGAGTAGCCCCCACTCACTGCAACTAGAGAAAGCCCATGTGCAGCAACAAAGACCTAGCATGACCAGAAAGAAATAAAAATTAAAAAATAATCATTCTAATTTTATGAAACTAGCTATGAAAACCCAGACACCAATAAATACATTTGAGATGATGAGAAACAGCTTTAGAAATATTAAGTTGAAAAAAAAACCCTGGGCTGTTGGAGATGCCTGTGGCCTGAGCTGACCAAAACTTTCTGGAGCTGCAGCTACAAATGGACAAGGACCCAGGCAGGAGCACTGCAGACTCAAGACTGCTGTAGGGTGCCCAGGAGAGGTATCAGAGTGCCCTCCCTGCTTCAGTGCAAAGAGCCACAATCAGTTCGGCCCCTCTTAAGCCCCTCAGAGGCAAGTCCAGCCCAGCCAAGGCAGTTCTTCAGATCTAGTGACTTGACTTCTGCATGCACAGAAATGTCTAACACACCAGGATCATGTCCCATCCTAGGCAAAGTTGAAAAACCACTACTGTTCATCTTTGGGGGCTATCTTCCTTTGCTACAGCTGCCATAACAAAATACCACAGACTGGGTGACTTCAACAACAGAAGTTTATTTTCTCATGGTTCTGCAGGCTGCAAGGATACGACCAAGATGTCAGCAGAATTGATTTCTTCGGAGGCTCTCCTCAACCTGTAGATCATCTCCTTCTTGCTATCTCCTCATATGGTATTTCCTCTGTGTGCATCCCTGCTGTGTATTTCCATGTTCAGCTTTCTTTTTCTTATAAGCACAACACTCGTATTTGATTGGAGTCCATCCTTAATGACCTCATTTTAACTTTATCATATCTTTAAAGACTATATCTCCAAATAAAGTGATATTTTTGAGGTACTAAGGGTCAGAGCTTCAACATATGAGTTTAGGGGCAGGGGACACAACCCATCTTATAATACTACTATAAGATGGATTGTAACAGTATTTTAATCCTATTACTTCCTATAATTCTCCTATTACTTCTCCTACCAGTACATCCTTTCTACCATAATTCATGTAGTCCTACACATTTTCTTTTTCCCATGGATCCCTAGTGCACATGACTTCTGAATACTTGTGTGTGTGTGTGTGTGTGTGTGTGTGTGTGTGTGTGTTTTGCTCAGTTGTGTCCAACTCTTTGCAACCCCCTGGACTGTAGCCTGCCTGGCTCCTCTGTCCATGGAATTCTCCAGGCAAAACTGGAGTGGGTAGCCATTGCCTTCTCCAGGGGATCTTCCAGACCCAGGGGAAACCCAGGTCTCTCACATTACAGGTAGATTCTTTACCTTGGAGTAATCAGGGAAGCTTCTACTATATAATTTTTTAATGAAAATAAATGTGGATTTTTTAAGGGACAGTATAGATAAAGAAGTACCTGCTTTCTTTGAGTTGTTAAAAAGCCTGAATCCAATACAAGATTTAAATTTAATGCTGAGATACTGTGACACATCTTTGTAAATGATATGTTAAGGAATGTGATTTTCTTTATTTGATAAGCCTTATTCTGAACCTTGAATTTTCAAATAACAAACGAAAACTACTGTGAATACAGGGAGAGGACATCCTCAACTGAAACATCCAAGACAAGCTTTACAATTTAGCTTTTATTCACAAAACATACTTTTTAAAATTCCTTAATGTTCAGATTTCAAATTATATAAAATAAAAGCACTATAATCTGAGAACCAAATCCAGATACCTATCTCCCAAGATGTCAGCAGAATTGATTTCTTCGGAGGCTCTCCTCAACCTGTAGATCATCTCCTTCTTGCTATCTCCTCATATGGTATTTCCTCTGTGTGCATCCCTGCTGTGTATTTCCATGTTCAGCTTTCTTTTTCTTATAAGCACAACACTCGTATTTGATTGGAGTCCATCCTTAATGACCTCATTTTAACTTTATCATATCTTTAAAGACTATATCTCCAAATAAAGTGATATTTTTGAGGTACTAAGGGTCAGAGCTTCAACATATGAGTTTAGGGGCAGGGGACACAACCCATCTTATAATACTACTATAAGATGGATTGTAACAGTATTTTAATCCTATTACTTCCTATAATTCTCCTATTACTTCTCCTACCAGTACATCCTTTCTACCATAATTCATGTAGTCCTACACATTTTCTTTTTCCCATGGATCCCTAGTGCACATGACTTCTGAATACTTGTGTGTGTGTGTGTGTGTGTGTGTGTGTGTGTGTGTGTTTTGCTCAGTTGTGTCCAACTCTTTGCAACCCCCTGGACTGTAGCCTGCCTGGCTCCTCTGTCCATGGAATTCTCCAGGCAAAACTGGAGTGGGTAGCCATTGCCTTCTCCAGGGGATCTTCCAGACCCAGGGGAAACCCAGGTCTCTCACATTACAGGTAGATTCTTTACCTTGGAGTAATCAGGGAAGCTTCTACTATATAATTTTTTAATGAAAATAAATGTGGATTTTTTAAGGGACAGTATAGATAAAGAAGTACCTGCTTTCTTTGAGTTGTTAAAAAGCCTGAATCCAATACAAGATTTAAATTTAATGCTGAGATACTGTGACACATCTTTGTAAATGATATGTTAAGGAATGTGATTTTCTTTATTTGATAAGCCTTATTCTGAACCTTGAATTTTCAAATAACAAACGAAAACTACTGTGAATACAGGGAGAGGACATCCTCAACTGAAACATCCAAGACAAGCTTTACAATTTAGCTTTTATTCACAAAACATACTTTTTAAAATTCCTTAATGTTCAGATTTCAAATTATATAAAATAAAAGCACTATAATCTGAGAACCAAATCCAGATACCTATCTCCCATTTCTCCACTATCTCATCTGAAGGGAAAAACCTGTGTTGCTCACCTTTACATCCTGAGTACCTGGCACTGTGCTGGGCACATAGAAGATGCTGAATAAATGATTCCTGAATAAGCATAAGCAGGAGAAGTTTAAGAAAATATTCCAGTGAAGTCCCATCAAAATGGTTTAAAAGGGGACTCATAGTTTAACTTACGGTTGAGTTACTCAAAATTAACCCTTGACCCGTATCAAGATTTGGACCAAAGGACACAACAAGGAATTTATTCGCTCCGTTATTGAATAAGAAATGATTTTGGTGTTATCTACATCAGTGACATGATATCAATACTATAACATGGCCCTAAGCATTTCATCAGTATTTCCTAATGCCTATAGCAGTGGCACTAAGGATATGTTAGCAAAATGTTCCTGCTTGCCTCGGAAAACGGAAGGCAGGTAATTGTTTCCCTTCTGACTCGATGCTAGACTTGAGGAAGATTAAGGGAACTTATATGGGGGCTATGCATGGAGGGGTGGGAGGGGTCAAGGATATGCCTATGACTGATTTGGGTTTATGTATAGCTGTAAACAGCAAAATCCTGTAAAAGCGAAATAAAAATAATTTTAAAAATAAAATAAAAATTAAAAAGAAAAACCAGCCTGTGTGAGAGGGTGAGCAAGTTTGCTGCTCATTAATAAATCCAGTCATTGTAGAGTATAAAGAAATATGACTCAGTCCCATGTAGAAGTACTTCATGGACATATGGAAATGGAGCTAATCTGTCACTTCTTCTGAGGTACTAAGGGCTATCATAGGACCTCAGAAGTGACAGATTAGCCTGGAATGTTTCGGGAGGCTTCACCAAGAACATGACTATTGAGTCTTAAGATTTTAAGGCAAATTTTCTAAATAAATGATGAGATTAGGGAAGATTTTTGAGTCAGGAATTCTCAAAGTGTGGATCAGCGTTCCCTGGGAGTAAGCAGAACCCTCTTTCAGGAGGCTCAGACATTGCAAATTATTTCTGGTATCATCAGTGCATTATTTGTCTTTTCACTAGGTTGACATTTGCACTGATAACATAGGAGTAATGATGGTAAAACTGCTGATGTCTTTGCACAAGTCAACGCCTGGACACCAAACTCCACTAGTTTGGTGAAGTCATATTCTTCAATGCCAAGCACTTGCAGTTAAAAAAAAAAAGCACTAGTTTTACTTATGGATATCCCTGATAGAGCAGTAAAAAGTATTTCAAAAATTTTGACCATTCAGGGGCTTCCCTGGTGGTCCAGTGGGTAAGAACACCGCCTTGCAGTGCAAGGGGCGCCAGTTCAATCCCTGGCCTGGGAAGATCCCACATGCTACGGAGCGGCTGGACCCATGTGTCCAATTACTAAGCCAGAGCTCTGGAGTGCATACGCCCAGAGCCAGTGCTCTTCAGCGAGAGAGGCCACTGCAATGAGAGGCCCAAACAGGCCAAAGAACAAAGATGGAAATAAATGAAAGACCAATAGAAGTAGCAAAAAAAAAAAACAACTATTTTTTGACCATTCAGTATGTGGCTTTTTAACGTTCTGTGTGATGAAATGGGCGAGTATTACATAAACACTTGTGGAGGGGTGGGAGGGGTCAAGGATATGCCTATGACTGATTTGGGTTTATGTATAGCTGTAAACAGCAAAATCCTGTAAAAGCGAAATAAAAATAATTTTAAAAATAAAATAAAAATTAAAAAGAAAAACCAGCCTGTGTGAGAGGGTGAGCAAGTTTGCTGCTCATTAATAAATCCAGTCATTGTAGAGTATAAAGAAATATGACTCAGTCCCATGTAGAAGTACTTCATGGACATATGGAAATGGAGCTAATCTGTCACTTCTTCTGAGGTACTAAGGGCTATCATAGGACCTCAGAAGTGACAGATTAGCCTGGAATGTTTCGGGAGGCTTCACCAAGAACATGACTATTGAGTCTTAAGATTTTAAGGCAAATTTTCTAAATAAATGATGAGATTAGGGAAGATTTTTGAGTCAGGAATTCTCAAAGTGTGGATCAGCGTTCCCTGGGAGTAAGCAGAACCCTCTTTCAGGAGGCTCAGACATTGCAAATTATTTCTGGTATCATCAGTGCATTATTTGTCTTTTCACTAGGTTGACATTTGCACTGATAACATAGGAGTAATGATGGTAAAACTGCTGATGTCTTTGCACAAGTCAACGCCTGGACACCAAACTCCACTAGTTTGGTGAAGTCATATTCTTCAATGCCAAGCACTTGCAGTTAAAAAAAAAAAGCACTAGTTTTACTTATGGATATCCCTGATAGAGCAGTAAAAAGTATTTCAAAAATTTTGACCATTCAGGGGTTTCCCCTGGTGGTCCAGTGGGTAAGAACACCGCCTTGCAGTGCAAGGGGCGCCAGTTCAATCCCTGGCCTGGGAAGATCCCACATGCTACGGAGCGGCTGGACCCATGTGTCCAATTACTAAGCCAGAGCTCTGGAGTGCATACGCCCAGAGCCAGTGCTCTTCAGCGAGAGAGGCCACTGCAATGAGAGGCCCAAACAGGCCAAAGAACAAAGATGGAAATAAATGAAAGACCAATAGAAGTAGCAAAAAAAAAAAACAACTATTTTTTGACCATTCAGTATGTGGCTTTTTAACGTTCTGTGTGATGAAATGGGAGAGTATACATAAAACACTTGTGCATTCTGCAGTTCAATTGTGTGTTTCAAGGAAAAGCACATGTGTGATGTTAGAATTGTGCCCTTTTCATGGAACACCATTTTTATTTGAAAGAATCACTGAATGACACACTATAGTAATTCAAGCGTATCACAGGCTCTAGGGTTACTGTTCTGTGAAACTCTGATTCACTTGTACAAGATTTCAAGAAGAACAAGTAATAGTATTAGTTGTCAGTCATAAAATTTGTGCTTTTATGTGAAAATTAAAACTAGAAAATTTGCATCTGCCACTGTGAGCTTGCTAGCTTTCCAATACTTAAAAGACTTACTTGACGAAGTCCATGGTGATATTAACCATTGTGATTTCTAGACATTGTATAATAAAGCAGATGAACATTGGGAAGGCCTATACATCATTCAAAGAACCAATATGTCCCAAATGGCCAGTGTACAACATTGCAAAATCATGCATGAGTAAAAGATTCATTCAAAGTGAAAATGAGAAAAAGCAATAGATTTTAATGTCACAGATGATGAAAAAGTTAATTGGTATGATTTTAAATCTACATTGCAACCAACATTAAGAAATTATCACTCACTAAGTTTCAGTGTAGTATTAAACATGAATATCTACACAATCATCTGAAAAGATAAAATATTCAAAACTTTTCCAACTATGTATCTGTTAGAGTCTGAATTTTCTTAACATCCTTGAACTAAATAACACATAGCAACAGATTGAATGCAAGAGCAGATATGAGAATCCATCTGTTTTCTATCAAGCCAAACATTAAAGAGATTTTCAAAATTACAAGACAATGACATCCTTCTAATTATATTTGTTTGGGAAAATATTGTTATTTTTTTACAAAAATATATTTCATAGGACAACATAATGAATTTATGAATATTTTAAGTAAATTAATATGGTTTTCATTCTCCATTTTAATTTCTAGTGTGTTACATATCAATAGACATAGTCTACAGTTTATATAAATGAAGTCTCATTGGGAATACTTCAGAGTTTAAAGGGATCTGGAGACTGAAACCTTTTACAACTGCTCCTTCCTTTAAAGAAACTAGTTTGTATAATGGCAGAGTTCACGCAAAGGAAATATGGTGAGCTCCTAAGTAGAAATGGGCAGAGGTTTCTCTGAAGAGTTGGAGGGAGTTGATAAGAAGAAAGCAAACTGAGCAGATTATAAAATTAACTGTGAAATGAAATGTTAATTGTTCAGTCCCATCCAACTCTATGCAATCCCATGGTCTTCCACAGAATTCTACAGGCAAGAATACTGGAGGGGATTGCCATTCCCTTCTCCAGGAGACCTTCCGGACCCAGGGATCAGTCTGGGTCTCATGTATTGCAAGCAGATTGTTTACCATCTGAGCTTCTAGGAAGCTCAAGAACTATATGCCTTGATAAAAAGTTTGAACTTTGTTCTCTATAATGATGGCTTTCAAACTTTCATGACTATAACCAAAAATCAGATGTACATTTTACACCCTAGAATAGTACCCACAACACACACATGTTTACATACATATATACAACTGAGTCGAGTTTCAAAGAACAAAATGTAATGCACTCTGCTATTTGGTGTACAACATTGCAAAATCATGCATGAGTAAAAGATTCATTCAAAGTGAAAATGAGAAAAAGCAATAGATTTTAATGTCACAGATGATGAAAAAGTTAATTGGTATGATTTTAAATCTACATTGCAACCAACATTAAGAAATTATCACTCACTAAGTTTCAGTGTAGTATTAAACATGAATATCTACACAATCATCTGAAAAGATAAAATATTCAAAACTTTTCCAACTATGTATCTGTTAGAGTCTGAATTTTCTTAACATCCTTGAACTAAATAACACATAGCAACAGATTGAATGCAAGAGCAGATATGAGAATCCATCTGTTTTCTATCAAGCCAAACATTAAAGAGATTTTCAAAATTACAAGACAATGACATCCTTCTAATTATATTTGTTTGGGAAAATATTGTTATTTTTTTACAAAAATATATTTCATAGGACAACATAATGAATTTATGAATATTTTAAGTAAATTAATATGGTTTTCATTCTCCATTTTAATTTCTAGTGTGTTACATATCAATAGACATAGTCTACAGTTTATATAAATGAAGTCTCATTGGGAATACTTCAGAGTTTAAAGGGATCTGGAGACTGAAACCTTTTACAACTGCTCCTTCCTTTAAAGAAACTAGTTTGTATAATGGCAGAGTTCACGCAAAGGAAATATGGTGAGCTCCTAAGTAGAAATGGGCAGAGGTTTCTCTGAAGAGTTGGAGGGAGTTGATAAGAAGAAAGCAAACTGAGCAGATTATAAAATTAACTGTGAAATGAAATGTTAATTGTTCAGTCCCATCCAACTCTATGCAATCCCATGGTCTTCCACAGAATTCTACAGGCAAGAATACTGGAGGGGATTGCCATTCCCTTCTCCAGGAGACCTTCCGGACCCAGGGATCAGTCTGGGTCTCATGTATTGCAAGCAGATTGTTTACCATCTGAGCTTCTAGGGAAGCCAAGAACTATATGCCTTGATAAAAAGTTTGAACTTTGTTCTCTATAATGATGGCTTTCAAACTTTCATGACTATAACCAAAAATCAGATGTACATTTTACACCCTAGAATAGTACCCACAACACACACATGTTTACATACATATATACAACTGAGTCGAGTTTCAAAGAACAGATTCTTTACAAAATGTAATGCACTCTGCTATTTTCTTTATGATGTTCAAAAATTCAGTAGCAGTCACTAACATTAATTTACTAATCATTAGTATCTTGCCACCTATATTTTATAAAACACAAGTCTGTATGATGAAGAACAAAGAGGCAACAGAGATTTTACCCAGGGAAATACCATGGTCACATCTGTGTTTTAAGAATCACAATGTGGTGTGGAAGATGCAACATTCAGGAGACTGTTCTCTTTATCCTGGGGAGTTAGCGTAAGAACATGGTCTGAGCCAGAGGACTGAAAGGGGACAGTATTTGAGACAGAAAGGACTATCAGGATTTGAAGACAAGCTGGTGTTGGTTCTGTAGAAGAGATATATCCGTGATGGCCCTGAGGAAGGGTGTAATTTGGGAGAAATGTGCAGCTGCAGAGGTTATTAGCTAAGACAGAACATGCAGGAAAGTGACAGATTCACAAGGCATGCAAGTAAAGGTGTAAATAAACTAATTGAGTTTTGGATGGACCGGACTTCAGATGCCTGCAAGTCATTCAAGGAATGATGCCCAAGAAGGGAACAGAAATTTGATTAGATTGGAGTGGAAAGAATTCAAATCTGAAATAATTGAACTTGGGTCTCTATACTGTATTAGTCCCCTAGGTCTTGTAAGAACACTATGAGGTATGTTCTTTTTGAGCATAATTAACACACCATTTGTATCAGTTTATACAAAGTAGCTATGGTCCTAGAAGACACTGTGTCATTAAAAACAATAAAAAATATATATGTACCAGTTTCAAGTTTCAAAATAAATCTGCAAAGGCCATTATATTGTGAAGTTTCCTCAACATGGCTCAATCATATAAAAGGTAGCACCATATGGTTCTTGTCAAAATGTGCCATAGCACTGGGAGATATTACATACTGCTAAGAAAATCTATTTCATGACTATAACCAAAAATCAGATGTACATTTTACACCCTAGAATAGTACCCACAACACACACATGTTTACATACATATATACAACTGAGTCGAGTTTCAAAGAACAGATTCTTTACAAAATGTAATGCACTCTGCTATTTTCTTTATGATGTTCAAAAATTCAGTAGCAGTCACTAACATTAATTTACTAATCATTAGTATCTTGCCACCTATATTTTATAAAACACAAGTCTGTATGATGAAGAACAAAGAGGCAACAGAGATTTTACCCAGGGAAATACCATGGTCACATCTGTGTTTTAAGAATCACAATGTGGTGTGGAAGATGCAACATTCAGGAGACTGTTCTCTTTATCCTGGGGAGTTAGCGTAAGAACATGGTCTGAGCCAGAGGACTGAAAGGGGACAGTATTTGAGACAGAAAGGACTATCAGGATTTGAAGACAAGCTGGTGTTGGTTCTGTAGAAGAGATATATCCGTGATGGCCCTGAGGAAGGGTGTAATTTGGGAGAAATGTGCAGCTGCAGAGGTTATTAGCTAAGACAGAACATGCAGGAAAGTGACAGATTCACAAGGCATGCAAGTAAAGGTGTAAATAAACTAATTGAGTTTTGGATGGACCGGACTTCAGATGCCTGCAAGTCATTCAAGGAATGATGCCCAAGAAGGGAACAGAAATTTGATTAGATTGGAGTGGAAAGAATTCAAATCTGAAATAATTGAACTTGGGTCTCTATACTGTATTAGTCCCCTAGGTCTTGTAAGAACACTATGAGGTATGTTCTTTTTGAGCATAATTAACACACCATTTGTATCAGTTTATACAAAGTAGCTATGGTCCTAGAAGACACTGTGTCATTAAAAACAATAAAAAATATATATGTACCAGTTTCAAGTTTCAAAATAAATCTGCAAAGGCCATTATATTGTGAAGTTTCCTCAACATGGCTCAATCATATAAAAGGTAGCACCATATGGTTCTTGTCAAAATGTGCCATAGCACTGGGAGATATTACATACTGCTAAGAAAATCTATTTCATGACAGTAAAACCTCAGTATGCAGAAGGATATATAAACACTTTATGAGCCAACTGTAAGAGAGTGCTACAACTCATTTTTTGTAGAGATCTAAGGAGGAAGGACACAAATATCGTAAGAGTGGAGAAATGTTAAATTCATAAACATTCAAAACTTGGGGCACAAACCCCAATTCAATTAGTTTCTTTTCAAATGCCTCATGTCATCCTTATTTACTATTACTAAATATGTGTTGAAACAAAATCCCTGGTACAAGGCACTTTACTTGAAAAATATCAAAGATGTTTATGATCATTAAAAATGTGGCACACATAAAGACAGACATGGACAGAGGACATATGGACATTATCGAGAAGGAACAGAGGGTGGGAGGCGTAAAGGAAGTAGCATGAAGGCCTGTACTATCATGAGTGAAGAAAACAGCTATAGTCATTGCTCTGTGAGAAAAGGAGATCCTTCAGGGGTGCTGTGTGATGGTTGGGAGGGGTGGGAGGCGGGGGATATACATATGACTAGTCTGGGAACATACATATCTGTAAACAACAAAACTCTGTAAAAGTTAAAAGTAAAATAAAAGTTAAAAAAAATGTGGCACACAGTTTGATCCAGTTGATAGTTATGGAAATCAAGGATCATATTGGTTAAGCAGCTATGTAAACATCACACATTATCTAAGTAGCCAACTGAGCAATCAAACTTATATCAGCATTTATCCATTTTATCACAAAGTTTTGTAACTGAAGAACTGCATATATTATATGCTGGTACCAATCCATATAGAGCACTATTTAATAAAATGCTGGGAGTAAACATGTTTTAACACACATAAATTATTTTTTAAAGACCTGCTATACAAAAGCAAACTTCACAGGCTACAAAGAAATATACATAATGTGATAAATTCTATGAGAAATAACACAAGAGTCAACCTCACCAGGAAATCTGGTTGTTTACCATAATCAACACAAGTCTCAAAAATAGAGTCATATAGTGTTAAACACATGCAAACTGTCTGGGATCAGATATCATATAAACAACTTGCTGCTACTGCTAAAATGTTGTTCCCTAATAACCCACTTGGGCAGTTCAGTGACCAAAAACCACTCCATGACCCCGACTTGTCAGCACTATGTTTATGCTTTGGTTTCTCTGACCAAGAGAGCCTGAATGCATGAATGAAATGAAGCATTGAGTCTCCGCAGATATAGCACTTGAGGGCTTGCAAGCAATCTAAACGCGGGGTCTGGAGAAAGCAGCCTGTGTCTCACCCTTTGGGGAACACAAGGTACCTCAGTTACACAACCATAGTTAGCAGATCAAAGCAGAGATTAAAGGGACTCTGCAGCTCATTTTTTGTCCTGAGCATAATATTTAATCATAGCCAAAGACTAAGCAGAAGTTTAAATTATAAGTCTAACTTCCCGTTTTGTAATTTTTAATCATCAGTTCTCCTCAGTGGGGCTCAGGTTATATGGTTATTGTGTCTATTCAGATGTGTTCTGTTTTATGCAACAGATAATTTCTAGAAATAAGGAAAGAGGTGAGTCACATTGTTATAATACTATTAATACTTCCTGCAATGACAAATGTCATCATTTTAGATTAGACTCCTTTAACTTCAAGATTCCTCTGACTCACTATTGGTCACCCCTTTCACAAATGGTAAATTGGCTATCATTTAACATTAAAATTCACCACAGAAACAAACCAGTTAAAAGGACTTCTATAAAGCGAAAATATTTATAACATTAATCTCCTGTTCTTCTTTTTACAATTACAATGTCCCTATATATATCTCTTACATCCATTTGATATCTTGGAGAAGTTCAGGTTATCTTATTGAACCAATAGTGAAATGGTCCAGTCACTGCACCAAGAGATGCAAAACTTAAAAACATGGTCTGTATTTTCAAGAACCCCAACTTTAGCATAAGAAAACACATCTATAAACTAACACATTATAAAATATGCCGTATAAAAAGTATGTACATGGTTTGTAAAATATTTGAATGATTAACAAATTCCTTAAAAGACAAAATCTACCAAAACTTACACAAAGAGAATTAGACAATATTTACAGCCTGTATCTGTTAAACACATTCAATCAATAATTAATATCTTACCCCCGAAATTAAAGTACTAGGCTTATATGGTTTTACTAGTGAATTCTATCAAAATTTAAGGGAGAAATGATATCTGTTCCCTATAATCTTTTGATAAACATATAGAGAGGGACACTTCCTAACTTATTGTATGAGGACAGCATTACCTAAAATCAAAACCAAATAAAGTCACTACAAAAAAGGAAAAAAGCCTAATATCACTCACTAACATGGATACAAGTATCCTCAACACAGTAAATTGAATCCAACAGTGTTTAAAAAGATTTATGTACCATGGTCAAGTAGGATTTATTCCAGGTATGCAAGTTTGGTTCAATACTCAAAAATCAACTAATATAATCCCTGCCATCAATAGGTTAAGGAAAAAAATTGTCCTATTAGCATATCAATAAATGCATAAAAAGTATCTGGCAAAATCTAACATGGTTTCCTGATCAAAATTCTCAGCAAACTAGAAACAGGGGGTACTATCTTCAATTTGACAACAAACATTTACAAAAACGCAGAGCTAAAATCACGTTTACTGATGAGAAACTAGATGCTTCCTTGTAAGATTTGGATCAGGCAAAAATATTCTGTTCCATAATTCTCTATTCTATATCTTGCTGGAATTCCTAGGCAATGCAATAAGACAAGAAAAGGGAATTAAAAAGTACCTAACGTAAAGAAATAAAACTATCTTTGCCTGCATATAACATGATTGTCTCTGTAGAAAATCCCAATGAACTGACCAAAAAAGCCCCTGGAACTAATAAGTGATAATAGAAAGGTTGAATAAGTGATAAGAGCAAGTTGCAAGATAGAAAATTAATATAAAAAAGTCAATTGCCCTCCCCCACACCAGTAATGAATAAAACATGGTCTGTATTTTCAAGAACCCCAACTTTAGCATAAGAAAACACATCTATAAACTAACACATTATAAAATATGCCGTATAAAAAGTATGTACATGGTTTGTAAAATATTTGAATGATTAACAAATTCCTTAAAAGACAAAATCTACCAAAACTTACACAAAGAGAATTAGACAATATTTACAGCCTGTATCTGTTAAACACATTCAATCAATAATTAATATCTTACCCCCGAAATTAAAGTACTAGGCTTATATGGTTTTACTAGTGAATTCTATCAAAATTTAAGGGAGAAATGATATCTGTTCCCTATAATCTTTTGATAAACATATAGAGAGGGACACTTCCTAACTTATTGTATGAGGACAGCATTACCTAAAATCAAAACCAAATAAAGTCACTACAAAAAAGGAAAAAAGCCTAATATCACTCACTAACATGGATACAAGTATCCTCAACACAGTAAATTGAATCCAACAGTGTTTAAAAAGATTTATGTACCATGGTCAAGTAGGATTTATTCCAGGTATGCAAGTTTGGTTCAATACTCAAAAATCAACTAATATAATCCCTGCCATCAATAGGTTAAGGAAAAAAATTGTCCTATTAGCATATCAATAAATGCATAAAAAGTATCTGGCAAAATCTAACATGGTTTCCTGATCAAAATTCTCAGCAAACTAGAAACAGGGGGTACTATCTTCAATTTGACAACAAACATTTACAAAAACGCAGAGCTAAAATCACGTTTACTGATGAGAAACTAGATGCTTCCTTGTAAGATTTGGATCAGGCAAAAATATTCTGTTCCATAATTCTCTATTCTATATCTTGCTGGAATTCCTAGGCAATGCAATAAGACAAGAAAAGGGAATTAAAAAGTACCTAACGTAAAGAAATAAAACTATCTTTGCCTGCATATAACATGATTGTCTCTGTAGAAAATCCCAATGAACTGACCAAAAAAGCCCCTGGAACTAATAAGTGATAATAGAAAGGTTGAATAAGTGATAAGAGCAAGTTGCAAGATAGAAAATTAATATAAAAAAGTCAATTGCCCTCCCCCACACCAGTAATGAATAATTGGAGTTTAAAATTAAAATCACATTATTTACATTAACACAAAGGAAGCCTAGTGCACAGAAGTCCATGGGATCACAAAGAGTCAGACAAGATTTAGCAACTGAACTACAACATCAATACCAAGAAAAGAAAGAAATACTTAGGTATAAGTTTAACAAGATAGACACAAGTTCTATGTGAGGAAAACAGTGAAATTATGATGGGATAAATTTAATAACATGTAAATAAAGTAAAAGATGTTCCATGTTCACAGACAGGAAAACAAAATTTAGATGTCAGTTCTTCTCAATTTGATCTATATGCTCTATATGCAATATTCCAGTCAAAATCTCATCAAGTTATTATGTGGATATTGACAAATTCTAAAATCTATGTGGAAAAGCAAAGAACACAGAAGAGCTAACATGATACTGAAGAAGAACAAAACCAGAAAGCTAAAATGACTTGACTTTAATTTAAGACTTACCATAATGCTACAGTAATCAAGACAGTGTGGTATTAGAGAAAGAAGAGACAAATAGATCACTGGAACAGACAGAAAGCCCAGAAAAGGACTCAAATATGTCTAATTAATCTTTGACAAAAGAGCAAAGGCAGTTCAATGGGGAATGGATAATGGGGTTGTTTTTAAATTTTTTATTTTTTAACACCCAAAACATTTTGTATTTTGTAGCCAGTTAACAATGTTGTGATAGTTTCAGGTGAACAGTGAAGGGGCTCACCTGTACAGGTACATGTAGGAATGGACAATCCTTTCAACAAATGGTGCTGAGATGACTAAACATAGATGTAAGAAAACTATATATATTCACTAATTTTACAGTTTTCACAAAAATTAACTCAAAATAGATCATGCAATTAAATGAAAAACACAAAACTATAAAAAGCTTAGAAAATAACATAGAAGAAAATCTAGGTGACCTTGGATCGAATGATGTTTTTAGACAGAATATCCAGGATACAATCCCTGAAAGAAAAAGATGCTACACTGGAGGGTTTCATAAAATTAAAAACTGTTTGCTATGTGAAAGAAGGACAAAGCACAGACTGGGAGAAAATAGCCTCAAAACAACAAATATGATAAAGGGCTGGTATCTCAAATATATAAATATATAAATAATTCTTAAAACTTAATAAGAAAACAAATAGCTCAATTTTAAAATAGGTGAAACATTTTGAGAACAGGTTTTGAAAGCTAATTTTCAAATGGAGGCAGAAACCAAAATAGAAGTTTGGTAACTATAGTTTTGGGAGAATTTGTGGTTGGCCTGGCCCAAGAGGCAACTATTAGGAAAATAGAATGGGTACAGTGGTCCATGCACAGCAATTGCATAAGTTAAATAAATAAATATCAATAAAAGTATGTGAAAGATCTAAACAGTCTCACCAAATAAGATAATACAAGTAGCAAACAGGCATATGAAAAGAGCTCAACATCACATGTTATTAGGGAACTGCATATTAAAACAATGAGACACCACGACACACCTTTGAGAATGGGTAAAATCCACCACTCCCCTTCCAAAGAAACAAGCCTGACAACATCAAAGAGTAGTGAGGATGTGAAGCAACAGGAGGTCACATTCATTGCTGATGGGAATGCAAAATGGTACAGCCAATTTTCCAAGACAGTTTGGAAGCTTCCTATAAAACTAAACATACTCTTACCATATGGTCCAGCAATCTTGCTGTTTAGCATGTACTCAGATGAGCTGGAAACATGATTCACACTAAAACCTGCATATAAGTGTTTATAGAAGCTTTTTTCAAAATGGAAAAAATTAGGGAACATCCAAGATGTTCCTTTATAGGTGAATATATAAACAAAATGTGTCATCTCCACACTATGGAATGTCATTTAAAGATAAAAAGGAAATAAGAGGATTATTAAGCCACAAAAAGACATGATGGAAATGTAATTGCATATTGTTAAGTGAAAGAAGCATGTGTGAAAAGGTTACACACCATATGATTCCAACTATATGACTAAAGTCAGAACAAAGTTCAGTGATTGCCAGAGGTTTGGAGGAGGGAAGTGGAGGGAAGATAAATTGGTGAAACACAGGGGAATTTTATGACACTGAAAATGTAATGGTGGACACGTGATTTATGTGTTTATAAACCTGTAGAACGTACAAGAGTGAAGCATAATGGTAAATTATAAGCTTTGGTTAATAATAATAGTCAACAATACAGCTTATAATTGACCAATACTGGCTTATCAGTTGTAGCAAATGTTTCACACAAATGAAAGACGCTAAAAATACGGGAATCTGTGAGTGGGGAAAGTGGATATATAGCAAGAACTCTGTGCTCTCTGCTCAGTTTTTCTGTAGACTTCAAACTATTCTAAAAAGTCTATTAATTTTTGATGTAATTTTATGGTTCAAAAATAGAACATTTAACAGCATGATTTACTTAGTGGAGAGAGAGGTATGAGCTCCGGAGCACAGGGACAGAAACAGAGATGATGAATAGGGTCTTGAAGGATTAATCAGAATTTTCTGTTCATTTGTCCAAATAGAACTGAAAATTCAGCAATTTTCAAAAAATGAGACACCACGACACACCTTTGAGAATGGGTAAAATCCACCCCTTCCAAAGAAACAAGCCTGACAACATCAAAGAGTAGTGAGGATGTGAAGCAACAGGAGGTCACATTCATTGCTGATGGGAATGCAAAATGGTACAGCCAATTTTCCAAGACAGTTTGGAAGCTTCCTATAAAACTAAACATACTCTTACCATATGGTCCAGCAATCTTGCTGTTTAGCATGTACTCAGATGAGCTGGAAACATGATTCACACTAAAACCTGCATATAAGTGTTTATAGAAGCTTTTTTCAAAATGGAAAAAATTAGGGAACATCCAAGATGTTCCTTTATAGGTGAATATATAAACAAAATGTGTCATCTCCACACTATGGAATGTCATTTAAAGATAAAAAGGAAATAAGAGGATTATTAAGCCACAAAAAGACATGATGGAAATGTAATTGCATATTGTTAAGTGAAAGAAGCATGTGTGAAAAGGTTACACACCATATGATTCCAACTATATGACTAAAGTCAGAACAAAGTTCAGTGATTGCCAGAGGTTTGGAGGAGGGAAGTGGAGGGAAGATAAATTGGTGAAACACAGGGGAATTTTATGACACTGAAAATGTAATGGTGGACACGTGATTTATGTGTTTATAAACCTGTAGAACGTACAAGAGTGAAGCATAATGGTAAATTATAAGCTTTGGTTAATAATAATAGTCAACAATACAGCTTATAATTGACCAATACTGGCTTATCAGTTGTAGCAAATGTTTCACACAAATGAAAGACGCTAAAAATACGGGAATCTGTGAGTGGGGAAAGTGGATATATAGCAAGAACTCTGTGCTCTCTGCTCAGTTTTTCTGTAGACTTCAAACTATTCTAAAAAGTCTATTAATTTTTGATGTAATTTTATGGTTCAAAAATAGAACATTTAACAGCATGATTTACTTAGTGGAGAGAGAGGTATGAGCTCCGGAGCACAGGGACAGAAACAGAGATGATGAATAGGGTCTTGAAGGATTAATCAGAATTTTCTGTTCATGTTGTAAAGGACATTCCAGGCCAAAAGAATGAGAACTAGAGTAAGACTCTAAAGATAAACAAATATTTATATATTTACATCAAATTAGGAAAAGAATATAGTGCAGGAGTATCTGGATGGATAATGACAAGCACACCTACTTTTGAGATTAGGATTCTCTTTTTGTTACTGGGAGGTAACACAATGCTTCAGGTACCAGCCTCCTGGGACTTTAAGTTCCACCCAACATTTACTAGCTGAGTGATGGCAGGCAAGTTACTTAGCCTCTTTATGACTCGTTTTCCTCACCTCACCTACGAAGGGGAGATACTAGTTTATGTCTCAAAATGTAATCATTAACTTACATAAAGTCCATAGACAGTGAATGCTTAGCATTTGCTGAGTGCTACAAAGGAAATAAACTATTGGCATTTGTTATTAGTAGCACTAACTACTAGCTACATCTTTAAGCAATTCCTTTCACCTTGCTGAGCCTCAATTTACATAACTGTAACCTAGGATGATAAACCAAAATTGCCCCAAACAATGTCAACTCATTCAATAAGACAATAGTCTACTAAGAGGGACAAACTGGTGTATTTTAGAAGTGTATAAACATAGAAAGCAAAGCAAAAATATTTGGGGAAATAAAATGAATTTATATACTTAAACACATATTATACATATTTGATACTATTTGAATAAAGTTCAAGGTAATTTAAAGCAAGAGTATTTCCCCCATACCTACAAATTAACAAACTTAGACACAATAATAAGAATCATACCTGTTATAAGGAGGTGGGAAAGGTGAACAGCAACAGAATACCAAAAGCAACATAAAATTTAGTATGAGTTTACAATACAGCTTATAATTGACCAATACTGGCTTATCAGTTGTAGCAAATGTTTCACACAAATGAAAGCGCTAAAAATACGGGAATCTGTGAGTGGGGAAAGTGGATATATAGCAAGAACTCTGTGCTCTCTGCTCAGTTTTTCTGTAGACTTCAAACTATTCTAAAAGTCTATTAATTTTGATGTAATTTTATGGTTCAAAAATAGAACATTTAACAGCATGATTTACTTAGTGGAGAGAGAGGTATGAGCTCCGGAGCACAGGGACAGAAACAGAGATGATGAATAGGGTCTTGAAGGATTAATCAGAATTTTCTGTTCATGTTGTAAAGGACATTCCAGGCCAAAAGAATGAGAACTAGAGTAAGACTCTAAAGATAAACAAATATTTATATATTTACATCAAATTAGGAAAAGAATATAGTGCAGGAGTATCTGGATGGATAATGACAAGCACACCTACTTTTGAGATTAGGATTCTCTTTTTGTTACTGGGAGGTAACACAATGCTTCAGGTACCAGCCTCCTGGGACTTTAAGTTCCACCCAACATTTACTAGCTGAGTGATGGCAGGCAAGTTACTTAGCCTCTTTATGACTCGTTTTCCTCACCTCACCTACGAAGGGGAGATACTAGTTTATGTCTCAAAATGTAATCATTAACTTACATAAAGTCCATAGACAGTGAATGCTTAGCATTTGCTGAGTGCTACAAAGGAAATAAACTATTGGCATTTGTTATTAGTAGCACTAACTACTAGCTACATCTTTAAGCAATTCCTTTCACCTTGCTGAGCCTCAATTTACATAACTGTAACCTAGGATGATAAACCAAAATTGCCCCAAACAATGTCAACTCATTCAATAAGACAATAGTCTACTAAGAGGGACAAACTGGTGTATTTTAGAAGTGTATAAACATAGAAAGCAAAGCAAAAATATTTGGGGAAATAAAATGAATTTATATACTTAAACACATATTATACATATTTGATACTATTTGAATAAAGTTCAAGGTAATTTAAAGCAAGAGTATTTCCCCCATACCTACAAATTAACAAACTTAGACACAATAATAAGAATCATACCTGTTATAAGGAGGTGGGAAAGGTGAACAGCAACAGAATACCAAAAGCAACATAAAATTTAGTATGAGTTTTCTTCTCCGGAAAGAAGCAAAAAAAACAGCAAAGAACAGAAAATACTCTTCTGAAATTTCTGTTAAAAAGATGCAAACTATCTTTGAGGGCCAGGAATACGGAAGAAAACCTTAAAGAGAAGCCAAGTAATCTGACATGCATGCATTTATAGTCATTTATTAAGGACTATGAGTACTGAGCCAAACATTGTGGGACAAACCTAAAGAAGAATAAGACTATTATCTGTTCTCAGGAATTACAGTCTCATAGGGGAGATCATATATATACTCAGGCAAAAAAAATTATTTGGAAGAGTTAAGGATGAACCATGCCTGGAATTGACTGCTGAGGAGGAGAAAAAAGGAAGGGTTTCCAAGGGTGGTGTAGGAGATATTATGACTGTAATTATTACTTTCAAGGATCTGATGCAATATCTCATAATGCTGACTTTATTAAAACAGGCAGCATTTCTATTCTCCATTCAAAATACCATTCTATTCTCTCTTTCTTTCTCTCTCTATATACATATATATATGCACGTGTGTGTGTGCGTGTATGTGTGTGTGTATGTTTAGCAAAATTACTTGAAAAACAAGTAAAGAGAAAGAATAATGAGCATCGCATGGCTGGTACCAAATGTGAATGGTACTAGAAATCATTGGTAGAATGGTTACTCTGAGCAGCTGGTTAGGGAAGGCAGGTGGAGAGGAGAATATAGCAGGTGAGAATATGGATAGGATTCTGATGCAAAGAGGAAGAAAAGGACACCTGCTCAAAACTAAGACTAGACCTCAGAAAAAATAATTACATAAAAAATAATCACATAAAATTGTTAGGTCCCTCTGGGGATGTCTTCTGATACTTCAGTGGAGATGCAGAGATGGAAAGAATATGAAGAGAATAGAGTGCAATGTGCAGATGTTTGCTCTCTCCATTAAGGTAACTAAAAAGATCACTGTCTATTTGTTTTGGCTGCACTGCATTTTCATTGCTGCACCAGCTTTCTCTAATTGTGTGCTCTCTAGCTGCAGCATGTGGGTTTCTCATTCTGATGGCTTCTTTTGATGCGAAGCAGGTGCTCTAGAGCATTGGCTCAGTAGTTGGGGCACACGGGCTTAGCTGCCCCGTGCATGTGGGATCTTCCTGGAGCAGGGATCAAACTTATGTCCCTTGCATTGGTAGGTGGATATTTTACCACTGGACCACCATGGTGAGCTTTGTTTCTATTCAGTCCCTAAGTTGTGTCCGATTCTTTGTGACTACATGAACTGAACCGTGCCAGCTCCTCTGTCTTTCACAATTTCCCAAACTTATGTCCCTTGCATTGGTTTTTCTAAATGGAAGGGGGGACTATGAGTACTGAGCCAAACATTGTGGGACAAACCTAAAGAAGAATAAGACTATTATCTGTTCTCAGGAATTACAGTCTCATAGGGAGATCATATATATACTCAGGCAAAAAATTATTTGGAAGAGTTAAGGATGAACCATGCCTGGAATTGACTGCTGAGGAGGAGAAAAAAGGAAGGGTTTCCAAGGGTGGTGTAGGAGATATTATGACTGTAATTATTACTTTCAAGGATCTGATGCAATATCTCATAATGCTGACTTTATTAAAACAGGCAGCATTTCTATTCTCCATTCAAAATACCATTCTATTCTCTCTTTCTTTCTCTCTCTATATACATATATATATGCACGTGTGTGTGTGCGTGTATGTGTGTGTGTATGTTTAGCAAAATTACTTGAAAAACAAGTAAAGAGAAAGAATAATGAGCATCGCATGGCTGGTACCAAATGTGAATGGTACTAGAAATCATTGGTAGAATGGTTACTCTGAGCAGCTGGTTAGGGAAGGCAGGTGGAGAGGAGAATATAGCAGGTGAGAATATGGATAGGATTCTGATGCAAAGAGGAAGAAAAGGACACCTGCTCAAAACTAAGACTAGACCTCAGAAAAAATAATTACATAAAAAATAATCACATAAAATTGTTAGGTCCCTCTGGGGATGTCTTCTGATACTTCAGTGGAGATGCAGAGATGGAAAGAATATGAAGAGAATAGAGTGCAATGTGCAGATGTTTGCTCTCTCCATTAAGGTAACTAAAAAGATCACTGTCTATTTGTTTTTGGCTGCACTGCATTTTCATTGCTGCACCAGCTTTCTCTAATTGTGTGCTCTCTAGCTGCAGCATGTGGGTTTCTCATTCTGATGGCTTCTTTTGATGCGAAGCAGGTGCTCTAGAGCATTGGCTCAGTAGTTGGGGCACACGGGCTTAGCTGCCCCGTGCATGTGGGATCTTCCTGGAGCAGGGATCAAACTTATGTCCCTTGCATTGGTAGGTGGATATTTTACCACTGGACCACCAGAGTAGTACTGGTCCGCAGACTTTGTTTCTATTCAGTCCCTAAGTTGTGTCCGATTCTTTGTGACTACATGAACTGAACCGTGCCAGCTCCTCTGTCTTTCACAATTTCCCAAAGTTTGCTCAGATTCATGTCCACTGAGTCGGTGATGCTCCCTAACATCTCATCCTCTGCCACACCTCCATTTGCCTTCAATCTTTCCCAACACCGGAGTCTTTTCCAATGAGTAGGATCTTCACATCAGATGACCAAAGTATTGGAGACTCAGCTTCAGCATCAGTTCTTCCAGTGAATATTTAAGGTATCATTTTCAAAAAAAAGGTGGACTTCCCTGGTGGTTCAGTGCGTAGAGTCAGCCTTGCAGTGCAAGGGGCACCGGTTCAATCCCTGGCCTGAGAAGCTCCCACATGCTGTGGAACAGCTGGACCAGTATGTCCAATTCGAGCCAGCACTCTGCAGCGCATGCGCCCAGAGCTAGTGCTCTGCAACAAGAGAGGCCACTGTGATGGGAGGCCCATACAGCCAAAGAATAAGTAAGTATGATCTATTTTATCTGCATTTGGTACTACCTTAAGAGAGTCAACAGAAAAGAAGCTGCATTTCAACACTTGAAAATTAAAAAAAAAGAAAGAAAGGAAGAAAAATTGGACACAAGGGCAACATCAGAATCCACATTCTCAAATCCCTATTCAGCTCTCCAGGTCATGCTGTCTTTCTGGTTTATATCTCCACATTTCTCGGAATTTGTAGCCAACATTTGAGTGAATTCTTACAGACTCTGCACTTTGAGGTATATTTGGATGTAAGTGAAAACAACTTCAAAAGTCTGACGTTCTTACTCCCATTTGGACCCTAAGTACCCAAAAGATGGTCTGTTTCAACATGTCTATTTGTTTTGGCTGCACTGCATTTTCATTGCTGCACCAGCTTTCTCTAATTGTGTGCTCTTAGCTGCAGCATGTGGGTTTCTCATTCTGATGGCTTCTTTTGATGCGAAGCAGGTGCTCTAGAGCATTGGCTCAGTAGTTGGGGCACACGGGCTTAGCTGCCCCGTGCATGTGGGATCTTCCTGGAGCAGGGATCAAACTTATGTCCCTTGCATTGGTAGGTGGATATTTTACCACTGGACCACCAGAGTAGTACTGGTCCGCAGACTTTGTTTCTATTCAGTCCCTAAGTTGTGTCCGATTCTTTGTGACTACATGAACTGAACCGTGCCAGCTCCTCTGTCTTTCACAATTTCCCAAAGTTTGCTCAGATTCATGTCCACTGAGTCGGTGATGCTCCCTAACATCTCATCCTCTGCCACACCTCCATTTGCCTTCAATCTTTCCCAACACCGGAGTCTTTTCCAATGAGTAGGATCTTCACATCAGATGACCAAAGTATTGGAGACTCAGCTTCAGCATCAGTTCTTCCAGTGAATATTTAAGGTATCATTTTCAAAAAAAAGGTGGACTTCCCTGGTGGTTCAGTGCGTAGAGTCAGCCTTGCAGTGCAAGGGGCACCGGTTCAATCCCTGGCCTGAGAAGCTCCCACATGCTGTGGAACAGCTGGACCAGTATGTCCAATTCGAGCCAGCACTCTGCAGCGCATGCGCCCAGAGCTAGTGCTCTGCAACAAGAGAGGCCACTGTGATGGGAGGCCCATACAGCCAAAGAATAAGTAAGTATGATCTATTTTATCTGCATTTGGTACTACCTTAAGAGAGTCAACAGAAAAGAAGCTGCATTTCAACACTTGAAAATTAAAAAAAAAGAAAGAAAGGAAGAAAAATTGGACACAAGGGCAACATCAGAATCCACATTCTCAAATCCCTATTCAGCTCTCCAGGTCATGCTGTCTTTCTGGTTTATATCTCCACATTTCTCGGAATTTGTAGCCAACATTTGAGTGAATTCTTACAGACTCTGCACTTTGAGGTATATTTGGATGTAAGTGAAAACAACTTCAAAAGTCTGACGTTCTTACTCCCATTTGGACCCTAAGTACCCAAAAGATGGTCTGTCATCCCCCAAACTCTGCAACATCTTCCTGGAAAGTGAGTACAAATGACATTTTTGCTTATCCCCATTTTCACGGTAGTTACTGATTAATACCTTTTGGTTTCCTTACTTCTCACATCTTTGTTATTTTACCTTGAAAATGAGTTTTATTAAGCACCACAGCCAATTATTAAACAATGTACAATTCAGCAACAGCTCATCATAAGACCATTTGGAATTAAAACACAGTTTTATTTGAGGATGGGCCAAATTGCTCAGACCAAAATAACAATATGACCTATAGAATATTTCTACAAGTTTATTACGACAGTGGAATTAGTCAATCAATCCTTCCATATTATCGTACTTTTAGTTTCAAAACCAGCTATAAAATCAGTTGAGTTAAATGTGATTAAATTATTTCGTAAGTAGTCTTTTGTTTATTTACTCTGAAGCAGTGTTTGCAATATGTGTATAAGAGAACTTCACAAAAGGGCTAAACAATTACAATACTCCAGAAGAATGAGTCCTAAGTGCACAAGCACATTTAAAAAATCCTCTGTTCAGGCCAGGTTGCTATATTCTGAATATAGTGTGACCTTGCTTCCCTTAGAGATCCTTTGGAATTTGGCTCTTATTTCTGTGTTTCCTCTGCCAAGCATATAGAATGAATTAGGTGAAGTTTTGCTACAAACGCACTCCACCCACAATGGTTTCCAACAGAGAGCTGTGTGTTTGAAACTCACAGTTTAACTTAAATGTAAAATGATTCTGCTTTCAAACTGGCGTTCCCCTTCCCTTTTGAGTCTACTTGCCTTTTTTTCTCTTCAGTTCAATTTTACTTCCCAGGGAGGGAGTCAAGTTGGAACAAATGTAAACAGGAAACCTAAAGCAAACATCCTAAAATGCCTTTTTATAGTCTTTTAATTCCAGGTATTCATATACCAAAGAAGCCTTTCAATCTCATTGCTGATGCAAGTGAAGAAGGGCTTATCAGGAGCTTCCTTCAGGATCATTTTAGCTTTGGTTCCCAGAGTTCCATCTGAACCCCTTGAGGCACACAGCAGGATCTCTTCTCGGAATTTGTAGCCAACATTTGAGTGAATTCTTACAGACTCTGCACTTTGAGGTATATTTGGATGTAAGTGAAAACAACTTCAAAAGTCTGACGTTCTTACTCCCATTTGGACCCTAAGTACCCAAAAGATGGTCTGTCATCCCCCAAACTCTGCAACATCTTCCTGGAAAGTGAGTACAAATGACATTTTTGCTTATCCCCATTTTCACGGTAGTTACTGATTAATACCTTTTGGTTTCCTTACTTCTCACATCTTTGTTATTTTACCTTGAAAATGAGTTTTATTAAGCACCACAGCCAATTATTAAACAATGTACAATTCAGCAACAGCTCATCATAAGACCATTTGGAATTAAAACACAGTTTTATTTGAGGATGGGCCAAATTGCTCAGACCAAAATAACAATATGACCTATAGAATATTTCTACAAGTTTATTACGACAGTGGAATTAGTCAATCAATCCTTCCATATTATCGTACTTTTAGTTTCAAAACCAGCTATAAAATCAGTTGAGTTAAATGTGATTAAATTATTTCGTAAGTAGTCTTTTGTTTATTTACTCTGAAGCAGTGTTTGCAATATGTGTATAAGAGAACTTCACAAAAGGGCTAAACAATTACAATACTCCAGAAGAATGAGTCCTAAGTGCACAAGCACATTTAAAAAATCCTCTGTTCAGGCCAGGTTGCTATATTCTGAATATAGTGTGACCTTGCTTCCCTTAGAGATCCTTTGGAATTTGGCTCTTATTTCTGTGTTTCCTCTGCCAAGCATATAGAATGAATTAGGTGAAGTTTTGCTACAAACGCACTCCACCCACAATGGTTTCCAACAGAGAGCTGTGTGTTTGAAACTCACAGTTTAACTTAAATGTAAAATGATTCTGCTTTCAAACTGGCGTTCCCCTTCCCTTTTGAGTCTACTTGCCTTTTTTTCTCTTCAGTTCAATTTTACTTCCCAGGGAGGGAGTCAAGTTGGAACAAATGTAAACAGGAAACCTAAAGCAAACATCCTAAAATGCCTTTTTATAGTCTTTTAATTCCAGGTATTCATATACCAAAGAAGCCTTTCAATCTCATTGCTGATGCAAGTGAAGAAGGGCTTATCAGGAGCTTCCTTCAGGATCATTTTAGCTTTGGTTCCCAGAGTTCCATCTGAACCCCTTGAGGCACACAGCAGGACTCCCTGATAGGCAGGGCCCAGAGGAGCTGCTCCTTATGGCCTGGGTAACAAGACTGTCCAGCCTCCTTTTTCTGCTCTCTTGTCTCCTCTTTTGACACAACTGCTTCTGTTCAAATGTTGAGCGTGCTCTTGCCATTCTAATTTCCATCGGTTGAGGAAAGAAGCTAACAAATGAAGTTACTGGGAGATATAGAGCGTCCAAAGGAGAGCACATGGGTTTACAGGCAGACCAAGGAGGGGGTCAACTCAGCTCTACAGTTCATTCCAGGAAAGGAATACTCAAGAGGGTTATTCAATTTCCCTGAAACTTGGATTCTACATTTGTAAAAATGGGGAAAACACAAAACTGCGAGGAGAATGGGCATGATGGGAGCATGGGCCAGATTCAGGACTCAATAAATCCTAGGATGTTCTCCTTTCCTACATACAAATTGACACCTCCCAGAAGGATCTGACTTAGAAAGTAGACAGTGTGAAGAGAGCAAGGTTTAACTGGAAACAAAGGATTTTCCAAATGAGGGATTTAATGATAGCCAGGCTCTCCCCATCATGATGCTCAATACTGTGTTGTTGGTGACATTCAGAAGGAAGAAACATTTCCAAATTTCTCTATTACTAAGCACAATTAATTCTAAATTCCTACTTTTCAATGACTAGCTTTCCAATCACAGAAACACACACACATACACACACACACAGAGAGTTATACCTCTGCAGATGGGTTTTATTTTATGCAGTAAGTAGGCTTTAGAAAAGCTGTACAAACTCATAAATGTAATAGCTTCCAAATTTGTTTTGGAAGAAAGTCGAAGAAAGCTTCCACTTTCTTCATTTGTTTAATAATTGGGGTTGTCTGATGCTCAATTTGGACTGCACATCTAAATCCTGCCTCAGTGTGCTTGGGATCATCTTAGGCATTTTTTAAAATTGTAATTTTATTTATTTTTGGCTGTGCTGGGTCTTTGCTGCTGTGCAGACTTTTTCCCGCATATACCAAAGAAGCCTTTCAATCTCATTGCTGATGCAAGTGAAGAAGGGCTTATCAGGAGCTTCCTTCAGGATCATTTTAGCTTTGGTTCCCAGAGTTCCATCTGAACCCCTTGAGGCACACAGCAGGACTCCTGATAGGCAGGGCCCAGAGGAGCTGCTCCTTATGGCCTGGGTAACAAGACTGTCCAGCCTCCTTTTCTGCTCTCTTGTCTCCTCTTTTGACACAACTGCTTCTGTTCAAATGTTGAGCGTGCTCTTGCCATTCTAATTTCCATCGGTTGAGGAAAGAAGCTAACAAATGAAGTTACTGGGAGATATAGAGCGTCCAAAGGAGAGCACATGGGTTTACAGGCAGACCAAGGAGGGGGTCAACTCAGCTCTACAGTTCATTCCAGGAAAGGAATACTCAAGAGGGTTATTCAATTTCCCTGAAACTTGGATTCTACATTTGTAAAAATGGGGAAAACACAAAACTGCGAGGAGAATGGGCATGATGGGAGCATGGGCCAGATTCAGGACTCAATAAATCCTAGGATGTTCTCCTTTCCTACATACAAATTGACACCTCCCAGAAGGATCTGACTTAGAAAGTAGACAGTGTGAAGAGAGCAAGGTTTAACTGGAAACAAAGGATTTTCCAAATGAGGGATTTAATGATAGCCAGGCTCTCCCCATCATGATGCTCAATACTGTGTTGTTGGTGACATTCAGAAGGAAGAAACATTTCCAAATTTCTCTATTACTAAGCACAATTAATTCTAAATTCCTACTTTTCAATGACTAGCTTTCCAATCACAGAAACACACACACATACACACACACACAGAGAGTTATACCTCTGCAGATGGGTTTTATTTTATGCAGTAAGTAGGCTTTAGAAAAGCTGTACAAACTCATAAATGTAATAGCTTCCAAATTTGTTTTGGAAGAAAGTCGAAGAAAGCTTCCACTTTCTTCATTTGTTTAATAATTGGGGTTGTCTGATGCTCAATTTGGACTGCACATCTAAATCCTGCCTCAGTGTGCTTGGGATCATCTTAGGCATTTTTTAAAATTGTAATTTTATTTATTTTTGGCTGTGCTGGGTCTTTGCTGCTGTGCAGACTTTTTCTTGAGTTACAGCCAGTGAGTAGCCAGTGAGTTACTCTTGTTGTGGTGCATGGGCCTTTCATTGCGGTGACTTCTCCTGTTGCACAGCACAGGTTCTAGGGTGCTCAGCCTTCAGTTGCTATGGTATGTGAGCTCAATACTTGCAACCTGTGGGCTCTAGAGCATAGGCTCAGCAGTTGTGGCACACAGGTTTTGTTGTCCCACGGAACCTTCCCCGATCTGGGGTCAAATCTGTGCCCCCAGCAATAGCAGGCAGATTCTTTCCCAGTGAGCCGCCAAGGAAGCCACATTTAAAGCATTTAGAACATCCCTAATAGGAGGATTTTAAAAGACTTCACAGAATTATGTCTGTCTGCCTAGCTCACTTTATACATAATCTATACTGAATGAGATGACTGCTTCAGTGTATTCTTTATACCGATGTCTATATCCATATTAGATTAAACATCTCCCCCTGCATTCTCCTTTTGTCCTTTGCAGGTGTTCTGAAAGCCACAGCAACAATCACCAAGAAAGATGTTTTCCCTCTCACTGAAGGATGTTTTCCCTTCTCAGATGGATACAAAGTCCATACACACACAGATACACATACAAATTCACACAAATAAAAAGCAAATAGTAAGAAATACTTAGCAGAGAGTAGCAAATTTTCTGGTTTAGTGATAGATTCCACTCTAAATATATAATGTCTAGACCATCTGACATATAATGTCTAAACCATTAGTAACCAACTAATGCCCTTTTCACCTCTGAAGTTGTTGTTACCACTGTTTGGTCACTCGGTCGTATCTGACTCTTTGTGATCCCATGGACCCTGCCAGGTGCCTCAGTCCATGAATTACCCAGGCAAGAATACTATAGTGGGTTGCTATTTCCTTCTCCAGGGGATCTTCCTGACCAGGGGACTGAAACTGCGTCTCTGGCAGGTGGATTCTTTACCGCTGAGGCACCAAGGAGGTCCCATATAAGAAAAGACTTCTCTTAAGTCATGAGAATGTTTCTGTATGATTACTCGAAATATACTTTCCTCTGATCTCAAAGGTCATTTTTAAAATCTCTCTGAGCTACAGAGGGGTTAAAAGTAATTCTTTATCTTTCTCATGAAGTGATGGTGGGTTTCTTGAGGCCAGGGACGGGGGCAAAATGAACTCTGCATTCCCTGCACTTGGCAAAATGCCACTCAAGAGCCTTCCACACACAGGCAGTATGTTTGCCTTCCAGATTCAGACACGAACAACAGAGACAAGGCCCCATGGGTTCAGCACCAGGGAACAAATACACAAATACATATGTAATTATATATGGGAACAAGGGCTTCAAGGGGGTAAAAGATGCCATGAGAGAGTATGACAAAGGAAATCTAATTTAGACTAGAAGGAGAAGTCCTAGGACCTCCGATCTGGGCAAATCTGTGCCCAGCAATAGCAGGCAGATTCTTTCCCAGTGAGCCGCCAAGGAAGCCACATTTAAAGCATTTAGAACATCCCTAATAGGAGGATTTTAAAAGACTTCACAGAATTATGTCTGTCTGCCTAGCTCACTTTATACATAATCTATACTGAATGAGATGACTGCTTCAGTGTATTCTTTATACCGATGTCTATATCCATATTAGATTAAACATCTCCCCCTGCATTCTCCTTTTGTCCTTTGCAGGTGTTCTGAAAGCCACAGCAACAATCACCAAGAAAGATGTTTTCCCTCTCACTGAAGGATGTTTTCCCTTCTCAGATGGATACAAAGTCCATACACACACAGATACACATACAAATTCACACAAATAAAAAGCAAATAGTAAGAAATACTTAGCAGAGAGTAGCAAATTTTCTGGTTTAGTGATAGATTCCACTCTAAATATATAATGTCTAGACCATCTGACATATAATGTCTAAACCATTAGTAACCAACTAATGCCCTTTTCACCTCTGAAGTTGTTGTTACCACTGTTTGGTCACTCGGTCGTATCTGACTCTTTGTGATCCCATGGACCCTGCCAGGTGCCTCAGTCCATGAATTACCCAGGCAAGAATACTATAGTGGGTTGCTATTTCCTTCTCCAGGGGATCTTCCTGACCAGGGGACTGAAACTGCGTCTCTGGCAGGTGGATTCTTTACCGCTGAGGCACCAAGGAGGTCCCATATAAGAAAAGACTTCTCTTAAGTCATGAGAATGTTTCTGTATGATTACTCGAAATATACTTTCCTCTGATCTCAAAGGTCATTTTTAAAATCTCTCTGAGCTACAGAGGGGTTAAAAGTAATTCTTTATCTTTCTCATGAAGTGATGGTGGGTTTCTTGAGGCCAGGGACGGGGGCAAAATGAACTCTGCATTCCCTGCACTTGGCAAAATGCCACTCAAGAGCCTTCCACACACAGGCAGTATGTTTGCCTTCCAGATTCAGACACGAACAACAGAGACAAGGCTCCTGGCCCCATGGGTTCAGCACCAGGGAACAAATACACAAATACATATGTAATTATATATGGGAACAAGGGCTTCAAGGGGGTAAAAGATGCCATGAGAGAGTATGACAAAGGAAATCTAATTTAGACTAGAAGGAGAAGTCAGAGAAAGCTTTTCTGAGAAAGGCCAGACTTAGGAGGAATCTTAAAGCTGAAAGGATGTCGACCTTAGAGTGGGAAGGAACACTATTCAAAGAAAAGATGGAAAGGGGATGGGTGTGGCAAAAGTGCAGCCCTTTAATGTGGGGAGAGGAAGGTGTAAGGAAGTGTTCATGAAGACAAAGAGGTAGGAAGGGATCTGGGTGTGAGGATCAAATTAAAGATTTTATATGGTGTTCTAAGGGCGAATGAGGCCACTAGAATGTTCTAAGTCAAAAGGTGAAAAGATGTGATTTTGCTTTTAAAAGATGACTCTGGGATGTGATGAGGTGCAGAGGGAAAGACTAGAGGGAGACACTGCCAGGGTACTGTGGCCATCGAGCTGGGCAATGACCACCGCCTGAACCAGGCTAGTGGCTGTACAGCTAAAGAGAAGGAAGCGGAGTTGAGATATATTCTGAGACAGAATAGGAAGGACCTGGTGATGAATTAAAAAAGATGTAATGAGGGGAGGATAGAAGATTACTCCTAACTTTGTTTAAACAGAAAACAGATACACATGGTATTTTCCCGAAGAAGACTAGAGCAGGAGCTAATTTTAGGTGAGGATAGCAGGGAGGGGTAGGGAATTTTGTAAGAATGTAACAATAAATATAAGGACCTTCACAACCTGTGCAGTGAACAGAAGAGAGATCTTAGTCCTATTATAGAGAGCAAATTTAGGCTCATAGAAGTCAAGCAACTAAGTCAAACTATTAGTGTACTAAGTGGTACAACTGAGTCAAGAACCCAGATTTGGCTCTTTGTTGAGGTTGTTCTTCTTTAGAGCAATGATCTAGTCATTCTGACTACACGATTTCTAACAAGAAAAACGTTTGAATATATTACCAAACAATTGTCAAGGATTTTAAGCAACTGATGGGTTTAGCCATTCTAGTAATTGAAGAATTTATCACCTGTGGACCAAGCACAATCCTTACCAAATAAGTCCATAATGTTTACTATATTTGGGTTTTGAAACCTAGAATCATTGTGTCTTTCTTAGACTGCCATAGAAATAGTTCTAGAGCAGTTATTCACCAAGCTCTCACTTAAGACATCAAACTTTATATTAATATAACTGTCTTAAAAAAAAAAAAAAACAGGGAAGCCTGGCATGCTGCCATCCATGGGGTCTCAAAGACTCGGACACAACTGAGCAACTGAACTGAACTGATAGCATATTTTCAACGATATTATATTTTCAGCATCATGAAATTATATGTTGATAAGGCATATATAAAGCCAATATACCTAACTTTCCAAGAAATCATTTGCTTTTGAAATCCAAACTGGCTAACTGAAATATATCACTATCAGGTAGTATGTGGAGATGATACAGAGGGGAATAATAGACACAGTATAGACATAGTCTACATGTGTATATATAATTATCAAACAAGTGATCTTCTCATCCACTTTCTCTCCCTGGCTCCATCGCTCCCCACTAAAATCCTGGCATCTGGCATAGGACAATGCCTTTCTCTAGCCAGTTCCTTTGGTTAAAAAAAAAGCTAGGGATGTGGACTACTTCCTTTTTATGGAAATTATTTCTACTAATTATGATATTTAAATTAGGCTTAAAATTGGATAAATGTCAGCACAGTTGGAATGATATCAGATAATCAATGCTTATCCTCAACATTAATTGCTAATATGATACTAATATTGAAGTTTCATGATAGAAACCTGCCATCCACTGCTGAAACATTGAGAATTAGGGTCTTGAATCCTTTCTAAAATAGGATAAAAAATTGGACATTTAAAATTTCTCTACTTTCTTTTCTTTCTGAATAATACAGTCTCAAGACTTTGCCTAATGAAGTTGGAATTCTAGTCCTCAGGAAGAGTCTCAGGGACAGCGCAGGGAAGGGCAGGCTGGGAGGAAGGAGGTCTTTATATGTTCTCCCTTGATGAGTACCTTGAAGTTAGTTCATGACAACTTTATTTCACGTTCATTTCTATTCTTATGCAGAAGAGAAAAGCAAGTCTATGGAGAAAATTCCTTTATTGAAGTTAGTTGGATTTATTGTTGGATTTGGTTATTACTTTCAAGGAACTAGTTCTTGACTTTTAAGCTAAAAGGGTGTCTTACTGCTTCACCTCTGGTACACTGAAGATGCAAAGGTACACCAACAAGCAAAGGTTTTTACTCAGAGCACCCATGCTCTTTAGTTTCTCATATTCTTGTGATGCAAGGCCCTAAGTTTTCATGTACGCAAGGGCACTATTACTTCCATTTTTATGTTTTATCTTGTGAGATAAACATCTTAACAGAGAAATTCCTTCTTGTTTTGTAGCCCCTCAGGTTGGTCTTAGACTAACAAAACAAACAAACAAAAATTCCATACATGTTCTCACACTTCCTTTCCCTTGAAACCAGACTTCACTGCCCATCCTCCATTAGACAATATAACATTGTCCATTTCTATTAGTAAAATGCTATCATTTATGACAATCCAAAATTCAAGAAAATTCAGACTGTTGAAAACGCTTACATATTATCCTTAGATGGAATGCATGAAACTGTGACCACAATGCATGAAGCTGTGGCCACAATCATGAATTAGACACAAAGCGGGTTGATTCATCAGCATCTAACGAGTTAATTAAAAAAACAAAGACACCAAGAACATCCACTGTTATGTTCAACCTGACTTTGCCTACTTGGATTTTGTCAGAGACCACGACCTCTTTTGAATAACCTCAGTTTATTTTTGAAAAAAAAAAGAAGTAAAAGAAAAAAAATCCTGTCTTCAGACAGGATATGGGGGAGGAGTTAAGGGGTGATGTTTTACACATGCACATCTGGACACAGTCCAATTATTTCCCTTAAACATTCCCCCAGTTGTTTTCATTTTGCTTCATGCTTTGGCATTCATAAATTTGTGAAATTAATTGTGTGTCAGCAGTCTGCAGGCCTGGAGCTAGGCATTACTTTAAGAGCAAGACAGCTTCAAAACAACTCTATAGAGAAATACATTCACATTTTTAAGAAGGAAAGCACAGACACATATTTCATTTTTGTTTAATATTGTGGCACTGACATTGTACATAAAGAAAGTAGTGTAATCTTTCAGAGAATTGCCCAACTAGCAAGATGTATGTATAAACTCAACTGCTTTAAAGCATAAGAAAGGATTCATCAAGAGTACAAAGGAGAGTTTGTGGCTTGGCATTGTGTGCCTTGTTTTTATCTGATCACTTTGGATGGAGTGTCAACAGAGTGTGTTCCTTGTCTTGGGAATGTGCCAATAATTAAAATCACCTTTGCCAGAAGAGAAAATTTATCTTAGAAATGGTGGAATAGCATCTTTTTAAAAAATACATATTTTGAGAAATCTCATATATTTTTAAAACTACTGTTAGAAACTAAAATATTTGTGTCCCCCAGAATTCATATATGGAAATCTAATCCCCAATATGATGGTATTAGGAGGTGATCAGGTCACAAGGGTGGAGCCCCACTGCATGGGATCAGTGCCCTTACAAAAGAGATCCCAAGGAATTCCCTCATGGCTTCTACCACCTAAGGACACAGAGGGAAGACAGTTGTCTATGAACCAGAAAATAGGCCTTACCAGACACTGAATTTTCTATGTCTTGATCTTGGACTTTTAGCCTCCAGAACTTTGAGAAATAAATTTCCATTATTTATAAGCCAATAAGGCTTAGGGCCTTGTTATAGCAGACCAAACCCACTAAAACAGCTACTGTATGAGAAGTGAAACTTGAAACCCCTTGTCCTGATGCTTGGACTTCACAGTCTAGATAATGAGTCAAATGAAAGAAGGTTTATGTTCCTCCGAGCCTGGCATTGCATTTGTTCTAAGTACCAGTAAATGCTGGCTGACAATGAAAACACAATGTTTAAATGTTCATAACTAGACAATGGATCCTTACTGGATGTAATCTTACACTGTATACTTGACTAGGAAACCTATCAGACACAGTGACCTTCTCACAAGTAAACAACACGAGCCACAGGTGGACAAATTTCCACGCAGGTACATAACCCAGCAAAGTATGCGGGGTCACAGTTCTGGGACTGGTAATGTCACTATGGGAAGTATGTGGGCAGCTTCTCTTTCAGCTCTCCACAAAAACATACAACCACTGGGGAAGGGTGAAGCCTTCCTCTAGGTAACAATAGAGCACAAATAAATTGTATGATTTCCCTGAAGAAAAAGCCAGGAAACTTTTTGAACTTTCCTGTTTTTGCTCAGTTATACTATATGATGAGAAGTTTTATCTGAACCAAACTATAATACATAATAAATTCAGAGATATAAGCAAAACATGTATTGCAGTTACTGTACTGGATCCAGTTGTCTCAGACTATTCATCTATCAAAATCCTTTTTATGGAGATGCATTTGAAGTTTCCTGAGAAAAATCCACCCTTCCTTTACCCTCCATTTCCTCTGTAGTAAAATGAGGTGAAAATAATCAGGCCTATCTTCTTCACAGGGTGATGCTGAAGATCAAATGAATGAGATACAGCAAAGGTCTCCAACATTTTTGGCACCAGGGACCGGTTTCATGGAAGACAACTTTCCATGGCCTTTGGGAAAAATTATTGTGCACTTTATTCTATTACATCAGCTCCACTGTAGATCATCAGGCATTAAATTTCGGGAGGACACGAACAGTTGTCTATGAACCAGAAAATAGGCCTTACCAGACACTGAATTTTCTATGTCTTGATCTTGGACTTTTAGCCTCCAGAACTTTGAGAAATAAATTTCCATTATTTATAAGCCAATAAGGCTTAGGGCCTTGTTATAGCAGACCAAACCCACTAAAACAGCTACTGTATGAGAAGTGAAACTTGAAACCCCTTGTCCTGATGCTTGGACTTCACAGTCTAGATAATGAGTCAAATGAAAGAAGGTTTATGTTCCTCCGAGCCTGGCATTGCATTTGTTCTAAGTACCAGTAAATGCTGGCTGACAATGAAAACACAATGTTTAAATGTTCATAACTAGACAATGGATCCTTACTGGATGTAATCTTACACTGTATACTTGACTAGGAAACCTATCAGACACAGTGACCTTCTCACAAGTAAACAACACGAGCCACAGGTGGACAAATTTCCACGCAGGTACATAACCCAGCAAAGTATGCGGGGTCACAGTTCTGGGACTGGTAATGTCACTATGGGAAGTATGTGGGCAGCTTCTCTTTCAGCTCTCCACAAAAACATACAACCACTGGGGAAGGGTGAAGCCTTCCTCTAGGTAACAATAGAGCACAAATAAATTGTATGATTTCCCTGAAGAAAAAGCCAGGAAACTTTTTGAACTTTCCTGTTTTTGCTCAGTTATACTATATGATGAGAAGTTTTATCTGAACCAAACTATAATACATAATAAATTCAGAGATATAAGCAAAACATGTATTGCAGTTACTGTACTGGATCCAGTTGTCTCAGACTATTCATCTATCAAAATCCTTTTTATGGAGATGCATTTGAAGTTTCCTGAGAAAAATCCACCCTTCCTTTACCCTCCATTTCCTCTGTAGTAAAATGAGGTGAAAATAATCAGGCCTATCTTCTTCACAGGGTGATGCTGAAGATCAAATGAATGAGATACAGCAAAGGTCTCCAACATTTTTGGCACCAGGGACCGGTTTCATGGAAGACAACTTTCCATGGCCTGGGACGGGGGATGGTTTCAGGATGACTCAATCACATTACACTTATTGTGCACTTTATTCTATTACATCAGCTCCACTGTAGATCATCAGGCATTAGATCTCAGAGGTGGGGAATCCCAAGATAAAAGATGGCAAGAAAATCAGTAAACCATAAAGCATGAAGAAACATTTGATTCCACAAAACATCACTAACCATCTTATCCTCTTCTTGCATGTCTCCATTTAAAAACCCCAAATATATAACAACTTATCCTTTACATATATTAGGTTACTAATCTCAAGACTAACAGGGATTAGTTCACATAGATTAATTAACAAGTTCAAATAGATAAAATTCCTACATGGCAAACTGTCAAGTGTTCCTGCTAAAGGTGAGAGAGGGCTGATGAAAGAGACAATGACACTTCAAAAACAATGCAGAGGGCTTCTCTTGTGGTCTACTGGGTAAAGAGTCTGCCTTGCAGTGCAAGGGGCACTGGTTCGATCCCTGGCCTGGGAAGATCCCACATCCACAGATCAATTGGACCAGTGTGTCCAATTGTGAGCTAGCAATCTAGCGTGCATGTATCCAAAGCCGGTGCTCTACAAGGAGAGAGGCTACTGCAATGGGAGGCTCACACAGGCCAAATACTACAGATGGGTGAAAATAAATAAATTAAAAAAACAATAAAAGATGCCAAAATCAATACAAGAGGCCAAAAGTTAAAAAAAAAAATCTTAAAAAAAAAACCATGCAGATTTGACTCAGAGGCATGATAATAATATTGATACAGTATTTGCAGATACGATAATGTGTTAACCAAGCAAATTGACTTTCCTGCATTGTAGTACTCTAGTTGCAGATTCACATCTCTTCTACATACACATGGGTGAAAAGCTAATTAATCTCTCAGGGTCTTAGTCTCCTTCCATATAAAAATGTAATAATTCTTCCTGAAAAGAACACTGTGAAGATTTAGACGTGAGATATGAAGAAGTATTTCTCATATAGTAACCCAGTACTTACTAGATATATCTAAAAAATATCTAAAAAACATAGTTCCAATATGATGTCGGGAAAATAAATCCAGAATTAAAAAAGGCCACCATTCCATTTGACAATCCAAAAAGAAAAAATGAAAATTTAAATATAGCATCAGTAAAACAAATTAAATAGCTCCACTGTAGATCATCAGGCATTAGATCTCAGAGGTGGGGAATCCCAAGATAAAAGATGGCAAGAAAATCAGTAAACCATAAAGCATGAAGAAACATTTGATTCCACAAAACATCACTAACCATCTTATCCTCTTCTTGCATGTCTCCATTTAAAAACCCCAAATATATAACAACTTATCCTTTACATATATTAGGTTACTAATCTCAAGACTAACAGGGATTAGTTCACATAGATTAATTAACAAGTTCAAATAGATAAAATTCCTACATGGCAAACTGTCAAGTGTTCCTGCTAAAGGTGAGAGAGGGCTGATGAAAGAGACAATGACACTTCAAAAACAATGCAGAGGGCTTCTCTTGTGGTCTACTGGGTAAAGAGTCTGCCTTGCAGTGCAAGGGGCACTGGTTCGATCCCTGGCCTGGGAAGATCCCACATCCACAGATCAATTGGACCAGTGTGTCCAATTGTGAGCTAGCAATCTAGCGTGCATGTATCCAAAGCCGGTGCTCTACAAGGAGAGAGGCTACTGCAATGGGAGGCTCACACAGGCCAAATACTACAGATGGGTGAAAATAAATAAATTAAAAAAACAATAAAAGATGCCAAAATCAATACAAGAGGCCAAAAGTTAAAAAAAAAAATCTTAAAAAAAAAACCATGCAGATTTGACTCAGAGGCATGATAATAATATTGATACAGTATTTGCAGATACGATAATGTGTTAACCAAGCAAATTGACTTTCCCTGCATTGTAGTACTCTAGTTGCAGATTCACATCTCTTCTACATACACATGGGTGAAAAGCTAATTAATCTCTCAGGGTCTTAGTCTCCTTCCATATAAAAATGTAATAATTCTTCCTGAAAAGAACACTGTGAAGATTTAGACGTGAGATATGAAGAAGTATTTCTCATATAGTAACCCAGTACTTACTAGATATATCTAAAAAATATCTAAAAAACATAGTTCCAATATGATGTCGGGAAAATAAATCCAGAATTAAAAAAGGCCACAATTCCATTTGACAATCCAAATGAAAATGATTAAATATAGCATCAGTAAAACATTATATATATACAAATATTGCTGATACACATATTTTTCTTAGAAAGTTCCTATGTTATACAAATTGAAATAAACCACAGCAGAGTCTCATTTCAATGACATTTTAAATTCAGCAATTGTAATATTACTTTAATAGAGTAATACTCCTGATCATTTTAATAGTAATGGTAAACATAATTAATACTTACATCTTTAAACTTTTCAAAACATGGTCATATCTACTATTTTATTTACTTTCCTGAATGACACTGTGAGAGTACTAACATCACACTGAATTGTCTACCTGATTAAAACCTAGTGGGAGTAACAACCTGTCAAAATTGAGACCCAGCAGGACTAGTCAGAAAAGCTTTGCAAGACAACCAATTACCAAATTCCACCTCATAACACATATACCAAAGGGCACAGTTGACAATCAGGCACCACTCGTAATAGACAAAAATTCCACATCCCAGTCCAGCTGGGGGATGTTTTATATTAATGCAAAATTAGAGGTGACAATCCGAAAGTAGACTCCATAAATCAGCTATTTCAACAATCAATCCTCAAGTCTAGTTTTATTCCAAGTACACACTGATAACTTCTGTATTTACCATATATCACCCAATAGCTCAAAGGGCTCCTTATATCTTGGGCTAGAAGGAAATTTCTATTTTTCCTCTGTTTTGTGGACTGAGATATAAAGTAATAGAGCCATGTCTAGGGAGCTGGAAGAAGGACAGAGTCTGCTGATTCCATTTCATCTCCAGAACATCACCCCCTTAACCTCCAGCAATCTGGCTTCTATCCTTATTGTCATATTGACCATGGAATCCTAAACAGCACCCATGATCAACTATGACCAAACCCAGTGACCTAGTCTTACTTCTTACTTATATATCCTTAACATCAATTTGGTGCTAGAATAAACCAGGATGTGTTGGTTTCTTTCTCTTGTCTCTCTCTCTCTTGCCACCATCATGACTGGCACTATTCACTATCTTACTTCCCCAGCAGCTTCATCTCTGTTCATCTTTGTCATTCCCAGTCCTTGTGAATTCTCCACAACTTCCTGATCAACTTCCTACTCTTCTCTCTCTTGTCATCTTCACTAGTAGTATGTTTACGTATATAAAATTGCTGTTGTATTCTCAGAACTTCAAACAGACCCTAATGCACAAGTACATACTGAATAACTTGGGAAGACATTGCTCCCAGTTTATGGACATCTTCTCAAGACACAGATTTATTTTTTATCACAAATGTTTTCCACCAAAATCAAATTGTTAAAAATCGAATTGGTTTTATTTTCATCTGACCATTATACTTACTTTCCTGAATGACACTGTGAGAGTACTAACATCACACTGAATTGTCTACCTGATTAAAACCTAGTGGGAGTAACAACCTGTCAAAATTGAGACCCAGCAGGACTAGTCAGAAAAGCTTTGCAAGACAACCAATTACCAAATTCCACCTCATAACACATATACCAAAGGGCACAGTTGACAATCAGGCACCACTCGTAATAGACAAAAATTCCACATCCCAGTCCAGCTGGGGGATGTTTTATATTAATGCAAAATTAGAGGTGACAATCCGAAAGTAGACTCCATAAATCAGCTATTTCAACAATCAATCCTCAAGTCTAGTTTTATTCCAAGTACACACTGATAACTTCTGTATTTACCATATATCACCCAATAGCTCAAAGGGCTCCTTATATCTTGGGCTAGAAGGAAATTTCTATTTTTCCTCTGTTTTGTGGACTGAGATATAAAGTAATAGAGCCATGTCTAGGGAGCTGGAAGAAGGACAGAGTCTGCTGATTCCATTTCATCTCCAGAACATCACCCCCTTAACCTCCAGCAATCTGGCTTCTATCCTTATTGTCATATTGACCATGGAATCCTAAACAGCACCCATGATCAACTATGACCAAACCCAGTGACCTAGTCTTACTTCTTACTTATATATCCTTAACATCAATTTGGTGCTAGAATAAACCAGGATGTGTTGGTTTCTTTCTCTTGTCTCTCTCTCTCTTGCCACCATCATGACTGGCACTATTCACTATCTTACTTCCCCAGCAGCTTCATCTCTGTTCATCTTTGTCATTCCCAGTCCTTGTGAATTCTCCACAACTTCCTGATCAACTTCCTACTCTTCTCTCTCTTGTCATCTTCACTAGTAGTATGTTTACGTATATAAAATTGCTGTTGTATTCTCAGAACTTCAAACAGACCCTAATGCACAAGTACATACTGAATAACTTGGGAAGACATTGCTCCCAGTTTATGGACATCTTCTCAAGACACAGATTTATTTTTTATCACAAATGTTTTCCACCAAAAATCAAATTGTTAAAAATCGAATTGGTTTTATTTTCATCTGACCATTATACTCTGTAAGTATATGAAGAAACATATCAAAAAAAAATATCCTATGAAAATGATTATAGTGTTTACCATAGGGCATGTGCTGAGGATGCATATACCTTTTAGAAAGATCTAAGAAAGACATCCCTCTTTGTTTTAGTCCTTTCGGTATTGAAAACATACACAGATTTCATCACCATCATTTTCCCTAACTTGGTTGTAGAAACACTTAGAACCAAGTTGCTTAGGTCTTTTTTGCATGTAATTACGTATCTTGTAACATTTTGTCCTTTACTCTCTTATCTCATGTCCCAGTTTTTTCTCTCCTACATTTCTAAGCCTCCACAAGGCAGGTAATGAAATCTTCTATCCTAAGTTTCTTTTTGGACATTTTCCTCTATCCAACTCAATTTCAGATAGTTATAAGAAATTTTCAAAAACTGGTTCCTATTGTAAATATCCCATTTTCAGAATTATACCATCGTTCCCTTATACTCGAAACATACCACCTTCCTCTTTTCAGTTTCCCTTTCCCTTGAGTCTATGTAGTCCCCAAGTCCCATCAAGTTTCTTTTGAAATTTTACCCATGTTCTTTCCTTTTCCTTATTATATTCATAGCCCCAGAACAGGAGGTCATTGCTATATCTAATTTTACTATCCCTAATATTACTATGGGGCTTTCCAGGTGGCTCAGTAGGAAAGAATTCACCTATAATGCAGGCAACACGGGTTTAATCCTTGGGTCGGAAATATCCCATAGAGAAAGGCAACCGACTCCAGCACTCTTGCCTGTAAAATCCCATGGACAGAGGAGCCTGGCAGGCTATAGCCCATGGGGTCACAAAGAGTAGGACACGACTTAGTAACTAAAACAACAACCACCTTACTATATCTATTTTTCTTCATTCTAGTTTCCTCTTTCTCTAATACGTTCAAACCCGTACTTTCTGCATTGTTTTGAACTAGTCATTCCCCAGATCAAAACCTTCATCAGTTCCCTACTGAGCAGTGAATTAGTATAGCACACAAACCTTCAACAATCTTCTCAACCTATCATTTCAACTCTGTAGCGTTATCCTTTGCTGCATAGCCAATTGCTCCCAATCTAGGCAGCTTAAAACAATCAACATGTATTATCTTAGAATCTCTGTAAGTCAGAAGTCTGTGACTAGCTTAGCTATGTGATTCTGGCTCAGGGCCTCCCATGGATTGTAAGCTTCTGGCTGGAGCTGTAGTCATCCAAAGGTACACCGAGGGGAAGAGCTGCTTCCAAGATCACTCACATGGTACTGACACCTCTCACTTCCTTACTGGCCACTAGCTGGAAATCTCAGTTCCTTGCCATGTGGGCCTATTCATAGGCTGCTTGCGTGTCCTCATGACATGGATGCCAACCTTTCCCACAGTGTGTAATCCAAGAGAGCCCAAGACTAAACCTGCAGGTTTTTATAATTTAGTTGCCTCAGAAGTGATATATCTTTACATTGCCATATTCTGTTAGTCACCGTATTGGCTTCCCACCACTGGTATAACAAATTACCACAAATCTGGTGGCTTCACACAACACAAATCTATTACCTTGTGGTTCTGGAGATCAGAAATCTAAAATGAGTCGGCAGGACTGGATTCTTCTTGAAGGCACTAGAGGAGAACCCATTTCTTTTCCAGCTTCTAGAGGCCACCCACAATCCTTGGCTTGTGGTCTTTTTATCTTCCTCTGAAGCCAATAACTAAAGTAGCATCCTCTCTCCTTTCTGACCTCCGTTTCTATCCTTATATCTTCTTTACAACACTAAATTTACTGCCTCACTCTTATAGGGACCTGTGATTACCCTGGGTCCACCCAGATAAACCAAGACACTTTCCCCATCTCAAAATCCATCCCTTCTGTTATGTAAGATAATATATATGCAGGTTCTGGAGATTAGAGTGTGCACATCTTTCGGCTGCACAGGTAGAGGAGGGGGCTTACTGAACCTACCATAGTCACACAGGTCAATCCTGTTACAAAATAGGAGGAGATTATGCAAGGGTGCTCACTGTGGGGTGTACCACAAAATCTATCTTCCAATCTTCCACTTTTTCTCAACCTTAAACACATACTGATCTTTTCAGCTAGACCTAAGTTTCGCTTATCATTAAAATATATCTTATGTACAAAAAAAAAAAAATTATTAAAAATCAATGGGAGGGGGGCTTCCCTGGTGGTCCAGTGGGTAAGGACACCACCTTTCAGTGCAAGGGGCGCCGGTTAGATCCCTGGTCTGGGAAGATCCCACGTGCCGCGGAGCGGCTGGACCGATGTGTCCAATTACCGAGCCGGAGCTCTGGCGCGCATGCGCCCAGAGCCGGTGCTCTGCGACAACAGACGCCACCGCAATGGGAGGCCCACACAGGCCAAAGAACAAAGATGGATGAAAATAGACAAATGAAAGACCAATAGAAGCGGCCCATCCACCCCCTTCTCTCCCCAACCCGCCCCCACCCCTCCCAAAAAAAATGTTAAAAAAAAAAAAAAAATCAATGGGAGTAGTTAAGGGGCATACTGGTATTCACTGTAAAATTCTTTTACCTTTTGAATGTTTAACAATTTTCACAATAAAATAGGAGAGAAGTACACCTCAGCTCCCATATCCTTCATGCAATCTTCTTTCTCACTATTAGTTCTCAGAGGATTTTCTTTCCTCCAGTCTCTTATTTGTATTCATTACGTATATTACTTACTGGGGTTTCAAATAACATTCTTTTTCTAACATCACTGATATTAAATACACGGTTGGATACTTCCATATAATACTGTTACATCTTCAGGAAATAAGGACTTTCCCTTACATCTTTATTCATTTTTTCCCATGGGCCAACCTATATAAGTACTCTATAATTATTAGTGGATAAATCATTATGAGTAATTTTCAAATCACCAAGTATATGAGTTGCTTGCTGTATTTACTTGTGATCACTTTTAAAGTTAAACAGGAAAATCAAGGTGAACACACAATAGGTAAGAGGATTGTTGTTTGCAAATGAGGATAGTACTGACTCACGGAATACTGTTACTTTTCCAAAAGTGGGAATACAGATATGCCAATCCAGTCATACTCTTTACTGTATCTCCTGAGTGAGAAATGATGGCAACTTTGGAAGATGTCTGAGCAAAGTCGGAAGAGAGTGTGTAGCAATGGAACAGAGAAATTTTTATTATGAACATAACTCCCTGGCATTGTCTTATTAGAATGGAGCATGCTTTATGAATTGTATTTACTCCATGTGGAAAAAGATAATTTTTTTGCTTGATAATACCTATGTTTTATTTCTATAGCTCTTTACATATTCATTTATTTGAATGAATATATATTACATAATATATTATTAATACCCATGTTCAACCCCTGTGTTGGGAAGATCCCCTGGAGAAGGAAATGGCCATCCCTCCAGTATTCTTGCCTGGAGAATTCCATGGACAAAGGCTCCTGGCAGGCTCCAGTTCATGGGGTCACAAAGAGTCAAATATGACTGAATGGCTATCACTCACTCACATAAATAATATATGAATATACTGAACTAAGTTTTAAATTATTTATACAAAAGATAATAACTTTTTGAAAAAAATCCTATACTTTCACAATTCTATGATCTCACTTTTCAATGTTTAAAAATTTTCACAATAAAATAGGAGAGAAGTACACCTCAGCTCCCATATCCTTCATGCAATCTTCTTTCTCACTATTAGTTCTCAGAGGATTTTCTTTCCTCCAGTCTCTTATTTGTATTCATTACGTATATTACTTACTGGGGTTTCAAATAACATTCTTTTTCTAACATCACTGATATTAAATACACGGTTGGATACTTCCATATAATACTGTTACATCTTCAGGAAATAAGGACTTTCCCTTACATCTTTATTCATTTTTTCCCATGGGCCAACCTATATAAGTACTCTATAATTATTAGTGGATAAATCATTATGAGTAATTTTCAAATCACCAAGTATATGAGTTGCTTGCTGTATTTACTTGTGATCACTTTTAAAGTTAAACAGGAAAATCAAGGTGAACACACAATAGGTAAGAGGATTGTTGTTTGCAAATGAGGATAGTACTGACTCACGGAATACTGTTACTTTTCCAAAAGTGGGAATACAGATATGCCAATCCAGTCATACTCTTTACTGTATCTCCTGAGTGAGAAATGATGGCAACTTTGGAAGATGTCTGAGCAAAGTCGGAAGAGAGTGTGTAGCAATGGAACAGAGAAATTTTTATTATGAACATAACTCCCTGGCATTGTCTTATTAGAATGGAGCATGCTTTATGAATTGTATTTACTCCATGGGGAAAAAAGATAATTTTTGCTTGATAATACCTATGTTTTATTTCTATAGCTCTTTACATATTCATTTATTTGAATGAATATATATTACATAATATATTATTAATACCCATGTTCAACCCCTGTGTTGGGAAGATCCCCTGGAGAAGGAAATGGCCATCCCTCCAGTATTCTTGCCTGGAGAATTCCATGGACAAAGGCTCCTGGCAGGCTCCAGTTCATGGGGTCACAAAGAGTCAAATATGACTGAATGGCTATCACTCACTCACATAAATAATATATGAATATACTGAACTAAGTTTTAAATTATTTATACAAAAGATAATAACTTTTTGAAAAAAATCCTATACTTTCACAATTCTATGATCTCACTTTTCAAGTGTTTCTTCCTGAAAGAAAGTAACTTACATAAATGGTACCTTTCTGAGCCCTACAGTGTATCTAATTGAGACATGGCTGTTAATATCCAAATGAATACTTATCATAGCAAAGTACCTTTACAATTTGAGAATAAACATTGAACACAGCAATATCTTCCATCTCTTTATGAAAACACAAAAGAAAATAAAAACAAAATTGTCTATAACGAGTCTACCAGCCCTTCATCATTAGATATCATGCTTTCTGGAGACTTTAGCACTTTCTCTGATACAAGGTAAATTAACAAGTCATATTAAACTGTAAGAGAAGGAAACATTAAGTACAACACCAGCTCTAAGCATAACACACTAAAGGGTTTGTTCAAAAATGTCAGGCAAGGAAGATAAATCATCAAGGTGTAACCTGTCAGTCCCTTCTAATGCAAACACTGAAAATCAAGAGTTGGTATCCAAATCTCAGATGCTGCCAAGGGGAAAAAAAAGTGTTTTCAGTTTCAAATCTTCTCCATTCAACTATGGACACATTTATTTCAAAATAGAGCATATTCATTTAACAATGAACCTACAGTTAAGCAAGAAAAGTCTCAAAACCTTATATTTAAATTTTAAATTTATGCTCCATTAATTTATATTTCCCTTCTGAGTTAATGGACTCAAGGCCAGGAAAAAAGTAAAAAAAAACTCATTCTATACTCAATCACCAAATTAAGTACTTTAATAAAATATTTCAAAGGATAATAGTTTCCTTCCATTTTCTATAGAAAATATGTCATGAAGAATTATATAACTTTACATATTTCTAGTCAGTAAGGACAACATACCTAGTTTTTCTTAAAACATAAAGTTATGGCACCACTACTGCCTCATCATGATTTCAAGTTCAGCATTTAAGACGCTAATTTCCTCTGAGGTATGTGGACTCTAAATTACCACCATGCTAGCTCGGTCCTGGCCATATGATCCACAAGGCCTACGCTGCAGGTATCTCCCTTCAAGAATGAATATGTTTTTTATATTCATTTTGTAAATATAAAAATGTAGGCCTAGCAAATGTAATCAACATTAAACCTTTAAATGACAAACATGAATGCTATGAATTAACTATAAACTCTCAACTTTAAATCACAAGTGAATCTAATCACAGTTTTATTCCTTTTGAATTCTCTTTGAATTTACTTACTCTAAAACCATTACTTGGTATAAAACTTTTCCTGGTTAGTGTCAGGATTAAAAGCACTCTTGAGACTAAATTCTACATTTCTAATTGGCCATCTTTCCCCGGATGGCTCACAGACTTGTCTACCAGCCCTTCATCATTAGATATCATGCTTTCTGGAGACTTTAGCACTTTCTCTGATACAAGGTAAATTAACAAGTCATATTAAACTGTAAGAGAAGGAAACATTAAGTACAACACCAGCTCTAAGCATAACACACTAAAGGGTTTGTTCAAAAATGTCAGGCAAGGAAGATAAATCATCAAGGTGTAACCTGTCAGTCCCTTCTAATGCAAACACTGAAAATCAAGAGTTGGTATCCAAATCTCAGATGCTGCCAAGGGGAAAAAAAAGTGTTTTCAGTTTCAAATCTTCTCCATTCAACTATGGACACATTTATTTCAAAATAGAGCATATTCATTTAACAATGAACCTACAGTTAAGCAAGAAAAGTCTCAAAACCTTATATTTAAATTTTAAATTTATGCTCCATTAATTTATATTTCCCTTCTGAGTTAATGGACTCAAGGCCAGGAAAAAAGAAAAAAAAAAACTCATTCTATACTCAATCACCAAATTAAGTACTTTAATAAAATATTTCAAAGGATAATAGTTTCCTTCCATTTTCTATAGAAAATATGTCATGAAGAATTATATAACTTTACATATTTCTAGTCAGTAAGGACAACATACCTAGTTTTTCTTAAAACATAAAGTTATGGCACCACTACTGCCTCATCATGATTTCAAGTTCAGCATTTAAGACGCTAATTTCCTCTGAGGTATGTGGACTCTAAATTACCACCATGCTAGCTCGGTCCTGGCCATATGATCCACAAGGCCTACGCTGCAGGTATCTCCCTTCAAGAATGAATATGTTTTTTATATTCATTTTGTAAATATAAAAATGTAGGCCTAGCAAATGTAATCAACATTAAACCTTTAAATGACAAACATGAATGCTATGAATTAACTATAAACTCTCAACTTTAAATCACAAGTGAATCTAATCACAGTTTTATTCCTTTTTTAATTCCTTTGAATTTACTTACTCTAAAACCATTACTTGGTATAAAACTTTTCCCTGGTTAGTGTCAGGATTAAAAGCACTCTTTTGAGACTAAATTCTACATTTCTAATTGGCCATCTTTCCCCGGATGGCTCACAGACTTGTGAATCTCAACTTGTCCTAAACTAATTACTGTCCCTCACATTCCCACCACTTCCTGGATTCTCTGTTTGGTTATTGATACCGACATTCTGCCCATGTGCTGTAGCAAAAACCTTAATCAGCCCTGACTTTTCTATCTCAGCTCCTTCATTAAATGGCAACAAAAGTTTGTCAACTCTACCACTGTAATACTTCCTTCCCTTTCTCTCTGTTGTCACTGTCAGTGCCTTAGTTTGGGCATCCAGCATCTTTCACACAAACAACATTCACTTCTTTAACATTCACCTTGTGTTCAATCTTCCCCTCAACTGCAATCCATCCTCCACACATCTACCAGAAGAAAGTCTCTAACATACAAGCCTGATCAAGTTGTTTCCCTGCTCAACCTCTTCAAGAGTTCTCTACCATGGCTCATCATCTTTCTACATGCATTGCTAAATCCTTCTCTCTACTGCATCATACAGTTCACAACTCCACTTAAAGCTAACAGACATCAGCAGAATAGCATGTATTCACAGATGTGGCAAAAATGAAGTTTAGAGGCCCACCTATAAAGGTGGCCTTTCTCACTGAGCAGCAGAAGCACATGAGCTATGAACCACTTACCAGAAGGAATTAGTTTCAGCTCTTAAGCAGGCTCCCTACCCTTCTCCCCTTCACATTCCACACAAGTTTCCCATCATTCTTCTCAAGATACCCCGTTTATTTCTTCAACAAATATTTATTCATTCATAAATAGCAGGCACCTCTTATCCACAGTCCCCAGGTGCTGTATCTCCCTTCAAGAATGAATATGTTTTTTATATTCATTTTGTAAATATAAAAATGTAGGCCTAGCAAATGTAATCAACATTAAACCTTTAAATGACAAACATGAATGCTATGAATTAACTATAAACTCTCAACTTTAAATCACAAGTGAATCTAATCACAGTTTTATTCCTTTTTTAATTCCTTTGAATTTACTTACTCTAAAACCATTACTTGGTATAAAACTTTTCCCTGGTTAGTGTCAGGATTAAAAGCACTCTTTTGAGACTAAATTCTACATTTCTAATTGGCCATCTTTCCCCGGATGGCTCACAGACTTGTGAATCTCAACTTGTCCTAAACTAATTACTGTCCCTCACATTCCCACCACTTCCTGGATTCTCTGTTTGGTTATTGATACCGACATTCTGCCCATGTGCTGTAGCAAAAACCTTAATCAGCCCTGACTTCTCTCTCTCAGCTCCTTCATTAAATGGCAACAAAAGTTTGTCAACTCTACCACTGTAATACTTCCTTCCCTTTCTCTCTGTTGTCACTGTCAGTGCCTTAGTTTGGGCATCCAGCATCTTTCACACAAACAACATTCACTTCTTTAACATTCACCTTGTGTTCAATCTTCCCCTCAACTGCAATCCATCCTCCACACATCTACCAGAAGAAAGTCTCTAACATACAAGCCTGATCAAGTTGTTTCCCTGCTCAACCTCTTCAAGAGTTCTCTACCATGGCTCATCATCTTTCTACATGCATTGCTAAATCCTTCTCTCTACTGCATCATACAGTTCACAACTCCACTTAAAGCTAACAGACATCAGCAGAATAGCATGTATTCACAGATGTGGCAAAAATGAAGTTTAGAGGCCCACCTATAAAGGTGGCCTTTCTCACTGAGCAGCAGAAGCACATGAGCTATGAACCACTTACCAGAAGGAATTAGTTTCAGCTCTTAAGCAGGCTCCCTACCCTTCTCCCCTTCACATTCCACACAAGTTTCCCATCATTCTTCTCAAGATACCCCGTTTATTTCTTCAACAAATATTTATTCATTCATAAATAGCAGGCACCTCTTATCCACAGTCCCCAGGTGCTGTTCTCCAGTCATATGTAAAGGTCCCTGAACACATCACTCTTTCATGCTCCCAAGCATCTACACTTGAGAATATTTCTTGTGTCTGGAATACAAACCCACATCCCCTTTTCTCAGCAACTCTCTTCAACAGAGAGAAAAATACCTTTTTTACAGGATTATTTTTTAGCAGTACTCTGTTTATTATTATCAGTCATCTGATACAGAAATCAGCACAACTCAAGATGACTATACAATAAATATGGGTAAATCCAATGTAACAAACACTGTTCAATATTGTCATCAGCCTAACCCTTCTAAGGTTGAAATGAGCACACCTTCTAGAGCATGTTTGTGTCTCCTCACTCACCACCATGGAGAAGCTGGTGCTGAGATCTTGCAGAGCAATGGGATACAGTACACATCTGGTCCACTCAACCATCTTAAATGAAGAATGACATATAAATAAGAACTGAAGATGAACCTACCTGCAGCGCAGAAACAGAGACACAGACGTAGAGAATGGGTTTGTGGACACAGAGGGGCAGGAGAGGGTGGAACAAATTGAGAGACTAGCCTTGAAATACAGATACTACCACTATGTGTAAAACAGACAGCTAGCAGGAAGTTGTATAACACAGGGAGCCAAGTCCCATGCTCTGTGACGACCTACAGGGATTGGGGATGGGGCTGGAGGGAAGGGGATATAGGTATACTTATGGCTAATTCACTGCTCAACCTCTTCAAGAGTTCTCTACCATGGCTCATTTTGCTTAAATCCTTCTCTACTGCATCATACAGTTCACAACTCCACTTAAAGCTAACAGACATCAGCAGAATAGCATGTATTCACAGATGTGGCAAAAATGAAGTTTAGAGGCCCACCTATAAAGGTGGCCTTTCTCACTGAGCAGCAGAAGCACATGAGCTATGAACCACTTACCAGAAGGAATTAGTTTCAGCTCTTAAGCAGGCTCCCTACCCTTCTCCCCTTCACATTCCACACAAGTTTCCCATCATTCTTCTCAAGATACCCCGTTTATTTCTTCAACAAATATTTATTCATTCATAAATAGCAGGCACCTCTTATCCACAGTCCCCAGGTGCTGTTCTCCAGTCATATGTAAAGGTCCCTGAACACATCACTCTTTCATGCTCCCAAGCATCTACACTTGAGAATATTTCTTGTGTCTGGAATACAAACCCACATCCCCTTTTCTCAGCAACTCTCTTCAACAGAGAGAAAAATACCTTTTTTACAGGATTATTTTTTAGCAGTACTCTGTTTATTATTATCAGTCATCTGATACAGAAATCAGCACAACTCAAGATGACTATACAATAAATATGGGTAAATCCAATGTAACAAACACTGTTCAATATTGTCATCAGCCTAACCCTTCTAAGGTTGAAATGAGCACACCTTCTAGAGCATGTTTGTGTCTCCTCACTCACCACCATGGAGAAGCTGGTGCTGAGATCTTGCAGAGCAATGGGATACAGTACACATCTGGTCCACTCAACCATCTTAAATGAAGAATGACATATAAATAAGAACTGAAGATGAACCTACCTGCAGCGCAGAAACAGAGACACAGACGTAGAGAATGGGTTTGTGGACACAGAGGGGCAGGAGAGGGTGGAACAAATTGAGAGACTAGCCTTGAAATACAGATACTACCACTATGTGTAAAACAGACAGCTAGCAGGAAGTTGTATAACACAGGGAGCCAAGTCCCATGCTCTGTGACGACCTACAGGGATTGGGGATGGGGCTGGAGGGAAGGGGATATAGGTATACTTATGGCTAATTCACATTGCCGAATCGCAGAAACCAGCTATTATCCTCCAATAAAATTTAGTGGGATGGGGGAGAATGGGAAGGGTATGCAGGAGAGAGGGGTCAGGGATACACATATGACTAATCTGGGATTCTACATATCAATAAACAACAAAACTCTGTAAAAGCAAAAAGTAAAATAAAAATAATTAATAAAAATAAATAAATAAATTGAGGGCTTATTTGGTTGTCCAGTGGGTGAAGAATTCGCCTTGCAGTGCAAGGGGCACCAGTTCGATCCCTGGCCTGGGAAGATCCCATGTGCCGCGGAGCAGCTGGACCAGTGTGTCCAATTATGAGCCAGTGCTCTAGGGCACATGTGCCCAAAGCTGGTGCTCTGCAGCAAGAGAGGCCACTGGGATGGGAGGCCCACACAGGCCAAAGATTAAAGATGGATGAAAATAAATAAATAAATAACCAATAAAAGAGACTCAAAAAATGTTAAAGATAAATTGAAAAAAATCTAAGAGAAAAAGAATTGCAGGAAAAATACATACCCAATTTATTTTTATTCTTCCTACATAATCACCTCTTACCTTAAGTGGTATATTTTAACTCATTTGGTGCTATATTTCACTCATATACCTCTAACATACAAAATGAATTCTGTTTCAAGAATAAATTATCCACTAAACATGATCACTGGGCTTCCCTGGTGGCTCAGACTTTCAGTAAAGAGTCTGACTGCAATAGGGGACACCCAGGTTCAATCCTTAGGCTGGGAAGATTCCCTGGAGAAGGGACTAGGAACCCACTTCAGTATTCTTTCCTGGAGAATTCCATGGAGGAGCCTGACAAACTACAGTCTAGGAGGGTTGCAAAGGCTCAAACAAGACTGAGTGACTAACACACACATAACATGATCATACTGAATAGAAAAAATTGTTCTATTGTTTATATATTTCCAGAAGGTCAAAAGAGCTTAATTTGAATAAAGAAGATAATACAGAATAAGTATGATATTAATTAGCTAATTACTAATTAATTACTACCAGTTATAAACTCTCTTTGAAATTATGTACTATTCCTCACAACTTCCTCTGGACTCATTAGAGCAATTGCAGGCATGTCCTTTGATGCACAAAACTAATCAATTTCTATGTCTCAGAAGATAGGTTGAAAAAGAACAGAAATACCTGACCAGGATACAAAAAGAGACTATGAATTCCAAGATGGGCAGAAGTTAAGATTCCATATTAAAAAAATAACATGACTATATTCCAAAGAGTTTGTAGAAATATCATCTGTTAAATCTTTTCTTAATTTTAGTTTAGCATAAAATGAAGACAGAACTGACATGATCCCTAGTAACTTAGAAACTACATTTTCCTTCCTCATGGTTGGTTAAAAAAAAAAAAAGGTACAATGTACAAGCTTTCTTCAAATGCAAACTCTCAGAATTCACTCATGTAAGGATAAATAGCCAGACTCAAACATGCCCTAGCTCTTTCTGCAAGAAAACCACGGCAAATAAGAACATTATGATGTTTCATTAATGAATTCTAAATAAATCACCCCAGTGTCACCATCTGTGAAAAATAATCACAGTATCACTGCTGGGCTCTCCTGGTGGCTCAGAGGTAAAGAATCCTCTGCAATGTGGGAGACAGGGGTTCAGTCCCTGGGTTGGGAAGATCCCCTGAAGAAGGAAATGGCAACCCACTCCAGTATTCTTGCCTGGAGAATTCCATGGACAGAGGAGCCTGGTGGCTACAGTTCACAGGGTGCAAAGAGTCGGACATGACTAAACAACAGCAACAACATAGTAACACTGGCAATGACATCACCAGTTGACACTGAAGTCCTTATATTCCAGGTGCAATGTTATGAACTTTCCATATGTTAACTCACTGAATCCAATTTTCATTCACATTATAGACATGAAACTAAGGATGTGCAGAGAGCTTAAAGCCCCAGGTCTTGCAGTTAGTAACAAGTGGCCTAGCTCCAGAGTCAGCCCCTCTCACCTCTACCCTCCCTGTCAGTTGTTAAAAGCTCGAGTCCTACACACCTGTGTTCAAATAGCAGCTTTGCTGTTTTATTAGCTGTGAGACACGAAGCAAGGTACCTGACCTCCCAAGTCTGTTTTCGCATCTATCAAGTGAAAATATTAATGGCACCTCTGCTTGAGATGGTCATTGTGAAGACATAAAAATAATGCATTTAACATATATCAAATGCTTAATGTATATGAACTTAAACATAAATCAAACAAAACCAGAAAGCTCTCTAGTTTACCCTCATGCGATATTCTTTCACTGTCTAATCCTTCCCCTCTGAAAACATTTATGCAGAAGTTAATTTGCTTTGCAGTACATGGATCTCTAACTCCTTCCAAACCTGCTTCCTAAACATACTTAGGAAAAAATGCGACTAAGTTTATAAACAGAGCTGCAAGAGATTTTTCTTCTCATACTACAAAACAACGTATCACTGGGTTTTGCTCTCAAGTCTTTGATGCTAAAAAAATGGAAAGTCAAATTTCTTTAAAACGAGAAAAAGAAAAAAATATATAGGTATCTTATTTAAATATCACAGCAAATAATTTCATACTTAGGGAAACTGATGTTCATATTAAATAACAACTTGTCCAATGGCACCCAGTCAGCAAATGTAATGAGTCTATCCATAGCTGCAAAAACAGTCTTTCTACAAAGTCAGGCTTATTTGTGAAGTTTTCTGTTAAGTAAAACCTTTCTGAAGTTTCTTCTTATCCTCAAATTCAAGGTAACTATCTCCAGATTAAATTTTCTATCCCCAAGATTCAAGTTAACTCAAGCAATCTTTTAAGGGACAGCTTGGACAAGGCTCATTGACATCAGTGGTCATTTAGAGAGTTTACAAACCAAAAAAGTCAGTGAATAGTTAAACCACTTGAAAACCAAATAGCCTTAGGCAGAAAGTTGTTTTCCCTGAGATTTAAACTCAGATGAGAGAATGAAGATTATATGATTCTCCATGATTTCATGAAATTTACTCAACAAGTATTTTTCTCCTGAGAAACAGTAGTCACAGCTGCTGTTGTAGCTAGGAAGATTGGACTTTGAGTGACCAAGAGGGGTGCTGGACCCATTCAATGCTGGGAGTGCCTAACCTCAGTCCACTCAGGTTAAAGGAGAATTGAAAGAGACTCTTTTTCTTAAATGCACTTGGGTAAAGGGAAATGCCACTTGATACAGAATGTTACCCCAGACAAAGTCCAGAAACAGGGAAGGAGTCTGTCTTATAACAGAAGCTGTATGGTGACGATAACTGAGTGAGACATATTAAGGTGAAACCTTGTCAACTATGTGAAACCTAAACTATGGGAATAGTCATTTAAAAGAAAAAGGGGCAAAGGCCACTTCTATTTTTACCATTCCTGATGCTTTAAAAGTCACTTATAAGCATTTGAACCACTAGACTTTTGAAATTCAAATGAAAAAGAACCATATTCACCCCCAAAATGTATGTCAAATTGCATCTCTTAGAGCAGTTGTGTAAACCTCTCACTTGTGGATTCATCCACCTGCATTTATTACACTTTGGCTTCTACAGTTTGATAAACGAACTCGACTTTTAAATGTCTGTAAGTGGTCATCAATGCAGGTCTCTACAAGCAATAAGACTTGTGGGAGCGGCCTGTCTAATAGGGAGTTGGCCGGGACATCTTGCAAACCTAAGGTCTGCAATAGGGGCTCCTGTGCAGAAATCTGCTGTGCCTTTAATCCTTCCAACGAGGCAAATAAGGCTAGAACAGGAAGAGAACACGCCATAGCTGCAAAACAGTCCTACAAAGTCAGGCTTATTTGTGAAGTTTTCTGTTAAGTAAAACCTTTCTGAAGTTTCTTCTTATCCTCAAATTCAAGGTAACTATCTCCAGATTAAATTTTCTATCCCCAAGATTCAAGTTAACTCAAGCAATCTTTTAAGGGACAGCTTGGACAAGGCTCATTGACATCAGTGGTCATTTAGAGAGTTTACAAACCAAAAGTCAGTGAATAGTTAAACCACTTGAAAACCAAATAGCCTTAGGCAGAAAGTTGTTTTCCCTGAGATTTAAACTCAGATGAGAGAATGAAGATTATATGATTCTCCATGATTTCATGAAATTTACTCAACAAGTATTTTTCTCCTGAGAAACAGTAGTCACAGCTGCTGTTGTAGCTAGGAAGATTGGACTTTGAGTGACCAAGAGGGGTGCTGGACCCATTCAATGCTGGGAGTGCCTAACCTCAGTCCACTCAGGTTAAAGGAGAATTGAAAGAGACTCTTTTTCTTAAATGCACTTGGGTAAAGGGAAATGCCACTTGATACAGAATGTTACCCCAGACAAAGTCCAGAAACAGGGAAGGAGTCTGTCTTATAACAGAAGCTGTATGGTGACGATAACTGAGTGAGACATATTAAGGTGAAACCTTGTCAACTATGTGAAACCTAAACTATGGGAATAGTCATTTAAAAGAAAAAGGGGCAAAGGCCACTTCTATTTTTACCATTCCTGATGCTTTAAAAGTCACTTATAAGCATTTGAACCACTAGACTTTTGAAATTCAAATGAAAAAGAACCATATTCACCCCCAAAATGTATGTCAAATTGCATCTCTTAGAGCAGTTGTGTAAACCTCTCACTTGTGGATTCATCCACCTGCATTTATTACACTTTGGCTTCTACAGTTTGATAAACGAACTCGACTTTTAAATGTCTGTAAGTGGTCATCAATGCAGGTCTCTACAAGCAATAAGACTTGTGGGAGCGGCCTGTCTAATAGGGAGTTGGCCGGGACATCTTGCAAACCTAAGGTCTGCAATAGGGGCTCCTGTGCAGAAATCTGCTGTGCCTTTAATCCTTCCAACGAGGCAAATAAGGCTAGAACAGGAAGAGAACACGTTCAACTAAGTCATGTCTCTCAGGGATTCCATATATTTCAACTGCTTTGTGAAGACCAGCCAGCGCACTGGTTGCTTGTGAGCAATTCTAATCACTGCAAGCACCCTCTGGTAATGTAATCCAGACACATACTTGGAGTTCTTCCAGAGAGCTGTTCCCAATCAGGCAATTGTCTTGATAATAGAACTGTATACTCAGCCCTGTTTAAAGCATCCATCCTGCCATGATCATTGAACCTTTTGTTAAAAATATGCAAGGTTCCTTCTATCCTCTATGTTAAGACATAAAGGAAACTGCAATGGACCATCATGAGGAAACAGAAAGTGTGCTTACTTCACAGTAGAATTAACCTTTTAAGACTGTGGAGAAAAAAATGATAGGGAAACCATACTGAACAACTAAGAATCAGAAAAGACATTCATGTATTTAATAAGTATTCACCTAGCACTCACTGCAAGCTACTGCAGAGTGAATTATATCATATAGGTGGTAAAAACCATAAGGAAATGTTTGTTTTATACTGAAATAGAGCAAAGCTGTGCTTATGTTTAGGAGAACAGTATAACATCCATGAAACTTAAAGACTATAATTATTCCTGGAGATGGTATGTTCATGCTTTCCTTTTGTAGTCTTTTATCTGGAGAACTCAAACCCTCAAAGCATCAGGAATTAATCTCCACTTTGCACGAAACTGCACTTAAAAAATCTTACTGTGGTAATGAGTTATCAGGACAAATTTTAAAAGAAAAAAGGGCAAAGGCCACTTCTATTTTTACCATTCCTGATGCTTTAAAAGTCACTTATAAGCATTTGAACCACTAGACTTTTGAAATTCAAATGAAAAAGAACCATATTCACCCCCAAAATGTATGTCAAATTGCATCTCTTAGAGCAGTTGTGTAAACCTCTCACTTGTGGATTCATCCACCTGCATTTATTACACTTTGGCTTCTACAGTTTGATAAACGAACTCGACTTTTAAATGTCTGTAAGTGGTCATCAATGCAGGTCTCTACAAGCAATAAGACTTGTGGGAGCGGCCTGTCTAATAGGGAGTTGGCCGGGACATCTTGCAAACCTAAGGTCTGCAATAGGGGCTCCTGTGCAGAAATCTGCTGTGCCTTTAATCCTTCCAACGAGGCAAATAAGGCTAGAACAGGAAGAGAACACGTTCAACTAAGTCATGTCTCTCAGGGATTCCATATATTTCAACTGCTTTGTGAAGACCAGCCAGCGCACTGGTTGCTTGTGAGCAATTCTAATCACTGCAAGCACCCTCTGGTAATGTAATCCAGACACATACTTGGAGTTCTTCCAGAGAGCTGTTCCCAATCAGGCAATTGTCTTGATAATAGAACTGTATACTCAGCCCTGTTTAAAGCATCCATCCTGCCATGATCATTGAACCTTTTGTTAAAAATATGCAAGGTTCCTTCTATCCTCTATGTTAAGACATAAAGGAAACTGCAATGGACCATCATGAGGAAACAGAAAGTGTGCTTACTTCACAGTAGAATTAACCTTTTAAGACTGTGGAGAAAAAAATGATAGGGAAACCATACTGAACAACTAAGAATCAGAAAAGACATTCATGTATTTAATAAGTATTCACCTAGCACTCACTGCAAGCTACTGCAGAGTGAATTATATCATATAGGTGGTAAAAACCATAAGGAAATGTTTGTTTTATACTGAAATAGAGCAAAGCTGTGCTTATGTTTAGGAGAACAGTATAACATCCATGAAACTTAAAGACTATAATTATTCCTGGAGATGGTATGTTCATGCTTTCCTTTTGTAGTCTTTTATCTGGAGAACTCAAACCCTCAAAGCATCAGGAATTAATCTCCACTTTGCACGAAACTGCACTTAAAAAATCTTACTGTGGTAATGAGTTATCAGGACAAATTTTAAAACTTAGAGTCTCTCTACTTCAATTTCTTTTGAGATCTTTTGGAGCAATGGGAGCTAAATAACTAGCTGGATTTAAATTTTCAGTACACTGATTTTGATCAGTTCTTATAAACTGTGTGTCTATTCCTAGAAGTAAGTGATGCCCCCAAGTATGTAAAAGAATCATGAGGTTTTCTTCGTTAGTAAGTAATGAGATATTTTCAATCTAAAATGTAATTAAAACCTCAAGACTTTGATATTCATATAGATCGGAAAATGAATTTCTGGATGAAATAATTCTTTTTCACTCCTTTTCATTTTCAGAGCTCCCACTTTTGGTCATTTCAGGATTTTAGAGCACAAAGATAGGGAAAATATAAGTTAGAGAACTTATAAGTCGATCAGTTGCATTTTTAGCAAGTCTGTTAAACCCATAAGAAATTAAAATGGTTTGTGAAGAAATGAGGTAGGGTGGGGAGAAGAACTGTAATTATTCAAACTATTAATTCTGCAAGTATTTCTTAGGCACATATTCTGCTCCAGGCACCTAGACTGCACTAGATATGTAGAATACAAAGATGGGTCAAACCCCATTTGGATTCATCACCTTCAAGGGATTCAGGTCTCACACTGGCTTGATTCCTGTTGCCAGAGATAGAGTTGGTAGCACACATTCTTGCAATTCAAGAAGTTTCTATATCTGTAGATTTGTAAAGTGAACTTTATGTTGATTGATTTATCCATATCACCGCATACTATAAATTCTACAGCATAAGCCATGCTAGTAATGATATAAACATCATTATACATTGATTAAAGAAACAATTAAAAAACTCATAAGGATGTTATTCTCAGAAGCTTGCCTAAGAGCTAAAGACCTACATAAGTGAGGGCCTCAATCATAATTATCACACCGATTAACCACAACCTTCAAGCTATAATTTCTTTGCAGTTGTCTTACTTAGTACACATACACTGAGCACTGCTGCATGCACTATTTCTGAATATGAGAGACATAACGAAAACAGACGATGCCTATCCTTACGGTGTTTGAGGTCTAGAGAAGGAGACAGACACACCATCTAACAAACAACATGGTGTGATACCTCTAAGTAAGATAGCAGTAAAGAGAAGATGCCATGGAGTCCCAAACAGAGACCCATTTGACAAAGTTGGCCAGGGGGAAACAAGAAAGGTTTCCTTAAAAAAAAATTTTATTTGGCCTCATATTCCTAAAAAAGGAAAATAGCAGTAAAGAGAAAAAGATGCCATGGGGTTTTCTTCGTTAGTAAGTAATGAGATATTTTCAATCTAAAATGTAATTAAAACCTCAAGACTTTGATATTCATATAGATCGGAAAATGAATTTCTGGATGAAATAATTCTTTTTCACTCCTTTTCATTTTCAGAGCTCCCACTTTTGGTCATTTCAGGATTTTAGAGCACAAAGATAGGGAAAATATAAGTTAGAGAACTTATAAGTCGATCAGTTGCATTTTTAGCAAGTCTGTTAAACCCATAAGAAATTAAAATGGTTTGTGAAGAAATGAGGTAGGGTGGGGAGAAGAACTGTAATTATTCAAACTATTAATTCTGCAAGTATTTCTTAGGCACATATTCTGCTCCAGGCACCTAGACTGCACTAGATATGTAGAATACAAAGATGGGTCAAACCCCATTTGGATTCATCACCTTCAAGGGATTCAGGTCTCACACTGGCTTGATTCCTGTTGCCAGAGATAGAGTTGGTAGCACACATTCTTGCAATTCAAGAAGTTTCTATATCTGTAGATTTGTAAAGTGAACTTTATGTTGATTGATTTATCCATATCACCGCATACTATAAATTCTACAGCATAAGCCATGCTAGTAATGATATAAACATCATTATACATTGATTAAAGAAACAATTAAAAAACTCATAAGGATGTTATTCTCAGAAGCTTGCCTAAGAGCTAAAGACCTACATAAGTGAGGGCCTCAATCATAATTATCACACCGATTAACCACAACCTTCAAGCTATAATTTCTTTGCAGTTGTCTTACTTAGTACACATACACTGAGCACTGCTGCATGCACTATTTCTGAATATGAGAGACATAACGAAAACAGACGATGCCTATCCTTACGGTGTTTGAGGTCTAGAGAAGGAGACAGACACACCATCTAACAAACAACATGGTGTGATACCTCTAAGTAAGATAGCAGTAAAGAGAAGATGCCATGGAGTCCCAAACAGAGACCCATTTGACAAAGTTGGCCAGGGGGAAACAAGAAAGGTTTCCTTAAAAAAAAATTTTATTTGGCCTCATATTCCTAGAACCAAACAAAGTGCATGGTACATAAAAAGTCACTGATAAAAACTTACTGAATGACTAAATCTTCTTAGCAAAATAGGGAATTCAAAAAATATATGGAGTCCTGACTTGGAGCAGCTTAAAAATTCTAGTAGAGGGATGAAACATATACACATAAAATTGACATAAAAAATAAGAAGATTTAGAGTAGCACTGGCATACACACACTAAAATGTTTAAAACAGATAGCTACTGGGAAATTTTGTCCTTTATTGATACCTTTGAACTGTGGTGTTGGAGAAGACTCTTGAGAGTCCCTTGGACTGCAAAGAGATCAGACCAGTCAGTCCTAAAGCAAATCAACCCTGAATATTCATTGGAAGGATTGATGCTGTAGCTGAAGCTCCAATACTTTGGCCACCTGATGTGAAGAGACAACTGGTTAGAAAAGACCCTGATGCTGGGAAAGATAGAAGGCAGAAGGAGAAGGGGATGACAGAGGACAAAGTGGTCATATGGCATCACCAACTCAATGGGCATGAGTTTGAGAAGACTCCAGGAGATGGTGAAGGACAGGGAAGCCTGGTGTGCTGCAGTCCATGGGGTCACAAAGAATTAGACAAGCTTGAGAGACAGAACTGTACTGGAAAGTTGCTGTACAGCAGAGGGAACTCAAACCGGTACTCTGTGATGACCTAGAGGGGCAGCGGCGGGATGGGTGGGAAGGAGGCTCAAGAGGGAGGGGATATATCTATATTTATGGCTTATTCACACTGTTCTATGGCAGAAACCAACAAAACATTTTAAAGCAATTATCCTCCAATTAAAAATAAATTTTAAAAATAAGGAGTTATAATAAATAGAAGTGTTAAAGGTTTAAAAAGTCCTATTCACTTTAACAGTACAGAAGAAGAAGGTATTGCCTTAGACTGAGGGTGTTTAGGGAAGGGTTCCTGGAAGAAATAAGAATTCAGGTATTGTTCAGATTTGCTTTAGATTTCATGACATAGAAGGATACAGGGCATTCTACAGGAAAATTCTTATCAAAGATCAGTGAGAAGATCAATTTGGCTAGTGTAGTGTAGCGTTAGTCACTCAGTCATTTCTGACCCTTTGTGACACAACCGACTATAGCCCACTAGGCTTCTCTGTCCATGGAATTCTCCAGGCAAGAAAACTGGAGTAGGTTGTCATGTCCTTCTCCAGGGTTGGAGCAGGGTAGGTGATGGTAACTTATTTTACAGAGAAGGTAGACTGGGACTTGAGTTAAGAGATTTGAATTGCAAGTCTGAAGCATTTGAATTACATTCTATAAACTGTAGGGGAGTCACTGAAAGTTTTGAGCAGTGTAGTAACATAAAAAAAAAATTCGAGGGGTATATTAAACATGTAGGAAAATCTTTATTCCCTTAAAGACATATACTTGCTGCCCTTTTTTCCCCTGAAACACATTTATTGTCTTGGACTTTTGTTTTCAACTTTTTAAAAACGTTTTTATTTTGAGATAATTTTAGGCTTACCTAAGAGTTGGAAAAAGAGTACAGAAAGTTCCCGTGCACCCTTCACCCAATAAAGCTGTATTTTTGAAAGATTAATCTGCTTAAAGACCAGTTAGGTCTTTAACACATACCTACATGTAACCAGACTTACTAAGATTGCTTCTTTGGATAGACCGAAAAAGACCAATCACCGAAACTGGATCACGAGTCTACATTATAAACGTGACTGAAATGACAAGGTTGCATTTGTGCCAAGTCTTCAGCCTCAGGACAAAGAGTTACATGTGCCTTTAACATAAACACGAGGTTTGTGTGCCTTGGACTTTGAAACAAAAGCAGCAGTGTGGCTCATTGATTTTTCACTACCATCAGCATCGCCAAGCCTGTTGCCCGTTGCAGAGCATGCCCTTTAAGACCACCCTCCCGACCACCTTCCTCACATAGCCTTTGCCCCTCAACCACCCCAGGAGGAGTTGCTGTGGTCTGACAGACTGGGCTACCTTTGCTGAAGGGTGAACAGGAACTCAGCAGCACACAGGTTTGTGGCTCTCCCTCTAGTTTAAATCCTTCCCCAGTAATTGGGATCTTTAGGGCCAAGTTTCATTTTTCCCCAAGCAAAAACACATCACTCTCCCTTGATTCTTTCCTACATGGGACCAGAGTGTGCAGCTTTAGGAAGAAGAGGCTTCCTTTGGTTTGAAGCAACTAGGCTTCACCACCTTAGGAGAAATGGATGTTCCAGACTGGTGGTCTTGCCCATATGGCCAGCATTCTTTGTGCTGGTGTTTGGGGCCAAATCCCCAGCAAATAATGAGGTGCTACTCTGCTTTTCTTTGCCATTCTTGCTTTAGAAACCACAAGGGGAGTGGTTGCTGTGGGTCTCTGGAGAATTTGGGTATTTCTGGTCCTCCAGTCATAATACCAAGTAATGGCACCCTAAGCTGAACACAGCCCTAAACACTGCCTGTTGCTTTAACTTGGATTTTATTATCTCAGTTCTAAAAAAAAAAAAGAAAAGAAAAAAAAAAAGACAAATGAAGTTCTCTAGTTCTCTACTTTGTCCCTATATTATAAGAGAAAATACAGCTACATAGGGTTCAATTATTTCTAACTATGGTTTCTTTCCTTATTAAAAAGTGGTTAATTCAATACAAAGTCTCATGGACACCTGTTCATGTGAAAAAGCAGAATCCTACCAGATGCTTGCTTATGTTAAGTGCATTGAAAAATATACATGCTTCTCTATCAGTATATAGTGTTATTTGCTCAGTCATGTCCAACTCTTTGTAACCCATGGATTGAAGCCCACCAGGCTACTCTGTCCATGGAATTCTGCAGGCAAGAAGACTGGAATAGGTTTCCATACCCTCCTCGAGGCGATCTTCCTGACCCAAAGTAGTATTTAAAAGATTTGAAAGGTATTCATTCTCAAAATTTCCTCTGCACCTATTATTCAGGTCACCTTACTTGAAGTCCTGAAGACAATGAAAAGAGTAATATACTAATACAATGATCATGAGCATAGGTAAAAATAGATTAAGGCAAATTGTTTGGGGAAAATTTGATTTTTTTTCAGTTTCAAAGAATAATCGGAAAGAAATTTTAATTACAAGACAAAACTGAATTTTTTAAAAATATTATAAGGTAACATTTTAAATGGGCAATATATTCATACAGTTCAAAATTCAAAAAATATAAAAAGGCATTTTTTTAAAAGAGCCCTTGGGGTCAAAGTTAGAAACACATATGGGACCAGAGTGTGCAGCTTTAGGAAGAAGAGGCTTCCTTTGGTTTGAAGCAACTAGGCTTCACCACCTTAGGAGAAATGGATGTTCCAGACTGGTGGTCTTGCCCATATGGCCAGCATTCTTTGTGCTGGTGTTTGGGGCCAAATCCCCAGCAAATAATGAGGTGCTACTCTGCTTTTCTTTGCCATTCTTGCTTTAGAAACCACAAGGGGAGTGGTTGCTGTGGGTCTCTGGAGAATTTGGGTATTTCTGGTCCTCCAGTCATAATACCAAGTAATGGCACCCTAAGCTGAACACAGCCCTAAACACTGCCTGTTGCTTTAACTTGGATTTTATTATCTCAGTTCTAAAAAAAAAAAAGAAAAGAAAAAAAAAAAGACAAATGAAGTTCTCTAGTTCTCTACTTTGTCCCTATATTATAAGAGAAAATACAGCTACATAGGGTTCAATTATTTCTAACTATGGTTTCTTTCCTTATTAAAAAGTGGTTAATTCAATACAAAGTCTCATGGACACCTGTTCATGTGAAAAAGCAGAATCCTACCAGATGCTTGCTTATGTTAAGTGCATTGAAAAATATACATGCTTCTCTATCAGTATATAGTGTTATTTGCTCAGTCATGTCCAACTCTTTGTAACCCATGGATTGAAGCCCACCAGGCTACTCTGTCCATGGAATTCTGCAGGCAAGAAGACTGGAATAGGTTTCCATACCCTCCTCGAGGCGATCTTCCTGACCCAAAGTAGTATTTAAAAGATTTGAAAGGTATTCATTCTCAAAATTTCCTCTGCACCTATTATTCAGGTCACCTTACTTGAAGTCCTGAAGACAATGAAAAGAGTAATATACTAATACAATGATCATGAGCATAGGTAAAAATAGATTAAGGCAAATTGTTTGGGGAAAATTTGATTTTTTTTCAGTTTCAAAGAATAATCGGAAAGAAATTTTAATTACAAGACAAAACTGAATTTTTTAAAAATATTATAAGGTAACATTTTAAATGGGCAATATATTCATACAGTTCAAAATTCAAAAAATATAAAAAGGCATTTTTTTAAAAGAGCTTCCTTGGTGGCTCAGTGGTAAAGAATCTGTCTGCAATGCAGAAAATGCAGAAGACATGGGTTCGATCCTGGATCAGGAAAATTCCCTGGAGGAGGGAATGATAACCCACTCTATTATTCTTGCCTGGGAAAATCCTCTGCTTGGAGAAAGGCGCCTGGCTGGCAACAGTTCATAGGGTTACAGAGTCAGACATGACTGAAGTAACTGAGCACAAGCACTTTTTTTTAAAGAAGTATCTTTCTCATTTCTGACTGGAGCGTTTTTAAGCAGGAGAAATATATTAGAAAGTCATCTTATCTGTTTGGCATGTTTCTTTGTGTTTCTGAGTAATTGTTACTATATCATCTTAGATTAAGCCACCTAATGGTAATAAGAAAGTGAGAATTTATTGCCAAATGATTAGAAAGCAGCCCTTATGTCAATTATGTGAGTCCAAATGCTATTTTTTGAACTAACAAATCATAGATTCTCTTAGGGGAATCTGGAAGCTGATAATCAAGCAACAGTAGATATGCTATTATATTATACAAGGCTTGAAAACTTTTCTTTACATAAAATTCCATAAAAATACTTAGAAGCAGAGTCTAGGCAAGCCATTATGTATTGCTCTTCAATGACAGTAATTATATATATTGCTGTTTCCTACCTTTATAAAAAACATTTACTAACATAAGTCCATGCCTAATGAATGTTTGTTGAATGAAATCCTTTGAAGCACATGAACAGCAAGAAATAAAATGAAATAATGGAGACAGAACTAATTTTTCAACTCCTTTGCTAATGCACTTCAGCCAAAATATTGCCTTAGAGAGTCATGCTTTTAGGAAGCAGGGTTTGCAATTATCAAAACAAGATGGATAAATCTCATTGTAAAAGATAACTGCAGAGAGAAAATCCACAACTTATCCTGGTAGTACCTCCTGGAGTTCAACAGCAGCCGTTCCACTGAGTCCTTTCTTTTGCTCAATCTAAGTCTCTGGTAGCAATTTACACTAATTTATTTTTTTACGTTTAATTATAAGGTAACATTTTAAATGGGCAATATATTCATACAGTTCAAAATTCAAAAATATAAAGGCATTTTAAAAGAGCTTCCTTGGTGGCTCAGTGGTAAAGAATCTGTCTGCAATGCAGAAAATGCAGAAGACATGGGTTCGATCCTGGATCAGGAAAATTCCCTGGAGGAGGGAATGATAACCCACTCTATTATTCTTGCCTGGGAAAATCCTCTGCTTGGAGAAAGGCGCCTGGCTGGCAACAGTTCATAGGGTTACAGAGTCAGACATGACTGAAGTAACTGAGCACAAGCACTTTTTTTTAAAGAAGTATCTTTCTCATTTCTGACTGGAGCGTTTTTAAGCAGGAGAAATATATTAGAAAGTCATCTTATCTGTTTGGCATGTTTCTTTGTGTTTCTGAGTAATTGTTACTATATCATCTTAGATTAAGCCACCTAATGGTAATAAGAAAGTGAGAATTTATTGCCAAATGATTAGAAAGCAGCCCTTATGTCAATTATGTGAGTCCAAATGCTATTTTTTGAACTAACAAATCATAGATTCTCTTAGGGGAATCTGGAAGCTGATAATCAAGCAACAGTAGATATGCTATTATATTATACAAGGCTTGAAAACTTTTCTTTACATAAAATTCCATAAAAATACTTAGAAGCAGAGTCTAGGCAAGCCATTATGTATTGCTCTTCAATGACAGTAATTATATATATTGCTGTTTCCTACCTTTATAAAAAACATTTACTAACATAAGTCCATGCCTAATGAATGTTTGTTGAATGAAATCCTTTGAAGCACATGAACAGCAAGAAATAAAATGAAATAATGGAGACAGAACTAATTTTTCAACTCCTTTGCTAATGCACTTCAGCCAAAATATTGCCTTAGAGAGTCATGCTTTTAGGAAGCAGGGTTTGCAATTATCAAAACAAGATGGATAAATCTCATTGTAAAAGATAACTGCAGAGAGAAAATCCACAACTTATCCTGGTAGTACCTCCTGGAGTTCAACAGCAGCCCGTTCCACTGAGTCCTTTCTTTTGCTCAATCTAAGTCTCTGGTAGCAATTTACACTAATTTATTTTGTTTACGTTCCCTTGGAAGATGAAATGTGGGAGAACATCCTTCTTACACTGAAATCTAATTTATTAAAGGCAGTTAAGTTGATTTTAAGCTTCTTAAGTCAATATTAAGCCTCTTTCCCAGTCAAAACAACACCTTCCCTCTTAAACTTATACCCCTGGACCACCCTCCACCTTGCCAGATTCCAGCGCTGATTCACTTTAGTTGCTCATTTGTGATACTTTCCTCCAATTATTCATACCTCTCTAAGAATATGGGCATCAAATGGGATGTCTAATATAAACATGATCAATGCCAAGAAGAGGGGAACATTATTCTTGATATAGTTTTCCTTTAACCTGACTCCAACAATACTCATTGATTCTGTTCACATCCCTATCATTGGGCTGACCAAAAAATTGATTTTTTTTTCCCCACAAAATGCTATAGAAAACCCAAATTAACTTTTTTGGCCAACCCTATATTTCATTCTAAAATGTTGTGGTAAATGTCTTAAAAATTCTTAATAAGTGTCTTGTAATGCTGAAGTTAAGCTAAGAAATGGGCCATGACAACAAAAAGGTCTTGGTTTTTCTCATTAGCCCTGTGTCATTCATGTCTCCTGATCTTCATTCCAACTTTTATTCACTGTTTGACTGAACAGCAAGTGCCACTCTGTGTTTAGATCATACAGGAGGTTAACATCATTGCCTAATTAGGTGCCATCCAAAGACTAATGAACTTATTCGGAGCTCTATCATCAAAATCACTGATGAAAAGACTAAAGAATCCAGTCCCTCAACCAAAGTTAATGAATCTTATTGACCTATTAATAGAGTAATTGTTATGATTTATAAAAGCAATTGACATGTTACACAGCATGTATCAGACTAGTACGGTTTGTACAGTCCCTCAGTAAAAATCTATTCAGGGTATTAGCTGATATCTTGGCATCTATTTCTCAGAGACAAGACACTGATTAACAGAGAGCACATATGCTGCTAAATTCCTTGCCATAGGATAAGAGCGAATTCAGGAACAGAATCAAGTCTCCTAATATCCTATACTGTGTCACTCAACTGATGTGCATATCATCTATTTCTTAAAATAGATTTCATGAAAATCAACTTAGAACTGAATCTAATTAACTTTGGGAAGATCAAGTACCATGTTTGTACACAACGCTAAATTTGAAAGGAGGACTAGTTTACATGAAAAATAAGTTTAGTTCTATGTGAGTCAGGGCATATTCACCATGGTGGTCTTGGACTGTAATTCTCTGTGAGAAGAACTTATCATAGCTGAAATACAATAGTAGAAGTTATTTGATGATGGAAATTTATTTTCAAGTAAAAGCCGTTCTTCTAAAGAGATTACATGGAAAAATATCATGAGTACATGAGCCTATGAGGACATCTGGAAGTCCAATGAACCTAACAGGATGCTTGTTCTTTCCCACCTAGAGATGACCCTTTTGTTCTTCCTACCACCTTTTTGCATAAGTTGGCATTGAACAGAAAGATGGAGAAAAATGCAACAGACAGATCCAGTTAATTAACTACAGTTAAGTAATGGTGGCATTAGTGGTAAAGAACCCACTGGCCAGTTCAGGAGACTAATAAGAGACAGGTTCAATCCCTGGGTAGATTCCTTCATGACAACAAAAAGGTCTTGGTTTTCTCATTAGCCCTGTGTCATTCATGTCTCCTGATCTTCATTCCAACTTTTATTCACTGTTTGACTGAACAGCAAGTGCCACTCTGTGTTTAGATCATACAGGAGGTTAACATCATTGCCTAATTAGGTGCCATCCAAAGACTAATGAACTTATTCGGAGCTCTATCATCAAAATCACTGATGAAAAGACTAAAGAATCCAGTCCCTCAACCAAAGTTAATGAATCTTATTGACCTATTAATAGAGTAATTGTTATGATTTATAAAAGCAATTGACATGTTACACAGCATGTATCAGACTAGTACGGTTTGTACAGTCCCTCAGTAAAAATCTATTCAGGGTATTAGCTGATATCTTGGCATCTATTTCTCAGAGACAAGACACTGATTAACAGAGAGCACATATGCTGCTAAATTCCTTGCCATAGGATAAGAGCGAATTCAGGAACAGAATCAAGTCTCCTAATATCCTATACTGTGTCACTCAACTGATGTGCATATCATCTATTTCTTAAAATAGATTTCATGAAAATCAACTTAGAACTGAATCTAATTAACTTTGGGAAGATCAAGTACCATGTTTGTACACAACGCTAAATTTGAAAGGAGGACTAGTTTACATGAAAAATAAGTTTAGTTCTATGTGAGTCAGGGCATATTCACCATGGTGGTCTTGGACTGTAATTCTCTGTGAGAAGAACTTATCATAGCTGAAATACAATAGTAGAAGTTATTTGATGATGGAAATTTATTTTCAAGTAAAAGCCGTTCTTCTAAAGAGATTACATGGAAAAATATCATGAGTACATGAGCCTATGAGGACATCTGGAAGTCCAATGAACCTAACAGGATGCTTGTTCTTTCCCACCTAGAGATGACCCTTTTGTTCTTCCTACCACCTTTTTGCATAAGTTGGCATTGAACAGAAAGATGGAGAAAAATGCAACAGACAGATCCAGTTAATTAACTACAGTTAAGTAATGGTGGCATTAGTGGTAAAGAACCCACTGGCCAGTTCAGGAGACTAATAAGAGACAGGTTCAATCCCTGGGTCTGGATGATTCCTTAAAGTGCATGGCAACCTGCTCCAGTATTCTTGCCTGGAAAATCCCCATGGACAGAGGATCCTAGCAGGCTACACTCCACAGGGTCACAAAGAGTCAGACACAACTGAAGTGACTTGCCACACAAGCAACTAATAGGGCTTCCCAGGTAGGTCAGTGGTAAAGAATCTGCCTGCCAATGCAGGAGATGCAGGTTCAGTTCCTGGCTTGAGAAGAGCTCCTGAAGGAAGAAATGGCAACCCACTCCAGTATTCTTGCCTGGAGAATCCTATGGTCAGGCTTGCCTCTGATCTTATTTGCTAGGAAAAACATTCTGAATTGTTTGGAATATGAAAATAAGTCTATACTTATTCTAGCTACTTTAAAAGAGTTTTAAAATGTGAATGGTAGGCACCTAGAACCTCTAGGACTGTAAGCTCTACAGAGCCTGGCCCAGGTATGATCTACAGGATGGGATGGGGGTGAGGCATCAAATTTGGTTCAGAAATTTTAAGGAGAAATGATAATAAATATAGAGGCTAACTGGGCTGATCTAGACTGTACACATGGTCTGGTCATAGCAGGTTTTACATTCAACAGCAGTTCTTAGTATTTGGTGCCCCTACTATACTACTTGTTAAATACCTTGAAAATCACCCCTGAAGCTTACATTTATTAAAGTGCTTAATAAACACCAGGCACTATGCGAAGAGGTTTTATCCCCAAATTACAAGAATGATAAGTAAATACTCCCAATGATACACAGCGAAGTGGTAGAACTGGATATACAACCAGCTCCAGAGCCTGGCTGTCTGGCTCCACTGTCTGCCCACTCAACCACTCTTCTACTGCTTGCCCCAGAACAACAACAACAACAACAAACCCTAGTTCTGCAGTGTTTAAACAGATAACAGCATGTTGTTAGATTAACTTGAGCATTTTTGTAAATATATATTTATCCAAAAGACTGAAATAACTCTTCTTAATAATTGTTTTAGCCCTTTAAGTCATGTCAAACTCCTGGAAAGCATGAGTTTTGTGTTATTTATCTTTCTGTCTCCAGCACAAGGTGTCTTATATGGTAGGAGTCAGATAAATGCTTATGGAATAAATGAGTGAATGAGAAAATTAATGAACAGAGTGACTGGAAAATTACTTTTATATCTAAAAAAATGGCACTTTCCAAGGACATAAGACACCTTGACTCTAAATGGAGCCTAAGACAAATTATGTATTTATTACCAAGTGTGGTCAGCTAAAAGTTTTCAGATTAGAAATTAAAATAGTGAAAAGCAAGATAAAAATCAAAAAATACCATATTAAATAACAGCATACAAAACCAACCTTAAACAACACAGCCTCCCTTTCAAACATAAAGTGGGAAATTAAGCTATGAAATGAAAAGTTTTAATCAACTTCAGTATGCAATTGACTTCATTTTGATCCCGTTTTTTTCTTTCAAGGCCCACTGAATTCAGAAAGGCAGGTGTGTTACTCCAAACATAGGTGTGTACCATCTGGTCATGTTTATTAAACAGAAATAACAACTTGAATGATTTGTCTTTGTATTTTAAATGCTTTTATTATTCAATTCTGTCTTAATCATGTTTATTTTTCTTTAAATGCTACCTTTATAATATATTTAAATCATATAAGGGCTACTAAATAGAAAATCAGAAAAAAAAATATAGAGGCTAACTGGGCTGATCTAGACTGTACACATGGTCTGGTCATAGCAGGTTTTACATTCAACAGCAGTTCTTAGTATTTGGTGCCCCTACTATACTACTTGTTAAATACCTTGAAAATCACCCCTGAAGCTTACATTTATTAAAGTGCTTAATAAACACCAGGCACTATGCGAAGAGGTTTTATCCCCAAATTACAAGAATGATAAGTAAATACTCCCAATGATACACAGCGAAGTGGTAGAACTGGATATACAACCAGCTCCAGAGCCTGGCTGTCTGGCTCCACTGTCTGCCCACTCAACCACTCTTCTACTGCTTGCCCCAGAACAACAACAACAACAACAAACCCTAGTTCTGCAGTGTTTAAACAGATAACAGCATGTTGTTAGATTAACTTGAGCATTTTTGTAAATATATATTTATCCAAAAGACTGAAATAACTCTTCTTAATAATTGTTTTAGCCCTTTAAGTCATGTCAAACTCCTGGAAAGCATGAGTTTTGTGTTATTTATCTTTCTGTCTCCAGCACAAGGTGTCTTATATGGTAGGAGTCAGATAAATGCTTATGGAATAAATGAGTGAATGAGAAAATTAATGAACAGAGTGACTGGAAAATTACTTTTATATCTAAAAAAATGGCACTTTCCAAGGACATAAGACACCTTGACTCTAAATGGAGCCTAAGACAAATTATGTATTTATTACCAAGTGTGGTCAGCTAAAAGTTTTCAGATTAGAAATTAAAATAGTGAAAAGCAAGATAAAAATCAAAAAATACCATATTAAATAACAGCATACAAAACCAACCTTAAACAACACAGCCTCCCTTTCAAACATAAAGTGGGAAATTAAGCTATGAAATGAAAAGTTTTAATCAACTTCAGTATGCAATTGACTTCATTTTGATCCCGTTTTTTTCTTTCAAGGCCCACTGAATTCAGAAAGGCAGGTGTGTTACTCCAAAACATAGGTGTGTACCATCTGGTCATGTTTATTAAACAGAAATAACAACTTGAATGATTTGTCTTTGTATTTTAAATGTTAACATTTTAATTATTCACATTCTGTCTTAATCATGTTTATTTTTCTTTAAATGCTACCTTTATAATATATTTAAATCATATAAGGGCTACTAAATAGAAAATCAGAAAAAAAAAAACCTCCAGAATATATTTTCTGAAAATTGAGACTGTTAAACCCTCCTATTCCCATCTAGTCCAGACGTACACCTACTCATATTGAGTTTTACAAAGCTCAAATAAAACACTACAGTAAAATTCTCCTATCCCTTAGAACAGGTGATCTGAAACTAACTAAAAAAGAGGGTTTTTCTGCTTTCTTTCCTTTCTCAGTCTCAAAAACATGTTTGCCTACCAAAACCTAGAATGAGGCTTTCGTTTTAATTTCAATTGAGACAAATGTTAGAGTATTACTAGTCATCAACAGGCAGCAAAATTACTCATCCATTCCACTGAGATATCTTAGACTAGAAGACTCAACATATTTTCTCCCTTCTGAAAGGATTCTATGTGATGGGATTAAATTTCACAAATTCCAGAATACATTTACGATACGGGAATTTAAAATTTAATCCCTTTGCCATTCACTTTAGTTTTAAACAGCTTGTTTATCTTCTTCCCGCTAGCACAAAATGCGGCGCAGAAATGGAAACCAGATTTCTTTATGTAGTGAATTTCATGTGGTTTCCACATTTCTCCTGGCAGTTGTTTCCCAGCAGACATTCATCTAAAAAATTCTTCCATGAGTGATTTTTAAGTAAGATGGCATCTGCAGCATTCTGTGGCACGTTCTAAACACAGTCTCAAATGAATTACAAATGGTCTCTGCATTCTACTTTGCAGTTTACATTTAAAGTCTTTGTAAAGGTAAATAAAGATGTTAAAAATGTAATCTAGGAAGGTGATTTGGGGTGGCCTTGATTCCTGCTTAAGAAGGAATCTCCCTCCTTTGACGCTTCACATTCAGGAAAACCTCAGACTTACCACTATGTCTTTATTAATCTGTTTACATTTGGGAAGTCACTGTGCAGCATACATAGCAACTATAAGCATGGCCCCTGTCCTCCAGAAGTTTATAGTCAAGTGAAAAAGATGAGGTATAGACACCCAAACAAGTCAGACAACAGTTTGAAAAGGATCAACAGATCACAAACAACAATGAATGAATGAATGAAATGGACAATGAGGTCTATAAGGTTATATGGAAATAGCTGATATGCAATTTTCTCTGGAACTAAGAAAGTTAATTTAAAGCAAAATGATGTGGGGAATTCCCTGTTAGTCTAGTGAATAGGACTCAGAGCTTTCTCTCATATGTCCTAGGCTCAATTCCCAGTCAGGGAACTGAGATCCCATAAGCCATGTGGTGCTGCCACAAAATAAAAAAATTAAGTAAAACAGTATTTAGTTTTTAGATCAATCTAGAAATTCCACCATTCTCTATTCTCGCATATGAAGACATTTAATTTTTTTTTTTAATTTCAAAACTCACTACCTCTGAAGAGCATTATTTTAAACAGCACAGGAAGTAGAAGAAGAATTTAGTTTTAGAGCTATTAGTTTTCAATCTGTGCATATACAGGATTAGATGACTCTGAAAATTCAATGAGAAAAAACAAAATCCCATTAAACAGACTAATACATATATATTTTCACTGGTAGGTCAATTCTTTGATTCCTAAAGAAAGAAAAAAAAAAAAAACAGGAAGAGCTGGGGTTGGAGGGAAGAGGAGAGCTACAGAAAGTATCAGAGGAGAGGGTGGAGAGGGCAGAGATGTAAGACAAAATAGTAGGAAAGAGGAGGAGAAGAAATGAACAAAAGCTAAGACTAAGCCTATTCTTCTGAATGCATTTTGATCACTTCAGTAGAGGTACAGTATGGCACAATAATTCCCATTACTGTCTTTTGACACAATAACTGGTTTAATGAATATTTTCAGATCTTCCTTTCTTTAAATACTCAGCAGTACCACAGAAGTAGCCAAGGGTGGAACGGTATCTGCTACAGCGTCATGACTGCCAGCCCCAAGGCAGTCCGGTCACAACCCCCTCCTAACCTCAGACTTACCACTATGTCTTTATTAATCTGTTTACATTTGGGAAGTCACTGTGCAGCATACATAGCAACTATAAGCATGGCCCCTGTCCTCCAGAAGTTTATAGTCAAGTGAAAAAGATGAGGTATAGACACCCAAACAAGTCAGACAACAGTTTGAAAAGGATCAACAGATCACAAACAACAATGAATGAATGAATGAAATGGACAATGAGGTCTATAAGGTTATATGGAAATAGCTGATATGCAATTTTCTCTGGAACTAAGAAAGTTAATTTAAAGCAAAATGATGTGGGGAATTCCCTGTTAGTCTAGTGAATAGGACTCAGAGCTTTCTCTCATATGTCCTAGGCTCAATTCCCAGTCAGGGAACTGAGATCCCATAAGCCATGTGGTGCTGCCACAAAATAAAAAAATTAAGTAAAACAGTATTTAGTTTTTAGATCAATCTAGAAATTCCACCATTCTCTATTCTCGCATATGAAGACATTTAATTTTTTTTTTTAATTTCAAAACTCACTACCTCTGAAGAGCATTATTTTAAACAGCACAGGAAGTAGAAGAAGAATTTAGTTTTAGAGCTATTAGTTTTCAATCTGTGCATATACAGGATTAGATGACTCTGAAAATTCAATGAGAAAAAACAAAATCCCATTAAACAGACTAATACATATATATTTTCACTGGTAGGTCAATTCTTTGATTCCTAAAGAAAGAAAAAAAAAAAAAACAGGAAGAGCTGGGGTTGGAGGGAAGAGGAGAGCTACAGAAAGTATCAGAGGAGAGGGTGGAGAGGGCAGAGATGTAAGACAAAATAGTAGGAAAGAGGAGGAGAAGAAATGAACAAAAGCTAAGACTAAGCCTATTCTTCTGAATGCATTTTGATCACTTCAGTAGAGGTACAGTATGGCACAATAATTCCCATTACTGTCTTTTGACACAATAACTGGTTTAATGAATATTTTCAGATCTTCCTTTCTTTAAATACTCAGCAGTACCACAGAAGTAGCCAAGGGTGGAACGGTATCTGCTACAGCGTCATGACTGCCAGCCCCAAGGCAGTCCGGTCACAACTCTCCTAACGGGTGCTCTATGAACTGTTGAAGAATGTTTTCAAAAACATCCCAGTTTATTTTATCTATCATTATTATCTAAATCAGACCTTCTCCCTATCACCTCCTCCCAACCATCTCTCATATGACAAATGGGAAAATGGCAAAGCTGAACTAGTACCAATCAATCTTGGTGCTGCTTCTCTTACACCTCAGTTGGATCCAAGAAAGCAAAGGCAGAATTTAACATCAAAGCAGTAAAATTTGTACAAGATGAAAATTTGAGATCAAATACAATTCATTTTTTTGATCTGTACAAATACTAAATCACCAAACACCTGCTCAAGGCATTGAGCAACTTGGCTTTAATGGTTTCACCATAAATGTTCATTGGAGGGCTTCCCTGGTGATCCAGGGAAGGACACCTCCTTGCAGTGCAAGGGGCACTGGTTCTATCCCCCTGGCTTGGGAAGTGATCAATCCCGGCTTGGTCCTGCCGTGGAGCAGCTGGACCGATGTGTCTAACTAACGAGCCAGAGCTATGGAGCACATGCACCCAGAGTTGGTGCTCTGCTAGAAGAGAGGTCACTGCAATGAGAGGTCCACGCAGGCCAAGGAACAAAGATGAATGGAAATAGATCAATGAAAGATCAATAGAAGTGGCCCCAAAAAATGTTAGCTTGAAACATCTGTTGATGTAGGTAAGCAAAGGGAACTGTATTACAGGAACAGTCTTACAAAGAACAGTTTTTAAAAGGTCTTTCGAAAGAGTTTCCGTCACTATATATATATATATATATATATATATATATATTATATACACAAAAACTCAGTAAAACTCTTTTATACTGAATATGAAGGAAATATGTGCTGAGGGACTTTTTACTTAAATTACTTTTTTTCTTCTTAATTAATTCCCCACAGTTTTAATTGGGGAATTGTGGGAATTCTCTGGTGGGCCAGTGGTTAGGATTCCTTGCTTCTACTGCAGGAAACATGGATTCAATCCCTAGTCTTGAACTAAGAACCTGCAAGCTGATCAGAGTATCAGGCAATATGATACATTCAGGAAATCCTGCACATACAGGCAAATGCACTGAAAATGATACACTATAGGAATGCAATGGAAGTGGCAGTCAACTAAATGAGTCTGAATATATAGAGTATTGTCAAAGCAAAATAAAATTAAAAAAAATAATAAAATGAAGAGTTAACAATAACATATTAGAGCCAACCTAACCAATAGGAGCATTAACGGAGGACTAACACCAAGTATTTTATGATCTGAAGACAGAGGTGTAACTGCAATTCTATTGATTTAGAAAATAGGCAGGACAAAATTTTCTGGAAAAGAACTCCCATTGATTTTCTTGTTTTTTTTAATGGTTAAAAAAATGAGGGGTTCAACTTTCTAAAAACTAACAATTTGAAGTGTAGTACTGAAAATTCCATGGGCTGGAATCACGAAAAAGAGGTAAGTATCCTCACACTGGCTTCATGACTGGCAGAAGGCAGTTACTTTTAGAAAAATCAAAAGATTCCTTGTATCCAGCTTATTCTGTTTTCTCTGTTCAGAAAACTTGAATAATAATAATAGTAAAGAATTTTCAGTTCTTTTAGATCTTTGATGAGCTTCTCAGTAATAATTTCATGAGGCCTTGAAAATGCAAAGTGAATTCTAAGCATGGGCTCCAGTGAATTGATGCACACACTGGGCCAGACTGCAGCTGAGGCCACCCCCAAACATTTTCAGTGGGGTCTAGATCCCTTAAAGAAGACTAGTTCCCCAATAAAACTAATCAATATCTCAACTAGTTTTCCAACAAAACAAGCCAATAGATACTTTATATAGATATTTGAGATCAAAAGCAATTGTAATACATCCTGGCCAATAAAATTCAAGACTAGTTCTTCCTAGAAAAGACTAAGATGAAATTGAAATGAAATACCATAGCGCTAGCAAAAACATTTTGCTACAAGGCAGAAGATTGGGAGTCAACTTCCCAAACCAAACCAAACCAAACCAATCAGACACAAAGTGCGCGTACAGTGTCTAGCTGCAATCAGTTGTAGATCCACCTGTAGAAAAAACAAGCCCCTTAATGTTGCATTGGTAAAATGACAGAGGTTATTTCCTACCTAATTTTCACCTATTAACCTTCATCTGGTGCTATAAAGCTCTGGGAAGCAGAGTTATTTTTTCTTTTTAAATAATGAAATGTGCGTCCACTAAAACTAAGGTCTAAGATTACAGAAAACATTCACATGCTTTAGCTTTTTAAATGGGAAAAGAATTGATTCTGATGTTGGCAATTCTCATACAGAGATCTGGTTTAGTTTAAAAGTATATAAGGATATTGATATATAAAAACATTTATAAATTATATAAACATTTACAAAGTGTATAAATATATACACACACATGCACTTATACATGCTTACACATTTATACACATGCATTTAAATACATACATGCAAAACTATAATAAAAGCAGATAAAGGAGAGGAAGATCATTACTGAGTTTTCAAAGAGTTTCTCCAAAAGGTTATCTTAAGAACCTTCTCCCACTCGTGTGTTTTTAAAAATCCCATTGCCTTCCTTTCAGAATCAAGTATTTTGCTCAATTTTCACTTGTTTTACACACAGATGATTTATTTACCCAATGAAATTATAAATATCTTGAGGAAAATAACACTTTTCTTCCTAAACAGTACTAGCTGTTTGCTTGCGTACTGGAGTCATAGGACCTGGTTTTGAATAGAGGGTCAGCAACTGAATCAAGGGTCTTCTGGGGTGACTCGATGGTAAAGAACCCATCTTTCAATGCAAGAGACTCAGGTTCAGTCCCTGGATCAGGAAGATCCCCTGGAGAAGGAAATGACAACGCACTCCAGGCTTCTTGCCTGGAGAATCCCATGAACAGAAGAGCCTGGCAGGCTACAGTCCATGGGGTCACAAAAGAGTTGGACATGACTGAGTGATAAACTACAACAACTGAATCAAGATGGGGCCTGGCTGTGCCTTAACAACAGCACATACCCTGCATGAGGCCTTCCTCAGTCCTGATCCAAGCTTTTTTCACACATTATCCCTTTCAGTACTCAGAGAAACCCTGTTTTACAGATGAGGAAAGTAGAGCTCAGAATATTGTAGAAAAAACAAGCCCCTTAATGTTGCATTGGTAAAATGACAGAGGTTATTTCCTACCTAATTTTCACCTATTAACCTTCATCTGGTGCTATAAAGCTCTGGGAAGCAGAGTTATTTTTTCTTTTTAAATAATGAAATGTGCGTCCACTAAAACTAAGGTCTAAGATTACAGAAAACATTCACATGCTTTAGCTTTTTAAATGGGAAAAGAATTGATTCTGATGTTGGCAATTCTCATACAGAGATCTGGTTTAGTTTAAAAGTATATAAGGATATTGATATATAAAAACATTTATAAATTATATAAACATTTACAAAGTGTATAAATATATACACACACATGCACTTATACATGCTTACACATTTATACACATGCATTTAAATACATACATGCAAAACTATAATAAAAGCAGATAAAGGAGAGGAAGATCATTACTGAGTTTTCAAAGAGTTTCTCCAAAAGGTTATCTTAAGAACCTTCTCCCACTCGTGTGTTTTTAAAAATCCCATTGCCTTCCTTTCAGAATCAAGTATTTTGCTCAATTTTCACTTGTTTTACACACAGATGATTTATTTACCCAATGAAATTATAAATATCTTGAGGAAAATAACACTTTTCTTCCTAAACAGTACTAGCTGTTTGCTTGCGTACTGGAGTCATAGGACCTGGTTTTGAATAGAGGGTCAGCAACTGAATCAAGGGTCTTCTGGGGTGACTCGATGGTAAAGAACCCATCTTTCAATGCAAGAGACTCAGGTTCAGTCCCTGGATCAGGAAGATCCCCTGGAGAAGGAAATGACAACGCACTCCAGGCTTCTTGCCTGGAGAATCCCATGAACAGAAGAGCCTGGCAGGCTACAGTCCATGGGGTCACAAAAGAGTTGGACATGACTGAGTGATAAACTACAACAACTGAATCAAGATGGGGGCCTGGCTGTGCCTTAACAACAGCACATACCCTGCATGAGGCCTTCCTCAGTCCTGATCCAAGCTTTTTTCACACATTATCCCTTTCAGTACTCAGAGAAACCCTGTTTTACAGATGAGGAAAGTAGAGCTCAGAATATTGTAGTTAAACAACTGCCAAGGTTTCTAAATAGTAAGTTGTGAAGTCAGGACTCAAACTCACGCTCTCCAGTTCCAAAACCCTCAGCCTGCACTGACTCTTGGGGCCTCCCCTTAATCTGCATGAAGAAATCCTACCTTTCAGGGTAGTTGGATTAAATTATATTAAATTACATCACAGGTGAAAAACTAGCATGGAGGCCTGGTAGAAAATAAGTCTTAAAAGAAAAAGTACTACCAAGAAACAAAACAAACCTTTAAAAACGGAAAACGGTACTTTTTCCTTTTTCTACCACTTTCACACTGCAGTCCTGAATGTCAATGAAGTTACATAATCTGATTCTGCATGGCAAATTGAAGCAATTTTTGGTTAATATGGAAATTAAGTGATCTTAAGTGATTTTATAGTGATTCATACTCATTTACAACATGGAAATAACCTTTCAACATTAACTAATTTATACACCAAGTGCTTTTGTTTGTCTATAAAAGTAAATTCTCATGGTGGCATGAAAAGAAGCACTTTAATATGGTCCCACATACCCCTTAAATAAATTCTCTGCAGAATGAACAGAACTGGGAAGCCAGTTAAGGCAACCTTAATATTCTCAACTAAACAGGTTTATGTTGGAGTTAACGTCTTTTGTGATTCATATATGTGATTTGTATTTCCCTTCTGAATATGCCAAAAGATTATAAATCCTAAATAAAGATACTGTGGCAGGTAGCATATAGATATGCCTATCACCACAAAGACTTGGAGCTTCTATAATGATCCACTGCATAATTATAGGTATTCTGAATAAAGCAGAAAGCTCTCTTCACACACATATTTCCTTGTAGACAATATGCTTCACTTGCAGCCCCAGCCACAGACATGTGTGCTATCTGAGCCTATGGGATGCGCACATAGATTTCTTTCCCTTTTTTGATACCACACATGCTTGTTTCGGAGTTGCACTAAGGAAATAAACTATTGGTGATGTCAAAAGACATCGCCTTCCTCAGTCCTGACAGCTTTTTCACACATTATCCCTTTCAGTACTCAGAGAAACCCTGTTTTACAGATGAGGAAAGTAGAGCTCAGAATATTGTAGTTAAACAACTGCCAAGGTTTCTAAATAGTAAGTTGTGAAGTCAGGACTCAAACTCACGCTCTCCAGTTCCAAAACCCTCAGCCTGCACTGACTCTTGGGGCCTCCCCTTAATCTGCATGAAGAAATCCTACCTTTCAGGGTAGTTGGATTAAATTATATTAAATTACATCACAGGTGAAAAACTAGCATGGAGGCCTGGTAGAAAATAAGTCTTAAAAGAAAAAGTACTACCAAGAAACAAAACAAACCTTTAAAAACGGAAAACGGTACTTTTTCCTTTTTCTACCACTTTCACACTGCAGTCCTGAATGTCAATGAAGTTACATAATCTGATTCTGCATGGCAAATTGAAGCAATTTTTGGTTAATATGGAAATTAAGTGATCTTAAGTGATTTTATAGTGATTCATACTCATTTACAACATGGAAATAACCTTTCAACATTAACTAATTTATACACCAAGTGCTTTTGTTTGTCTATAAAAGTAAATTCTCATGGTGGCATGAAAAGAAGCACTTTAATATGGTCCCACATACCCCTTAAATAAATTCTCTGCAGAATGAACAGAACTGGGAAGCCAGTTAAGGCAACCTTAATATTCTCAACTAAACAGGTTTATGTTGGAGTTAACGTCTTTTGTGATTCATATATGTGATTTGTATTTCCCTTCTGAATATGCCAAAAGATTATAAATCCTAAATAAAGATACTGTGGCAGGTAGCATATAGATATGCCTATCACCACAAAGACTTGGAGCTTCTATAATGATCCACTGCATAATTATAGGTATTCTGAATAAAGCAGAAAGCTCTCTTCACACACATATTTCCTTGTAGACAATATGCTTCACTTGCAGCCCCAGCCACAGACATGTGTGCTATCTGAGCCTATGGGATGCGCACATAGATTTCTTTCCCTTTTTTGATACCACACATGCTTGTTTCGGAGTTGCACTAAGGAAATAAACTATTGGTGATGTCAAAAGACATCAGGAGTCAATATTCTAAAACTGTCAGTGACCTGAGGACACCATATTTCTCCTGTCCGAGTGAGCCAATACTCATTTTAAAGTCTGATTGTAACATGGAATTCAATAAGAGTTCATAGTACGTAGCATTCAGATGATGCTCGTCAGCTTTTAAGGGTTGAATCAGGCAGCAGACTGCATTCCTAGTACGCTCTCACTTAAAATCTGCCTGAAAAGGCCAGCACCAATTTTCCAATCCTTTTTTTTTTTTTTACCTCCCCCTAAAGATTTCAAGACACTGCTTCAAATTTTACTGGAGTCATAAATCATATATTTACCTTCATGTGACTGGTTTTCAATGGAGCCAGAGTTTGTAAGGTTGGTCTGCCGGATGTATTATGTTACTAAAATATAGAAATGGCTGCCGTGCACGCCAGTGGTTAGTAAAACTCGAAGACGTAACATTATCTTTCTCAACTGATTTGAGGAAAGAATGTTCATAAAATATTTACTGATTTTGGTTAGGGGCTGATTTCTGAATAAACAGACTCAGCAATGGAAATTGTAAAGACCGAAAAAACAAAATATGCGTTAGTAAATGTACGTTTTAAAATCAACTGCCTCACAATCTTTGCCTTTTGCAAGCATTTTGAAGACTGTAAAATCAGTTGCATTAAGCTTATGATTTATAGGTGCTCTAATATAACTTCTTTTTCAGTTGTTGAAAATCTGTTCACTCTTCTGGACTATCTCTCCTCTGTTTTACAGCCTCTGATGTTACATCTCTGGCTAAGAAGGCACTTCTCTGTAGTTACGTGAAGGCAGCCATTTGTTTGAGAGTCAGAAAAGAAGAGAAAAAGGGAAAGCTTTGCTACAACAAATCTCTCAATCCTTTCGGGCCCTAACACAAATAGGAAACACTGGCCACCAGAAGACACCATTGCCTCCAATAAAAAAAAAAAAAAAAAAAGTGCTAATCCATACAACATAAAGCCACACTAAGTGGGGTTATCTTCCCTAATTTGCAATGAACTGGGGTCAACTAGATTTTTATCTCAAATACAAACTGGGAAGGAGAAAACAACAAGACAGGAAACACTACATCTTGGTTAGATCCTGCTCCTCACACAAGATTGTAAAACTGATAGCTACACAGGATGCTTCCAGAAGATTAGAAGACCAAAAATAAGCAAGGAAATATGACTGGTCCAAGGTTTACAATTATTTCTAAAAGAATAGTGCAACCTGATACTTAACTGTGGTGCACATATATTTTAAAAATTGTACCATATTTCCCATTTAAGATAAAAAATAAGACACCTTTAATTCTTGAATTATTGTCATGATAGACATTTGATTGCAAACCATATGGTTACTACATAGCTTTTATTCATTTTTTGATAGTTTACCAAATGGCTTACTTTAGGTTAAAGAAAGTACACACCATTTCTGCCTTCAATTAATACAGTCTCCTAGAAGGAAAAAATCCAAATATGTGAATAATGACAATATGTTAATACAAAGCTAAAAGAAGACTGCAGATAACTGAAACTATTAACAGGAAATGTTAACTGTTATACAAATTCAATAGGGAAAAAATTTATCTGTGTGGGCTAACAATATGCTTCTCAGCACAGGACTCTGAGTTAGAAAATACTGAGTTCTGCTACTTATCATAATTACAGGAAGTAATATGCTTAACTTCTCTGAGCCTCAATTTCACTATGAACAAAATGGGAATGATAATATTTACCCCATAATGTTATAAGAAATTAATCCATTGCACATGAAAGGATCTTGCCATCTATAAAGAAGCTATAAAATGACCATTCAGAAGGTGGTATAAGGATTTACATCAAACCGTTACCATTAATTTGAAAAAGCAGAGAGTGTCAGGATTGGAGGGAAAGATTATTAACTTTTCTTTCCATACTTTCTATTATTTGAACTTTGATAATGCCCACATACTGATGTCATAACCAAAACAAGCAAAGTGGGGTTATCTTCCCTAATTTGCAATGAACGGGGTCAACTAGATTTTTATCTCAAATACAAACTGGGAAGGAGAAAACAACAAGACAGGAAACACTACATCTTGGTTAGATCCTGCTCCTCACACAAGATTGTAAAACTGATAGCTACACAGGATGCTTCCAGAAGATTAGAAGACCAAAAATAAGCAAGGAAATATGACTGGTCCAAGGTTTACAATTATTTCTAAAAGAATAGTGCAACCTGATACTTAACTGTGGTGCACATATATTTTAAAAATTGTACCATATTTCCCATTTAAGATAAAAAATAAGACACCTTTAATTCTTGAATTATTGTCATGATAGACATTTGATTGCAAACCATATGGTTACTACATAGCTTTTATTCATTTTTTGATAGTTTACCAAATGGCTTACTTTAGGTTAAAGAAAGTACACACCATTTCTGCCTTCAATTAATACAGTCTCCTAGAAGGAAAAAATCCAAATATGTGAATAATGACAATATGTTAATACAAAGCTAAAAGAAGACTGCAGATAACTGAAACTATTAACAGGAAATGTTAACTGTTATACAAATTCAATAGGGAAAAAATTTATCTGTGTGGGCTAACAATATGCTTCTCAGCACAGGACTCTGAGTTAGAAAATACTGAGTTCTGCTACTTATCATAATTACAGGAAGTAATATGCTTAACTTCTCTGAGCCTCAATTTCACTATGAACAAAATGGGAATGATAATATTTACCCCATAATGTTATAAGAAATTAATCCATTGCACATGAAAGGATCTTGCCATCTATAAAGAAGCTATAAAATGACCATTCAGAAGGTGGTATAAGGATTTACATCAAACCGTTACCATTAATTTGAAAAAGCAGAGAGTGTCAGGATTGGAGGGAAAGATTATTAACTTTTTCTTTCCATACTTTCTATTATTTGAACTTTGATAATGCCCACATACTGATGTCATAACCAAAACAAGCAAAGCTGTTACCAGTGCTATCTGAAGTGGGCATAGCTGTATGGCACAAAATATTCTAACTATAAACACCAATAACACTGTTTCTCTATATATACATAAAAACAAAACTCAGTTCTAATTTTAATCTAAGAATTTCTAAAATTATAGAAATTTGCCAGGCTTGAGAATGATAACCAACTGAAACAGCACTCCCTTTTCACGACATTTTCAAAAACAGCAGATTTTGTAGCCGCCCCAGACCATCCACTGATTCAAACAATCACTTCTGTCAATACCTTTTGAAATAATTCGGGTAAATAGCATTAGTTCTCCAAGGCAAGCCTTTGTCAGTTCTAACTGTTTTTAGAACCCATCACATTTTATATATTTAACTGACATCCTTACAGACATAGAAAAGTCCTCAGAACATTTCTAAGTGAATGCCAGGGCTTCCCATATAAAGGCATGGCAGACTCATTAGATAGAACTTGGTCACAGACTAGCATTCCTAACATTAGAAGTAAGTGTGAGCTCTCTGAGGGCAGCAATTGTACCTTTTTCATCTGAATGTCAGTCCCTGGCATTGTGACCAGCCCAGGAGTAGGCAAGAATAAATATTTGTTGAACTATTTGGAAGAAAACTTTCCTTACTCTGAGGCCCATTAAGATGGCCATATATGCTAAGGAGAACATAACATTTCCAGTTGTTTTTGAAAATCACTTAAAGTGCTTCAAATGCAGCAAAGGTAAGTATAAAATTGAGTTACTCGAATAAAATGTCATAAAAAGCGGTATTTGAGAAACAGATTTCTCCTATATTTTAAAAGCATAGATGTGTGAGCTAAGATGAAATCATGGGGCAGACTGATTGGGTATATTACGGCCCATCATTCATATGAACTGGAATGCCCTATTATAAGAAATTAATCCATTGCACATGAAAGGATCTTGCCATCTATAAAGAAGCTATAAAATGACCATTCAGAAGGTGGTATAAGGATTTACATCAAACCGTTACCATTAATTTGAAAAAGCAGAGAGTGTCAGGATTGGAGGGAAAGATTATTAACTTTTTCTTTCCATACTTTCTATTATTTGAACTTTGATAATGCCCACATACTGATGTCATAACCAAAACAAGCAAAGCTGTTACCAGTGCTATCTGAAGTGGGCATAGCTGTATGGCACAAAATATTCTAACTATAAACACCAATAACACTGTTTCTCTATATATACATAAAAACAAAACTCAGTTCTAATTTTAATCTAAGAATTTCTAAAATTATAGAAATTTGCCAGGCTTGAGAATGATAACCAACTGAAACAGCACTCCCTTTTCACGACATTTTCAAAAACAGCAGATTTTGTAGCCGCCCCAGACCATCCACTGATTCAAACAATCACTTCTGTCAATACCTTTTGAAATAATTCGGGTAAATAGCATTAGTTCTCCAAGGCAAGCCTTTGTCAGTTCTAACTGTTTTTAGAACCCATCACATTTTATATATTTAACTGACATCCTTACAGACATAGAAAAGTCCTCAGAACATTTCTAAGTGAATGCCAGGGCTTCCCATATAAAGGCATGGCAGACTCATTAGATAGAACTTGGTCACAGACTAGCATTCCTAACATTAGAAGTAAGTGTGAGCTCTCTGAGGGCAGCAATTGTACCTTTTTCATCTGAATGTCAGTCCCTGGCATTGTGACCAGCCCAGGAGTAGGCAAGAATAAATATTTGTTGAACTATTTGGAAGAAAACTTTCCTTACTCTGAGGCCCATTAAGATGGCCATATATGCTAAGGAGAACATAACATTTCCAGTTGTTTTTGAAAATCACTTAAAGTGCTTCAAATGCAGCAAAGGTAAGTATAAAATTGAGTTACTCGAATAAAATGTCATAAAAAGCGGTATTTGAGAAACAGATTTCTCCTATATTTTAAAAAGCATAGATGTGTGAGCTAAGATGAAATCATGGGGCAGACTGATTGGAAATACCTTTCGTCAGCCGTTGAAAAATTCCCAAGGCATGTTTCATCAATATAAATGTTCACTAGCAGAGGGCAGAGGGAAGGCTCTCACTGGTTGTGGCAGGAACAAGCCCATTCCTGAAATGCTGGATTCCTGGCTGACTACTGTCCCACTGACTCACGGATACTCTATGATAATTTATAAATAAGCATATAGATACTCAAAAAAGATTGAGTTGGTATCCACATGTAATGAGACTATTAGATCGTATGTAGTCACACTTGCATATTTTCAGCATTATGTAATACCGTAAAGTAGCAACAGGGGAAAAAAGGAATTGAGGCACACTAGGGTTGCTCAACCACTGCGGAACAGGCCTTGAAAACACAGGCGTGGAAGCAGAAGTACAATGAGAGGAAGTAATCCCTCCAAATTTCCATTGATGATTTAAATCTCTCTGTGAACGATGTACCTACTGCTAATATCTTAGTTTCATCCTAAACTGCTGGAAAACTCATTTTCATTTTATTCAATCTTCTTCCCCAGGTGAGCAGAGCTTGTAATAACTTTTGAACCCTTTAATGATATGTTGATTCAAGAGAAGACATTTAACCACAAGCAAATGCTTTGAGGTAATTCTCACTTGAAGCCTTTCGAAATATTCAATCCAAAATATTTTAGAGAGATTTTTCGGCTTCTAAAAAGTATTGCAGACAGTCAGCAGAAATGAATTGCTTTGGCTGTACTTCTTGAAAGGATTCTAAGCTTCTTAGTTTGGCTATTCATATTTGGAAGCTATCTAGAAATTTTCTCACATTTTGATCTCTTGGAAGGGCTATTAATCAAGCTCTTGTTTAAGACAACTCAAGCCTCAATCAGAATACTATGTAGGGGAAGTCAGAGAACTGGAAAATCAGAATATTCAACAGAATATATAATTGAAAACGTCACCAAGGGAAAAAAAGTAGATGCCAGTGAACTGATATGTTATAACCTTTGGTCAAGCAGTGCTTGGCTAATTTCAACAGATTTAATTAACCAGCAATAAAACTAAGAAGTAGAAAACCATTGAAACAAAACAAAAGTATTAACACCGAATCAGGAATTACCAGTGGAAAAAAAAAAAACAGTGCTGTACCTAATAGCATGGATCTACCAGAGGCAATCTGTTAGGAGACCGGAGTCGTTATTTCATAGCGGAGGCTTGAAATCAAAACTTTTTAAGTTTCTTTAGGTCAAGCTATAGCACAGCATTCGGAGAGTCAGCCAAAATCGCTGAGGAAGGCCACATGTGGAACTAATTACTCATGGAGAGGCCATGACAAAGAACATTTCTCCAGACTTTTCATGGGGGCTTCACTTTCAGGAAGTTACTATAATTACTGTTCAAGTCTAGATCAGCCTGCAAGCCGCTGACAGATCCAACAGACAGGAGGAGGAGGAGGAGGAGGGAAAGAGAAAGAGAGAGGAAAAAAAAAAAGAACTTATCTGCCCTTTCTGACGAGTGGAATACCAGAAAATAAAGTACCACAGGAAAGCTCAAAAAGGTTTCCAAACGAGCCCTGGCTTCCAGTGTTCAACTCTCTGTTTACTTTGTTATCTATCCTTCTATCTTCAAATGACTTTTCTAGCCTGGATCGGACAGCAAATCTGTACTTCTACACTAACTCACTTTCAGTTGGCCACAGCAGGACCGTACATCTCAACTCTTTTTTTTACAGCTTTTCCATACTGGGGCCCACTTCCTGCCCAGTTGAGGAAAAAAATCTGGCCTGAAGATGAAATGACTGCTTAACATTACACTAAAACATCTGGTACCATTTTATGCACAGACCCATGTCTGAGAGCAGGCGATTCTAGCGGTCTCTCCAGCGGCACAGCGCATACCCAAACCTCCCCAGGGTGACATCATCCCATATATGGACTCTCCAGCCCAGCCCTCCCCCTTTTCCTGGTCCTAAATTCATTGCCAGTTCCTCAGTCTGCAGCAAATGTGCCACGTCAAGACTGGAAATCACAGCCCTTGAGTCTCAGTCGGGGCAGCAGAATTCGGGGGGGAAGCCGAATGCAACCCCTGGTGCAGGAAGGGAGGCTTTTCCCTGAGACCGGGAGAGGATTTTAAGTGAATAGATGGAAGCTTCTGGAGATCCTGCTCCGTCGCCCCAGTGTTCAGACTACCTGTTCAGGACAATGCCGTTGTACAGTAGTCTGCACATTGGTTAGACTGGGCAAGGGAGAGCAACGCCGTGGACAGCTGGGGACAAAAGTTGCTGTTTCCAAGGAGAAGACATTTGTTTGCTCCTTTTTTGAATCTCATGTCCAGTGTTTTTCTTCACAGGTTTTGCACAGTAGGGGCCAGGAAGCCCTCGGGGACACTGCCGAGAAAGGACTGCTCAAGGGAAGACCTGTGGGTAAGGCCTTCCTGACTGCTCACCTGGGCGGTGACTAGGAGAGCCCAGGTGGGGAAGTCAATGATTTGCTTTCACATGCGAGAGAAACTGAGGCATGACTGTGACAGATAGGTGTGCATTTAGTTTTAAAAGAGCCACCATGTGTGCTACATAGCGAACTGCTAGATGTTATTCAATTTCTGAAGAGTTTAAGTATTTTCTTAAATTTAAAGCTTTTCCCACTTCAAACTGAAATATGAAAAAAGCTCCAAACACTTAAGAATAATTTAATGAGGCTAGTTTTGAATTGTTGAAACTGACAATCCAGAGACCTAAAAACTTATGTGAATGAGAGCTGAAGTATAACTTTTAGCATCCCGAGATTGAATCCATTTTGCCCCAAAGCAAAGACTACTTGCTATTTTTAAAATGCTATGTGAATACTGCTTTTCTTAAATGTTATATGATACAAATATCAGGAATAATAGCATCTAACAATAAAAGGAGAGGCTGCCAAGAATTTTTGCCTACCAGACAATACAGATGGTACTGGTTCAGAAAAGAGCACCAACCCAGAACTTACTGAGTCAGCAACCAAATAAATCGGAGAATAAAGACTGCAATATTTAGATATTCTAATGTATATCTCTGTATTACATTAAAAACAAATCTAAGAATGTTTGATAACTGCTGGTCAGCTGAGCCCTCATGGCTATATTTTACAATGCTTCTATTTCTCTGAGCACTTAAAATGATAAGGTACTTTGTCTAGAAACCCACTGATAAAAAAGGAATTTGTAAACGAAAGCAAAGTTTTCTTTGGTCAGTTTCCAGCTGTCCTGGGGGTGAAGGAGGGTGGGAGAAGGGGAGGAAGGTGGGAGGGAGGAAAACCCTCAAGCTGAATGAAATCCCAATAGAGAGAATAGAGAAAGTCTGGGCTGCAATCCGTGCAATACAATCCATGCTGAACTTTAGTGATGGGTCCCTTAAAGAACGTTCTGGAAAAAAATGTTATTGCCTTAATTCTGACTTATATCTACCCCAAACAATTCTATATAATGAAAATATCTGTTCTTCAGGCTCTTTTGTCCTCCTTTAAATTCTGTCATGGTACAGTGGTTCCTTAACAAATCCTTTTCCAAATCATACATTTTCCAACAATTCAAACATTGTCACAAGTTCTCTGGCAAAACATTTTATTACCAAAGGTTCCCCATGTTATCTTTTGTCAAAATAATCTATTTTTAAAATTGCCACTTTGAATATTCCAAAACTAGTACAAAAGTATTCTCTTTTATTCATGGTTTTTAGCTAAATTATTAAAAGTGAGGATTTATTTGAGCTATTTTCTCCATTTAAATGATATAATAATGTCATTCTCCCCCCATTTTTTCTATTGTATTTTGGAGGTTTCCATATTAATAGTTTTTAACAGAACAAGTAAGATTTTTTTTTTAATCTACAGTTTTATTTTTTTACATAGGAAAACAAAAAGACATCTATTAAGTAACTTTATGAAAGCTTATTTGTTCAAGTATTTGTAAGCCAGATTTTTTTCAAGTAGTTGTAAAACTATATCAAATAGTAAAATTAGTATATTTTTACTATTTGATAAATAGTTACTAAAGACGATAGCCATTAAGTAGTTTGGCAATACTTAAGAATTTTCAAATTTGGAGTTTTTTGTTTTGTGTTTTTACTCCATAGAATAGTTGAATTTCCTAACTTGCTTTCATTTCATGTAGGTTTACTTTAAATGTCTTTCTTCATGTTAAGTGGTCTTTGTATTTTAAAGAAATAAATCACCACTGGTTCCTCATCTATTTTTTCCCTCAGGGTGACTTTTAGTCTGGAGACAGAGGGGGCCCGATGGTGTCCTTGGCATAAGTACAGAAGCAGGAATATAAGAATTAATTTGCAAAAACTGTAGCCGAGGAGACCCTGTATGTGCTCGGTGGAGTTCTGGCAATCCATTTTTGATGCGAGCTTTTAACAAATGAGAAGGAATAGTATGTAATTTTAAATAGAATGAAATAAATTAAAAATCAAAAGTAAAAGCTCACTTTATAAATCACTGCTGACTAAAGGCAGGATAGGCATTTATGCGCTGATATATATACCAACATGTATAAACACACGTATGATAAAATAACCTTATCTATTTCCAGGGTAATTAGTGTAATCTTTAACTTTATTTTGATATTACTTTGTAAGGTAATATACAAATATTGTAGGGATCAAGGGATCTATTCCAGAGGAAAGTAACCAACAATGAACATCTACTAAAACTACCCCCGGATATAATGGTAAGTATAAGTATAATATTAAATACTGTACATCGTGAGACAGATAAAATCATTTGCAAGGTCTGTCCAAACTCTACGTCTTAGAAACTTAGTAAGTTATTTTGCATTTTAGCATATGGTAATTGATACGTCAGACCAGTTATTGAGCAAAAGGGAGAATTTTTTCCACTATCTAAGAAAAGGAAATTCAGAGCCCTTCCTTTAACACCATCATTTCTTAATTAGAAAAGGATCAATATAAAACAGTTTATTTACATTTTCAGCTCCCGCTGTTTTGTTTTTTAAGCCATAGGTCTCAAAACCAAAGAAAATGTATTTACAATGGGGCAAAATTTCACACTGATCACTTTCCTGCCATTGTCAATAGGTTTAATGTCTTTCCTGCTTGGTATTTGAGCTTTCCGCCAAGATAATGTGTTTATATTTTTTAAAAAACCCAAAAAATACTATCTACCCCACCTCTCACCCCACAGACCACCCAAGTTTTTCACTCTGTGAGAAAGAGTTCTGGCGAAAACACCTAATGAAGGAATCTTCTTCCCTCAACGCTTCCCCCCTCCCTTTTTCTAGTTGAAGTCTTAAAGCTGTTATAGGACATAAAAGAAAATACAACTTGGTAATGTAAAAAAGTTCACTTATCCACTAGCCCCATCCTGGCTAAATAGAAGTCAAAGCTTTTGATTACTCTATAGGAAATCTGCTCTTTAAAAGCAACCCATTTTCCTCTTCTATAAGGAGACCATCCCACCCATTCTCAATAATGTCTAAATAATAATTGAGACCATCACATAATGCTAAATAACTAAAATTTTTTTTCAAAAGTAAAGCTCACTTTATAAATCACTGCTGACTAAAGGCAGGATAGGCATTTATGCGCTGATATATATACCAACATGTATAAACACACGTATGATAAAATAACCTTATCTATTTCCAGGGTAATTAGTGTAATCTTTAACTTTATTTTGATATTACTTTGTAAGGTAATATACAAATATTGTAGGGATCAAGGGATCTATTCCAGAGGAAAGTAACCAACAATGAACATCTACTAAAACTACCCCCGGATATAATGGTAAGTATAAGTATAATATTAAATACTGTACATCGTGAGACAGATAAAATCATTTGCAAGGTCTGTCCAAACTCTACGTCTTAGAAACTTAGTAAGTTATTTTGCATTTTAGCATATGGTAATTGATACGTCAGACCAGTTATTGAGCAAAAGGGAGAATTTTTTCCACTATCTAAGAAAAGGAAATTCAGAGCCCTTCCTTTAACACCATCATTTCTTAATTAGAAAAGGATCAATATAAAACAGTTTATTTACATTTTCAGCTCCCGCTGTTTTGTTTTTTAAGCCATAGGTCTCAAAACCAAAGAAAATGTATTTACAATGGGGCAAAATTTCACACTGATCACTTTCCTGCCATTGTCAATAGGTTTAATGTCTTTCCTGCTTGGTATTTGAGCTTTCCGCCAAGATAATGTGTTTATATTTTTAAAAAACCAAAATATACTATCTACCCCCACCTCTCACCCCACAGACCACCCAAGTTTTTCACTCTGTGAGAAAGAGTTCTGGCGCAAAACACCTAATGAAGGAATCTTCTTCCCTCAACGCTTCCCCCCTCCCTTTTTCTAGTTGAAGTCTTAAAGCTGTTATAGGACATAAAAGAAAATACAACTTGGTAATGTAAAAAAGTTCACTTATCCACTAGCCCCATCCTGGCTAAATAGAAGTCAAAGCTTTTGATTACTCTATAGGAAATCTGCTCTTTAAAAGCAACCCATTTTCCTCTTCTATAAGGAGACCATCCCACCCATTCTCAATAATGTCTAAATAATAATTGAGACCATCACTCATAAATCCCAGCTTAAAATAACAAGAAGTCAGGATTTAACCTAAGAAAAGACAGAAAATTCCTACGTAAAGATTGAAACTTTCTTATTTAGTTTCTTCTACCTTTTAACCTTGGTGTGCCACAAATTAATGTAGATAAGAAATATCTGTCAATTGTTTGAAACTTTCTCATTAAGATTTTTTTTTATCAGTTTTAATACAGATAATAAAGTAAATCAAGGAAAATAATTAAATCTTAATTTTAAATTTCCTGACTTACCGTGACAGTTTTCTGGAGTGGCTTTGGTTTAATTTTGCTGTAAAACACTTAAAATATGACTCTTTTTTTGCATTTCTTAAGGTCATATAACAGGCAAAAAAGGTATAATTAACCATATTTAAAATAGAGGGTATAATAAAATATAAATAGCTCCTTTATATCTTGCCTAGTATTTTAACTGATGATGAATTAAAATTCACTGAACAGTTTAGAAGACGTCTTCAATGCTTTTTAGCCTTCCATCTTTTTAAAAAGCTTAGAGGTAGGCTTCAACCTAACCAAGAAGTATGCATATGCCACATACTTACTAGTATGGTACTTTCAAACTATACTAGAAACAAAAGTCTGCTAGAATCAAAGTCTACTAGAAACAAACTAAATTGTTCAAAAGTCTTATAAATAGAATAAGATCATTTTTCAGGAAGATTTTCCTCCTGAAAAAGTTATGGCTTTTCAGACTCAAAGATATTGGGGTATCTTGTTTTAATAGAAGTGTTTCATATTAAAGGATAATATGAACTCACAAGTATTTCTTTCTATTTTTTCAGGTTGCATGCATCATTCCTTTAATTGAGCAGAGTTAACTGGATCAAATTATTTATGGGACAGAGAGGGAAAACCATACAGAATTACAGTAATTTTAAATTTCCACAAAAATACTCTTTGTTAAGTGAACTCCATAAATATTTTCTGTTGCACTGAATGCAACAACAATAACAAAATAGTTTCTTAAGGTACCCCTTTTTTTTAAGCAAAAGAATCTGCTCTTTAAAAGCAACCCATTTTCCTCTTCTATAAGGAGACCATCCCACCCATTCTCAATAATGTCTAAATAATAATTGAGACCACTAAATCCCAGCTTAAAATAACAAGAAGTCAGGATTTAACCTAAGAAAAGACAGAAAATTCCTACGTAAAGATTGAAACTTTCTTATTTAGTTTCTTCTACCTTTTAACCTTGGTGTGCCACAAATTAATGTAGATAAGAAATATCTGTCAATTGTTTGAAACTTTCTCATTAAGATTTTTTTTTATCAGTTTTAATACAGATAATAAAGTAAATCAAGGAAAATAATTAAATCTTAATTTTAAATTTCCTGACTTACCGTGACAGTTTTCTGGAGTGGCTTTGGTTTAATTTTGCTGTAAAACACTTAAAATATGACTCTTTTTTTGCATTTCTTAAGGTCATATAACAGGCAAAAAAGGTATAATTAACCATATTTAAAATAGAGGGTATAATAAAATATAAATAGCTCCTTTATATCTTGCCTAGTATTTTAACTGATGATGAATTAAAATTCACTGAACAGTTTAGAAGACGTCTTCAATGCTTTTTAGCCTTCCATCTTTTTAAAAAGCTTAGAGGTAGGCTTCAACCTAACCAAGAAGTATGCATATGCCACATACTTACTAGTATGGTACTTTCAAACTATACTAGAAACAAAAGTCTGCTAGAATCAAAGTCTACTAGAAACAAACTAAATTGTTCAAAAGTCTTATAAATAGAATAAGATCATTTTTCAGGAAGATTTTCCTCCTGAAAAAGTTATGGCTTTTCAGACTCAAAGATATTGGGGTATCTTGTTTTAATAGAAGTGTTTCATATTAAAGGATAATATGAACTCACAAGTATTTCTTTCTATTTTTTCAGGTTGCATGCATCATTCCTTTAATTGAGCAGAGTTAACTGGATCAAATTATTTATGGGACAGAGAGGGAAAACCATACAGAATTACAGTAATTTTAAATTTCCACAAAAATACTCTTTGTTAAGTGAACTCCATAAATATTTTCTGTTGCACTGAATGCAACAACAATAACAAAATAGTTTCTTAAGGTACTTGTTTTTGCATACTCTGGCCTTGTAATTATTTAGACAGCAGCCAAGTTTAGTGCTGTTTTTGATTCTGTCAAGAAAAATTAAGTCCTCTACTCAAAAGTGGTGACCAGAAACAGAATCTGACATTTATTTTTTGAAATTAAATAAATGAAAAGTTGCACTTAGCAACTCTTTGTTTAAACTGTACCACATCTAATCACTGGATAAAAACAGATGTGTAAAATACTGTCATTTTTTTATCAGTTTCTAAGAACTATTTTGTTCTTCATAAACTTTCTATTTGCTATTTTCTCAGAATTTTACAATTAAAGGGAACCAACAAACTATTTGCTTTCCTTAAAATTCTCTTTTTAAAAAAAGTCCCTAAGTACACACTCCTTGGACAATAGGGTTCTGTTTTGTTTTTAAAGAAATTCTGTTTATTGGAATTTTGACTAGAAGGGAAGGGGAATTTGTTAAGTATCTCTAAGGATGTGAATTGATCATTTATAATAAATAATCAGTAAAATTATTTTCAAGTCATCAGAATTAAATTTCCTAACTGTATCTTTTACAGCATTAACTCTTTCTTACATTAATACTAAGGAAATTTTTCAGAGTCTGGTTTTCCTTTTTGGATATGAAATGGAAGTTTTGTTTTCTGTGTTTAAGGTACTATTTTGTAATTTCATTGCACTAACAATGTCCAAAACACACTGTGAGCATCACTAGGGGTAACAACTTTTTAGTTTATACCCTTTTGATTCATGGCATAGCATTGTAGTTACTTAAGAGGAGAAGAACTTAAGCTCACAATTGCTTTTTCATTCGGTTTTCACATCCATGCTTTAAAACTTCTCATTAAAAAGAACATGGGAAATTTAAATAAGTTTCTGTAGCTTAATAAAATATTGATGAAAATATATTCCCTATAAACATCCCCCTTTCAAAGCATTAGATACCAGTCTCCTGGTTGAACTGTCAAATACATTAGGCTCATTAATTATTATGGATATGGCTTCCATGTCCATGTCAGTGACAAGCTGCTTCTTCATGGGCAAGGGTATGGCACTTATCTATGACAAGAAACATGTATAAACATAGTCTTTATCTTAAACTTCAGTTTTAAAATATGCAGTTTTCGTGAAGAGGAAAAACATCTGGTTCAATTACTCTGAACTCTGACTGCATGGGGGCCAGGAGTAATACGAATTGGATTTAAGAATAAACCATGTGTTTAGTCTTTTTTGCTGTTGTTGTTTCCTTAAAATTTCTATGTGAGTTTTCTGTTCTGTCGATGATCCATGTTAGCACATTTGGAACAAATGTATCAGTGTACTTTCTGAATAAAGTCAAAAGTCTGACTTGTTTTTAGCTCCAAAATGTTTTAATGTTTAATTCTATTGTGTGACCTCCAAAATCACCAAATCTGGAAACCCAACAAACTATTTGCTTTCCTTAAAATTCTCTTTTTAAAAAAAGTCCCTAAGTACACACTCCTTGGACAATAGGGTTCTGTTTTGTTTTTAAAGAAATTCTGTTTATTGGAATTTTGACTAGAAGGGAAGGGGAATTTGTTAAGTATCTCTAAGGATGTGAATTGATCATTTATAATAAATAATCAGTAAAATTATTTTCAAGTCATCAGAATTAAATTTCCTAACTGTATCTTTTACAGCATTAACTCTTTCTTACATTAATACTAAGGAAATTTTTCAGAGTCTGGTTTTCCTTTTTGGATATGAAATGGAAGTTTTGTTTTCTGTGTTTAAGGTACTATTTTGTAATTTCATTGCACTAACAATGTCCAAAACACACTGTGAGCATCACTAGGGGTAACAACTTTTTAGTTTATACCCTTTTGATTCATGGCATAGCATTGTAGTTACTTAAGAGGAGAAGAACTTAAGCTCACAATTGCTTTTTCATTCGGTTTTCACATCCATGCTTTAAAACTTCTCATTAAAAAGAACATGGGAAATTTAAATAAGTTTCTGTAGCTTAATAAAATATTGATGAAAATATATTCCCTATAAACATCCCCCTTTCAAAGCATTAGATACCAGTCTCCTGGTTGAACTGTCAAATACATTAGGCTCATTAATTATTATGGATATGGCTTCCATGTCCATGTCAGTGACAAGCTGCTTCTTCATGGGCAAGGGTATGGCACTTATCTATGACAAGAAACATGTATAAACATAGTCTTTATCTTAAACTTCAGTTTTAAAATATGCAGTTTTCGTGAAGAGGAAAAACATCTGGTTCAATTACTCTGAACTCTGACTGCATGGGGGCCAGGAGTAATACGAATTGGATTTAAGAATAAACCATGTGTTTAGTCTTTTTTGCTGTTGTTGTTTCCTTAAAATTTCTATGTGAGTTTTCTGTTCTGTCGATGATCCATGTTAGCACATTTGGAACAAATGTATCAGTGTACTTTCTGAATAAAGTCAAAAGTCTGACTTGTTTTTAGCTCCAAAATGTTTTAATGTTTAATTCTATTGTGTGTTTTTCTCCCTTTCCCCTGACCCCCCAAAATCACCAAATCTGGAAAACAGACTGATTGTCTCTGCCCATGAGCAAAGGAAACCCGAAGGAACCAAGGGCCTGGCTGGACGGAGTTGTCATGTGTCTGCCTGTCTACACTTGCTGTGCAGAACATCCGCTCACCTGTACAGCAGGCACAGACAGGCAGTCACATGACAACCCAGCCTGAGTGACAACCAGCCATTGAGAGAAAGCAGCCCTCACACCATAGCATCTACACCAAGAGCTACAACCAAAATGAGGGACCGGGGCCTGGGGTTTTCATTTGTTGACTTCTTAACTCGTATGTATTATTATTATTATTTGATTCAACTATTGAAACCCACCAAAAGTAAAGTGAGTGGTGCTTATGAAATATAATAAAACCCATTTCTGAAAATGTTCCTGTGCTTCCTATAGTTCTCTTTTCCGAACTGTTGTCAGTAAATTACTACCCTTGACACTAACTGTACACAGCTTTGCAGCACCCCCAAAATGAGTATAACTTCAGTCTGATGCTTCACAAAGGATAAGGGATTCTAATAATTTGAATCCAGTTTAGTTTTCTATATCATCACAACTTTTCAAGAGACAGAAAGGAAGAAAAGAAAAAGGCGTGGAGAGATATTATTCCAGGGGATCATGTATTTTAAATTAACAAACTCTGCCAGTTTGGGTCTGGATAAAACACAAAAAAAAAAAGAAAAGTGGGCAAGGGTATGGCACTTATCTATGACAAGAAACATGTATAAACATAGTCTTTATCTTAAACTTCAGTTTTAAAATATGCAGTTTTCGTGAAGAGGAAAAACATCTGGTTCAATTACTCTGAACTCTGACTGCATGGGGGCCAGGAGTAATACGAATTGGATTTAAGAATAAACCATGTGTTTAGTCTTTTTTGCTGTTGTTGTTTCCTTAAAATTTCTATGTGAGTTTTCTGTTCTGTCGATGATCCATGTTAGCACATTTGGAACAAATGTATCAGTGTACTTTCTGAATAAAGTCAAAAGTCTGACTTGTTTTTAGCTCCAAAATGTTTTAATGTTTAATTCTATTGTGTGTTTTTCTCCCTTTCCCCTGACCCTCCAAAATCACCAAATCTGGAAAACAGACTGATTGTCTCTGCCCATGAGCAAAGGAAACCCGAAGGAACCAAGGGCCTGGCTGGACGGAGTTGTCATGTGTCTGCCTGTCTACACTTGCTGTGCAGAACATCCGCTCACCTGTACAGCAGGCACAGACAGGCAGTCACATGACAACCCAGCCTGAGTGACAACCAGCCATTGAGAGAAAGCAGCCCTCACACCATAGCATCTACACCAAGAGCTACAACCAAAATGAGGGACGCGGGGGCCTGGGGTTTTCATTTGTTGACTTCTTAACTCGTATGTATTATTATTATTATTTGATTCAACTATTGAAACCCACCAAAAGTAAAGTGAGTGGTGCTTATGAAATATAATAAAACCCATTTCTGAAAATGTTCCTGTGCTTCCTATAGTTCTCTTTTCCGAACTGTTGTCAGTAAATTACTACCCTTGACACTAACTGTACACAGCTTTGCAGCACCCCCAAAATGAGTATAACTTCAGTCTGATGCTTCACAAAGGATAAGGGATTCTAATAATTTGAATCCAGTTTAGTTTTCTATATCATCACAACTTTTCAAGAGACAGAAAGGAAGAAAAGAAAAAGGCGTGGAGAGATATTATTCCAGGGGATCATGTATTTTAAATTAACAAACTCTGCCAGTTTGGGTCTGGATAAAACACAGAGAAAAAGAATACTGAATTCCAACATAATTTTCAAGTGTATTAAAATAGTTGCTTCTTTTAATATATAGAATGCTGATGTTGAAGCTTTGGTATTTCTAAGTGTCATGATGTACACAAATTGATTACTGTCAATGTTTAATTAAGAAGGAACTACAGTTCTTAAAATGGAATTTACAGGCTCAAGGCACAAGTATTCACTTGGAATACATGCTCCCCATCACTGTAAACTTTCAAGACTCTTGAAATGTTCAGGCAATTCAATTTTCAAAAAGAACAAAGAAAGGCATTAAAGCACATGCAATGTATATTTGGCCGTATCTTTTAGGGAATGTCAAAACTTCAGTTTACACCCTATGAACTGGATTGAAATGATCAGGGTCAGTTTGTTTATATGACTATTTCAAACATTCAAGGGTAAGAAGCAGAGAGATGTGTAAACTTAGAAATTTGTCAACTTTGATTTGACTCAATGAAATGTTTTTAATTTCAGTATTTAAACTTAATCTTCATCTTTCTTAGATAGATGTTGGTCAAGCTTTACAAAATGTTGCAAAAGGCTACCTAAACATTTTATTTTAAAAAAATCTAACCAAACATTTCAAGTGTATATTTTGGACTACAGAAAACTATTTTTATTCAGATATTTTGTTTTTAAAATGAAAGATTTAGTCATAAGGCTCAAAAACCGCGAGGTTCAAAACATCTGTGATTATGTGATCACTTACCAAAGCAGACACCATCGTTTCTCAAAAATAACAAGAATAAAAACAACAATTGGGCAAAACTAATAAGCAAAAATATGATTAAAATGAAATTCTTGCATTTTCCATCTGGCCTAAGGAAATATGTCATCTGCTAAAATGGGCTACTGCAAAACACATTGTGTAATGAAGATTTTTACCTTAAAGAAGAGTCCCCTGACTAGCAAATAAAGTTCTAAACAACACATAATGTAGAATATAATCAGGCAGACAATATAAAAATGTCTCCCAGAATATTTGCATAGCATCAGCCAGCTGTAAAGGCGTTACGTAGCTGTAGCAAATGCCTCCACTGGAGTCCACATATGGACCCTGCAAGCCAGAGACAGGGCAGTGCCTGATGGTTCTCTGGCTGACACGATCGCTGGATCAGAACATAAAGGAGATCCTTCCATTCCACCACACTCCCAAGGGAAGGCTAAGGAGGCCAGGCCAGCACAGTCATCCTGTAGGAAGCCACTCCAGGATGACATTTCAAACAATTTTCCCTTAAAACAGGAGGTTAACATATTGGTACTACATTTTTTTATCTTAACTTGAAAGAATGCCATATATATACATATACCTTCATATATATGCATATATTTATAGATATGCAAATCCGTTAAGTGAGTTACATTTAAAAATTTGACTTTTCCAAGAAAGGGTAATATAAAGGGCAATATTTTTCTTCCAATATAAACGTCTGAGTACAACGAAGAATACATATGAGGGAATGGGTTTAAGTCTATAAGTATTTTTAATAAATATGAAATAGAAGTTACCCTTATGGCTTGTTGAATAATACCATTGATTTTTTCAAAATTATAAATCTTTGGATAAGGCCAGAGCGTGGAAATGTTTATGTGAAATAATCCCGCATTAAAGAGCATACGATAGCTTATGGATATGAAAAAGCACACGGTCAACTGTAAACACCAAGTATTTAAAGGAACATAAATGTTTTAAAGTTGAATATATATTGAGAATTTTTTAAAGTAAAAATACCTACGCTTTGGCTAACTAAAACAACTCAGCAAGGAGTATGATTAGGGTTCACAGGGTCAATTCTGACCTCATCAGAGGGAGTATACAGGCCTAGCAGGAAATAGCCAGAATCTTCAAAGTGTAAGTGCAAAGGGAAAGAGCTGAGGATTTCTATAACTTCTCCATGTCACAACTTCTTGCTATCCGGGGACGTAACTCTCAGTTCGTTCCCTATTACCAAAGGTGCATGTGTCAGCTACGTAATAAAAACAATACGAATATCTCTATAAGGGAATTATATAATCTCCTTATCAAGCTATCCAAACATGTCAAGCCACAAAAATGAAGCCTGTAATTTTTGAAGAGTCCAAAGAATGTTCTTATTTCAATGCAGATTTTGGATTTTCTTCAATACTGTAAGGTTAGTACATTTCCACTGTAAATTCTTCTGTTGAATTACCCTACTTTTCTAGGAGTATTCCATTATGATTTTAATCTTCATTTGGACTACTAAATGGAAACAATATTGACTATGCACTATCACTATTCATAAACTAAGTTTTAACTACCATTTACACATTTCTTATTGCTAGTAAGAAAAAATAAGACTTTTCCCTTGAATCAGAATATCCTATTCTTCTATTTTTTTTAATTTTGCAATATTTTAAGTGAAAGCCATCACATTTTTTCCCAAAATAATCTTGAGTATTAATTTAAAACTATCTAAATCCAAACCCTTTGAAATGAGAGTTTCTATTTTATTCTAATGTCTTGTCCTTTTAAAATCCCTCCAAAGAGCTATGCAAAATATATTTATAATGTATGAAAATGATACTGAGAAATTTATTTTCTCCTTAAATTATCTTAAATACAGGAAGTTATATGACCAGAAGAAAAAAATCCATTAATCTTCAATGAGGAAAATTAAGAAAATTTTAAGACAGCCTAACTTAATTTTATCCTGTAATTCAATAACGAGGCTTAGGCACTTGAGATACCACAACATGATGAATAACTATTCTGTGTTTTATTTATCTGCTCATTCACATCTTCACTCAATCAGTATTTACTCAGCATTTCCTATCATCACCACTATGGTGGGAGAACATGGAACAAGACAGTAGCTCCTAGTCTCAGGACGCTCACGGTTTAGCAGGAGTTTAACCAGTCAACCAATACTTAGTACATGTGATGAGTTTTGTCAAGTTTTACCTTCTCGGAAAAAAAAAAAAATCCCTTAAATTCATCCATTTCAATTAGTTTCCCTCAACGCACCCAGCCCACGCTAACATTATCTCTTACCTATACCACAGCAGCAGCTTTCTAACAACTCCCCAGTCCAGCTTTGTTCCCCTCCAATCCACTCTCTACAAGACAATCAAAAAGATCTATAAAAATTTCTAGTCCTATTATGTGACTCTCCAGCTTAAAAACTTCAAAGGCTTCTCTTCATTCTTAAGATCAAAATGTATTGAGTCGTTTTCTCTGTTCTAGTCACAGTGGCCAGTGTCTTACATTCATCAGGCTCAATTCTGCCTCAGCAGTTAACACAAACCTTCTCTGACCACTCAATTCAATTTAATGTCCCCCCTGTGCTGTGATTCCCATCCCAGGGACTCCTTAAGTCAAACATGTCATTGGACTTATTTTATTAATAGTTTGTACTCTGAATCTCCTAGGTGTTCCTGATTATGTTTTCTTTACCGAGAAGCATCCTTCATAAGGGACTTCCCAGGTGGCACTCATGTAAAAAACTCACCTGCCAATATAGGAGATTAAGAGACGTGGGTTTAATTCCTAGGTCTGGAAGATACCCTAAAGGAGGGCAGGGCAACCCACTCCAGCATTCTTGCCTAGAGAATCCCATGGACAGAAGACCTGGTGGGCTATAGTCCATAGGGTCTCAAAGAGTCAGACACGACTGAAGTAACTTAGTACGCACACGCACATCTTTTAAACAAGGGGAAACTTGCTAACCACTTTATTCTTAGTGACTAGGATAATGTCTGGAGCATAACAGGTGTTCAGAATATATCTGGGAAATGTGCATGTGACTAACAGCACAGAACTGCTGCTTAGTAGCTGCCTAAATTACTCGTTCTCATTGAGTCTCAATCTCCATTTCTAAAATGGAGACTGTGAATGAAGCATAGACTTAGCTCAGTACCTGGTAAACTACAAATGATCAATTCTCAAATTTTGAGTACATATAAGTTCTACAAATATCTTATATATATTATTTTGATAGAAACCAAAGGAGCTGTGTATCATTTATCCAAGATCCCAAGGAACATACATGGACACACAAGCCTGTAAGTCCAAGCTCTCACCTGCATATTCAGGTCCTCCTTGACTTGTGGTACACAAAAGACAGAATGCCCTGAAGATGATGAACCCAAGAAGAAGCCTGCACAACCCCTAAAAATGTGTGCAGGGCCGACTTTCTAGTCCTTTTCCCAATCCACTCTACAAGACAATCAAAAAGATCTATAAAAATTTCTAGTCCTATTATGTGACTCTCCAGCTTAAAAACTTCAAAGGCTTCTCTTCATTCTTAAGATCAAAATGTATTGAGTCGTTTTCTCTGTTCTAGTCACAGTGGCCAGTGTCTTACATTCATCAGGCTCAATTCTGCCTCAGCAGTTAACACAAACCTTCTCTGACCACTCAATTCAATTTAATGTCCCCCCTGTGCTGTGATTCCCATCCCAGGGACTCCTTAAGTCAAACATGTCATTGGACTTATTTTATTAATAGTTTGTACTCTGAATCTCCTAGGTGTTCCTGATTATGTTTTCTTTACCGAGAAGCATCCTTCATAAGGGACTTCCCAGGTGGCACTCATGTAAAAAACTCACCTGCCAATATAGGAGATTAAGAGACGTGGGTTTAATTCCTAGGTCTGGAAGATACCCTAAAGGAGGGCAGGGCAACCCACTCCAGCATTCTTGCCTAGAGAATCCCATGGACAGAAGACCTGGTGGGCTATAGTCCATAGGGTCTCAAAGAGTCAGACACGACTGAAGTAACTTAGTACGCACACGCACATCTTTTAAACAAGGGGAAACTTGCTAACCACTTTATTCTTAGTGACTAGGATAATGTCTGGAGCATAACAGGTGTTCAGAATATATCTGGGAAATGTGCATGTGACTAACAGCACAGAACTGCTGCTTAGTAGCTGCCTAAATTACTCGTTCTCATTGAGTCTCAATCTCCATTTCTAAAATGGAGACTGTGAATGAAGCATAGACTTAGCTCAGTACCTGGTAAACTACAAATGATCAATTCTCAAATTTTGAGTACATATAAGTTCTACAAATATCTTATATATATTATTTTGATAGAAACCAAAGGAGCTGTGTATCATTTATCCAAGATCCCAAGGAACATACATGGACACACAAGCCTGTAAGTCCAAGCTCTCACCTGCATATTCAGGTCCTCCTTGACTTGGGGTACACACAAAGACAGAATGCCCTGAAGATGATGAACCCAAGAAGAAGCCTGCACAACCCCTAAAAATGTGTGCAGGGCCACTTTTGTACAGCATTTCAGAGTCTGGGGTACTGAAGTATGCAGAAAGTCCCACTTTTTGAGTAATGCTAAAGGATAATATATAGTAAAGGATCCAACAGACAGATTAATTATGTTTTCCATAACCACATTGTATTATATAGATTCTCTGAAAATAACATGTGGAAATAACATTGCCTGGGACACAGGTGGAAACCTTTCTATTAAGATCATCTGTCAGTAACATTACTAATAACATTATGGTAATGTAGAAAAATGGTTCAAAAACATGCAGTCCACAGATGTTTGAAGGTGTTCCTGAACCCATGTAAAGTTTAAGGATAGGGTGGATGGTTACAGTAAGGATGGAGAAAAAGCAGGGAAAATGTTGGGACCCCACTCTTACCATCACGCCAACTCTAGCTTAGAATGATTACATGGGGTTATCAGGCTATTGCCTCTGCCATCTTGGACAGGAAATCACATAGCTGGATGTTATCATCTCTGCCCCACAGGCTAGAGGGGAGATGGCATGGACAGATCCTACTGAAAGGCTAGAATCTGAATTCCCTCTTACTTTCCGAACATTACCATTCTCTGCTGAAAAAATCCCAGATCCCATCCATCTTATCTCATAATAGGAAGTGACAGGAAACTGGAAATTAGAAGGCATGTGACTCAAAGAATGGCATTACTGTAGGAGGGTGCAGTACTACTTGCAATGACAAGAATAAATACATAAAGGAGATATCTAAACGTTTAGAAATGCACTTGTTAAATATGATTTGTTAGAGTTGTACAAATTCCCTTTGAGGTGATTTTGTCAACAACAGTTCCCATTTGATAAGCTAATACAGAGGCTCAGAGAGGTCTGCTTTGTTCTAGCACTGGCAGTTAATCATAGACAATTCACATCCTCCAGCACCTCACCCTTTTCACCATACCAAGCGTATGATCTCTAGGGTCTTCTGTTCAATTAATGTCAACTTTTAAATGGTATGAACCATTATTCTTTAATCGCAAATACAGTTCATAAATCATTTATATGTATTACAAACCTGTTATAAATTAAATAAAATCATATCTATTCATACGATGCAATATGCTTTTTTATTCAACAGCCGACCAGAAGATAATGAAAACACACCAATCTAACTACACAAGAAAGCAGGAAGATGAAAGAACACAGAAACAAATAACAATTCTCTATGATAACTTGAATATAAATTATTAAATAAATGATAAACCTGGAATTTAACAATATTTACAGGGTCTCATTTGCTTGATTGAGAGAGAGAGAAATTACCATGTAATAGGATTTCCAAAGTGTGTAAGTACCGATGTGAGACATACTAGGGTAAACAAAGCAAAAGCACTCAGCATTCAACTTTGGTAATGTAGAAAAATGGTTCAAAAACATGCAGTCCACAGATGTTTGAAGGTGTTCCTGAACCCATGTAAAGTTTAAGGATAGGGTGGATGGTTACAGTAAGGATGGAGAAAAAGCAGGGAAAATGTTGGGACCCCACTCTTACCATCACGCCAACTCTAGCTTAGAATGATTACATGGGGTTATCAGGCTATTGCCTCTGCCATCTTGGACAGGAAATCACATAGCTGGATGTTATCATCTCTGCCCCACAGGCTAGAGGGGAGATGGCATGGACAGATCCTACTGAAAGGCTAGAATCTGAATTCCCTCTTACTTTCCGAACATTACCATTCTCTGCTGAAAAAATCCCAGATCCCATCCATCTTATCTCATAATAGGAAGTGACAGGAAACTGGAAATTAGAAGGCATGTGACTCAAAGAATGGCATTACTGTAGGAGGGTGCAGTACTACTTGCAATGACAAGAATAAATACATAAAGGAGATATCTAAACGTTTAGAAATGCACTTGTTAAATATGATTTGTTAGAGTTGTACAAATTCCCTTTGAGGTGATTTTGTCAACAACAGTTCCCATTTGATAAGCTAATACAGAGGCTCAGAGAGGTCTGCTTTGTTCTAGCACTGGCAGTTAATCATAGACAATTCACATCCTCCAGCACCTCACCCTTTTCACCATACCAAGCGTATGATCTCTAGGGTCTTCTGTTCAATTAATGTCAACTTTTAAATGGTATGAACCATTATTCTTTAATCGCAAATACAGTTCATAAATCATTTATATGTATTACAAACCTGTTATAAATTAAATAAAATCATATCTATTCATACGATGCAATATGCTTTTTTATTCAACAGCCGACCAGAAGATAATGAAAACACACCAATCTAACTACACAAGAAAGCAGGAAGATGAAAGAACACAGAAACAAATAACAATTCTCTATGATAACTTGAATATAAATTATTAAATAAATGATAAACCTGGAATTTAACAATATTTACAGGGTCTCATTTGCTTGATTGAGAGAGAGAGAAATTACCATGTAATAGGATTTCCAAAGTGTGTAAGTACCGATGTGAGACATACTAGGGTAAACAAAGCAAAAGCACTCAGCTTACCAAGAAACTGACTCCAAAAAGCTGAGTAAGAACACATGCTTATTTTCACAAAGAAAAATTCCTAAATTTGGGGCTTTCAAAGTTACCCACAGAAACATGTTTAAGCCATACCCAGAAGCATAGTTAAAGCTATGACAACAAGGCAGTTATGAAATCTAAGCATCATCTAAAAAAAAAAAAACGCTACTAAAGGACAAGTCTTCAGGGAACAAATTCAGGAGACCAGAGACTGCTCACTACTACTACATCCCACCCTCCTCCCATTTCTTCTGACCTCCTTTCCCCATACCCTCTCTTCCAGCCTCATCTCCTCAGTTAATAACTACTGAAAACTGTTAAAGAGCAAGGGACAGTGTTGACACCTCCCTTTCTGTCCTGCCAGCAGGCTCGGAGGTGGCCTGTGGTGGCAGGAAGTGCAGGTAAGAGCAAAGGAGCAGAATAGGGACCCAGGGTGATGGTAGCGAAGAGGTGGTACGGTGGGAATGAATGAAGATGGCTCCAGGGGAATAAGGCTCTGTTCCACTGACAAAAATTCACTGAAGATAGGGGTCATGAGTCAGGCATTAGTATTTGAAAAATGTCCTACCTGGTTTCTCGAGCAGAGGTTTCAATGAGAAACAGCAGCTAATAACCACAGTGTAGCTGTATGTGGCCCATCAAGTTGCTATCTCTCCATCCAGAACAAGCCACCATCTTTCTTGCCTGCACCACTGATACGGTCTTCTCACTGGTCTCCCTTCTTCTATTCCTGCCACCCCACTCCATCCACATCCACATTCTATTCCACACATCATGCCCAACCCAGAAGCCAGCCATCCTCCTAAAACAGAAATCCAATGAGGTCATGTGCTGTTGACACAAGCCGATGGTTTTCAATTATCCTCGGAATAAAATCCAAATCATTGGGTGGAACCTGAAGAGGTTACCCTGATTTTATTTCCTATTTCTCTGTCTTGCTCCTCCTCCATCACAACCCTAAGCTTCCTGCCCACTCCCACCCTGGAGTACTCTTCAACACAGTCTTCTACAAAGTTCATCATTCCAGTCTTTGCTCCTGAACACCCAATATCACTTCCTCCCAAACACCCAATCTAAAGGTCCCTCCCCATTATTAGTTTCTAGTTCACCAACCTATTTTTTTCAGAGCATTTCATATCTGATATTATTTTATGAGTCTACTCATTAGCTCCATAGAACAGCAAACTCATCTGTCGTTTTCTCTTTCTTCAAATGCTCTAAACTAAGAAAACAACCCTTTTCTTAACTTTCTTCACCTCAACCAGCTCAATTTGTTTCAGGAGTCATTGTTACCCACCCCAGCCCCCCAACACACACACACCCAACCACCTTCCACACACATACCTTTGATAAAATGATCTTTGGCATTCAGCTACTATTTTAACTGCACACATGTATTTTCTAATTATTGTAGTCAAGTGCTCATGACGGAGCTTTAGCAGCAGATACTTTGTAAAAAGCTATTCTTAGTTTATAGCAGAGAGGAGGGGATGACTGGTGACCATGAGCTCACCAAGGTCCCAAATCCTCCTCCTTCCCTCCAGGGAGCATCCTGTGCCTTACAACAGGCTTGTTTCAGTATCTACACAGCAAAACAACAACAAAACCCTTAAAGCCCTACTCCAATGGCAGTGGCAAATAGGAGTCTTCAGAGTCCCTGATACTAGCACTCAGGGAAAGTTCAATGCTGGGATACCTGGAACATATCTTCATCAGTTCTCTGTGGGACGAGGTTGATTTGGGAAAGTCCAACACCTCAGAGGTTCTCGCCTCCATTTGTGGTTGAAGGCATAAGCTCTGGAGCCAAACAGCTTGTATTCAAATTTCTGTTTTGCCACCAAGCAGCTAAGAGACCTTGGCAAGTTGGTTATCCTCACCAACACCCAGTGTTTTTCGTGAGGAAAACTGAGTCTTACAGAAATGACATTTCAAAAGGTTATCTTTTTTCCTTCATCTAATCACTGAAAAAATGGGGATAGTAACAGTATCCTTAGGGTTTTAATGTGGATTAAATAAGTCAATAACAAACAGAAAACCAGGTATTTCCCTGGTGGTCCAATGGTTAAAAGTTTGCTTTCCAACGCAGGGAATGTGGGTTTGATTCTTGGTCAGGGAATCAGGATTCCACACGCAGTGGGGCAACTAAGCCCATGAGCTACAACTAAGACCTAGAACTAGACAAAACCAAGAACTAGACAAATTTTTGTCATTGAACTAGACAAAAATAAGTCAGTAAATAAGTATATAAAGAAAAAAACTAGTTAGATACTACTATGATTCTTTAGCAACGCATTGTAGAATAAGAAAGCCTCAAAGACCAATATGTACTTAAATGTACATAAATTAATACTTAAATCCTTATAAGCAAAATGTGTCTAAGAGAAGATTTAGTAGGACAACTGAACACAAGAGATTATGTATTTCCTGATGTTCATACCTAGGAAGTCTTCTCTGAGCCCCTGAAGCTATGGTCTTTAAACATTGGAGCTTCCACAGAACAAGAGGCCGGGAAAGAAATCACTGCTAATCCTCAGATTCATGACAAACAATTTCACATTCAACTGAAGCTAGTAAAATACATGACATAAATATTTGAAATAAAGCTTCTAAGTAGAAATTTCCTTTGGACCTTTCTATAAGATTTGATTTCCTTTACTGAAGAAAATGCAGTGGCCTTCAATGGATCATCTGATATTTATTCCACACACTATTGTGCACAAAGCACTTAGGAAACAGCAAGAACTATATAGGACACAAAGCTTTCCTCCAACAAGTTGAGAAAGTACCTTGCAGTGTTTTCAAAAGGTATCAAGCCAAGAGTGGAAGGACTTTAACTCTAAAATGCCTGCCTTTCACAGCCAAATACAACTGACACAATCTCACCTGTAAATAGTTTAGCCATCACAGGGTATTCTTATCTAGTGCTTGTGTACTGCATTATAAGCATCAAAAACTTCTCACATCAGACCAGAGCTATTAAAATTTCCAAAACACTGCTGAATTTCCATCCATGCCCTCCCAATTTATCAGTATCACTTTATAGCACTTTGATATTTCCATAAGACTGATTGTGTGTGTGTGTGTTTCTATCAGATTTAAACGAGTAATAAATCACAGGACCATAATTAACATCTAACATGAGCCAGCATGCCATAATTACCATAATTCATGCTTTTACACAGATATCAAATTCTCAAAGAAAAACAATTATATAAACAATTATCTGGGACACACTCGAAGGTGAAGGATTTGGACATTTTCAAAAGCCTGTCATGTGAGACAGATGTCAAGCAACAACTTCAAAATGTTGTACTGACTCTGCATCACTGCTATTAACTTTGTTCTTATGATGATCTACTACCTTGAGTATTTTCAACACATCATTTAATGAAAATAGCTTTCACAATATCGGTAACTTGCCATTATTACAAAGAAGGAAATTTTCAACAACGGATCTCTAACTCCATTCCTTTAGGTAAACAAACACATGAACACATCACAGAAACAAAAGATATTTGAGGGGACAAGAGTAAAATTTAAAATCTACGAGGAAAAAAACTGTACTTCTTCAAACAAACATCGCAAGCCAGATCTTACTAAAAGAACACAACCGGCATCTTAAAACTGGATTATTGCATTCATGTCAATTCACTGGAAATAGAAGCATTTTCATTTAAAAAGTCCTGTCACTTCTATGGCTTACCTCATCATCTTTGTACCAGGACAAACTTTCAGCAGTAAGGACGAACCAGTATCCCTTAGAGCCTCCTTTCATGATGCCAATGTTGCTAATGGTTAGCCATCCCTTGCGAATCACCTTAAGAGACACACTATTGTGCACAAAGCACTTAGGAAACAGCAAGAACTATATAGGACACAAAGCTTTCCTCCAACAAGTTGAGAAAGTACCTTGCAGTGTTTTCAAAAGGTATCAAGCCAAGAGTGGAAGGACTTTAACTCTAAAATGCCTGCCTTTCACAGCCAAATACAACTGACACAATCTCACCTGTAAATAGTTTAGCCATCACAGGGTATTCTTATCTAGTGCTTGTGTACTGCATTATAAGCATCAAAAACTTCTCACATCAGACCAGAGCTATTAAAATTTCCAAAACACTGCTGAATTTCCATCCATGCCCTCCCAATTTATCAGTATCACTTTATAGCACTTTGATATTTCCATAAGACTGATTGTGTGTGTGTGTGTTTCTATCAGATTTAAACGAGTAATAAATCACAGGACCATAATTAACATCTAACATGAGCCAGCATGCCATAATTACCATAATTCATGCTTTTACACAGATATCAAATTCTCAAAGAAAAACAATTATATAAACAATTATCTGGGACACACTCGAAGGTGAAGGATTTGGACATTTTCAAAAGCCTGTCATGTGAGACAGATGTCAAGCAACAACTTCAAAATGTTGTACTGACTCTGCATCACTGCTATTAACTTTGTTCTTATGATGATCTACTACCTTGAGTATTTTCAACACATCATTTAATGAAAATAGCTTTCACAATATCGGTAACTTGCCATTATTACAAAGAAGGAAATTTTCAACAACGGATCTCTAACTCCATTCCTTTAGGTAAACAAACACATGAACACATCACAGAAACAAAAGATATTTGAGGGGACAAGAGTAAAATTTAAAATCTACGAGGAAAAAAACTGTACTTCTTCAAACAAACATCGCAAGCCAGATCTTACTAAAAGAACACAACCGGCATCTTAAAACTGGATTATTGCATTCATGTCAATTCACTGGAAATAGAAGCATTTTCATTTAAAAAGTCCTGTCACTTCTATGGCTTACCTCATCATCTTTGTACCAGGACAAACTTTCAGCAGTAAGGACGAACCAGTATCCCTTAGAGCCTCCTTTCATGATGCCAATGTTGCTAATGGTTAGCCATCCCTTGCGAATCACCTTCAAGAGAACACAGATCAGCAGAGATGTCATGAGTCCATGGGGAGCACAGGTCTTGACCCAAGTTAAAAACAAGATACAAGTTACAATAGCAACAGTATTGTTCCCTTAAAGCTCAACCTCTATTAAGTCATTGAAAATAATATACCTTCCAAAAACAAAGATAATCAATCAGAGGGAAGTCTCTCCCATCAAATGAACAAAATAAAAATTGCGGACTCGTAGGGATGGCGGAAGCAGAGAGACTGAAACAGGAATAAAATATGTCAGCATAAAGGCTTGTGCCAGGCCTATTTATGGTCCTGCTGCTACAATTAAAATATATTTAGTTGATTGGATGAACAACAATAGATTCTCCATGCCCACTGTCTCTTATCCCCTTCCAGCCCACTGGCCCATTTGTTTGCCTGGTTTGCATCTCATTAGAATTTCCACCAGAGACTGGCCACCAAATGGTGAAAAGAAAACACTCAAGCCAACCAATTAGTTCCTTGTTAACAGTTCTGAATGGGTCAAATGGGAGAGAAAGCTGAAACAATAAGCCAAAATTAAAAGTTTGGAGTTTTTAACGGTGTAGATTTATCCATCTACTTCTGGGTTTTTTTTGCCAAGTTAAAGAATACATAAATCTTCATAAAACCTTTAAACAGTGCCTAACTTTTAAACATTAACAACATGGATATAAATGATCTATAAATGTCGCTTAACTGAAAATCTATTTTTTTATGGTTGTTGTAAAGTTAAATTCTGCTTTCCATGTGGCATAATTTACCATTTCCTCTATGCTAGATAATTTTTGTCATAGCAATGAAATACTATATGGAATTGTAATATCATTTGAAGTATGAAAAACCACCCTATACCTACATGTTCATTATGCTAGATATCCTGAAATAATTTTTTAATTACTTATTGAATGACTAACAAATGTCACTTCCTAAAGGGAAATGAAAATACCCTCGTAATATGATTTTATTTTTATATTTACATTTTATTTTTAAGCTTTCTAGTTGAAGAAAGAAAGTCAATCCTAGGGAAAACTGTGAAATAAGTTAAGGTCATATAGATCTTCCAAGTGTCTTTTCACACTTCCAGTCCCAGTTCCCCCTGATACCCTGTGTCAGTACCTCCAAGCATCATCAATTTTTCTCTACAATTTTATAGGCCCTCAGACAAAACCTCATTTAGGCCCAGACTAAGGCAGTTCTTTCCATTTTTAAAAATTACTCCTTCTTATCCTCCATTTCCAAAAGAAGGAAATAATACTTCTCAGAGTATGGTTTCCATCAGAGAATAAAATAAAATGGTTATAATAAACAACCACTGGGAGACTTCCTAAAAATACAGATTCTCGGGAGGACTACAAATCCAAATGAATCAGAATACCCACATATGACACCCAGGAAGCTCCATATTAATATTTCCTGAAGTGATTTTTATCCATGATAAAGCTTGAAAACCACTGCTTGTATACCTACAATCAAAATTTCATATTCCATACAGCAAATAATCTTACAGAATTTTTAGTAAGAAGGAACTGGTTATTTCCCAATTAGATTGTTCTCCACACTACCACGGCTTCCAAACAGCCTACCAATCATAGTCCTTAACAGAAGTATATTCACTATTTAATTTTATCAAGCATCTCAAAGAATAAGCCTTCCAGAGACTCCACAGACTTCAGGAAGAAAATCACTATTTCACCCATTGATAGAACAGGCTGGCTTCATCAAGAAGAGCTATGAATTCAGTTCAACACACATTTGCTAAGAACTTATCATATCTCATTATGAGAAAGCATGATGACACCACATCCTGCACTCAAGAGTTTTATAATTTTATAGGGAATGAAGACACATAAAGAGATAATTTCAGTGTAACAATGTAATAAGAAATGTATGCTAAGCAAGAGAAGGAGCTCTGGATGCAACTTAGGAAGCATTAATATGGACAGGCTTTCCTTGGAGACATGGTAGCTCAAAAGAGCCCAACAGAGAATTCAGATTCGGTTAGGAAGTAGTTTGCTTGCTGTTCATTTGTTCTCCATGAAGAAGGACAAACAAGAACAAAATATGAAAGAGCTACTTCATGCTGAAAGTGTGAATTTGCATAAAGAAATTGAGGCTGGAGAGGCAAGTGGGGTAAACTCAGAGTCAATCCAGTTCAACAGACCCCAAATTTTAGATAAAATGGCAATATAAAAATAAGTTTCAAGTACACATCTAAATTCATTAAGTATATATGACCACTGCATTACCAGACTGTGTACATCCATAGAAACACACAAAGGAATTTGAAAGTATGATATGAAGATGAAATAAACATCTTAATTTTTATTCATGAGGAAAAATCTATTTTATCTGTTTCATTTATAACCTTGTTATTGAGTTCTTTCTGATACACAGTGATGGTACAGGCATCAGTATGTGTATATATATATATATATATATGCTATGACTGCTAAGTCACTTCAGTCGTGTCCAGTTCTTTGCAAGCCTATGCCCGCCAGGCTCCTCTGTCCATGGGCTTCTCCAGGCAAGAATACTGGAGAGGGATTGCTATGCCTATATGTATGTATGTATGTATGTATGTATGTATGTATGTATGTATGTGTGTGTGTGTGTGTGTGTGTGTGTATAAATATTTTTAAATAGCAATAGGCCTTAATTGTTTTCTTATTTTCCAGATAAAATATGCATATAGATATTCTACTAGATACCCTTCTGCAATCCACTGAATTTTCCATGCTCCCTGAGATAAACTAGGTTATGGAAGCTGTTAGGTGAGAAATGACCAAGATGTGAAACCATGATATAGAAAGCAAAAAAATAAATAAATATACCAGCGAAACACCTAGTAGACAAAATCAATAGGACTATGACTGGATGAAAGGGGGATCAGTGAAAGAAAGAACTCTAGAACTGCACTATACAGTAGCTCCTAGCCACATATGGTTATAGAGTCCTGGCGACTAGTTTAAACTCAGATGTGTGATAAGCGTAACATGCACACTGAATTTTGAAAACTGACTACAGAAGAAATGCAAAATATGTCATTAAATGTTTTAAAAAGGTATCACATGTGAAAATGATAATATTTTAGATATTCTAGATTAAATAAAATCTTTTTTAATATTCATTTCATTTGCCTCATTTTACTTTTAATGTGATTACTAGAAAACTTTTGTGGCTTGCATTATATTTTTACTGGACATTGTGATATTCTAGAATGATTCTGAAACTCATTCTATAGAGGAAAAGAGGAAGAGAATCAAGTTTTAGAAGTGAGGGAGTTGACAATGAATTCAGTCAAGGCCATGGTGAGTATGACTTTATTTGTGGGAAATACATGGGCTTCCCAGGTTGTGCTAGTGGTAAATAACCCACCTGCCAATGCAGGACACTTAAGAGATGAGGGTTTCATTCCTGGGTTGGGAAGATCACCTGAAGGAAAGCATGGCGACCCACTCTAGTATTCTTGCCTGGAGAATCTCATGGACAGAGGAGCCTGGTGGGCTATAATACTGGGTTGTAAAGAGTTTGACACGACTGAAGTGACTTAGCACACAGTCACATGGGAAATACACATAGATATGACCTGACCTCTGATGAAAAATGGAGTTGTTAGGATTGGACATGTAGACTTGCAAGTAATCAGTATATATACATAAGTGAAAGGCATTGATAAAACTGTGTGAAATAGCAGTGACTCACAGTGAAATCCTGGAGAAAATATTAGGTTGCTGCAAAGGTAATTTTAGTTTTGCATTGGTGAAATTTCCCATTCGATACTGGAATACATTTTTAAGTAAATGCTTATGTTATATGTCATTTTAATGCACACTTCTTGCTTTGTTTTTTGCTAATGAATTGTTACTTGCTGTTTATTTTATATGTATTTTAGACCCAGGACTTGATGCTAGACAAAAAGTAAATTCGAGGGCTTCCCTGGTGGTCCAGTGGGTAAGGACACCGCCTTGCAATGCAAGGGGCGCCGGTTTGGTCCCTGACCTGGGAAGATCCCATGTGCCGCGGAGCAGCTGGACCGATGTGTCCAATTACCAAGCCGGAGCTCTGGAGCGCATGCGCCCAGAGCCAGTGCTCTGCGACAACGGAGGCCACCATGATGGGAGGCCCACACGGGCCAAAGAACAAAGATGGATGAAAGTAGATAAATGAAAGACCAATAGAAGTGGCCTGCCCACCCCGCAAAATAAAAGCAAATTCGAGTGATTTCCTTATTCAAAATGGGTCATAAAACAATGGAGAGACTCACAACGTCAACACATTTGGCCCAGGAACTGGCAGTGAACATATAGTGCAGTGGTGGTTCAAGAAGTTTGGCAAAGGAAACAAGAATGTTGAAGATGTGGAGCATAGTGACCAGCCATTGGAAGTTGACGATGACCAAGTGAGAGGATCATCAAAGCTGTTTCCCAAGGACTCAGTGTTGGCCTTTCCATGGTCATTTGGCAATTGAAGCAAATTGGAAATGTGAAAAAGCTTAATAAGTGGGTGCCTCATGAGCTGACTGCAAATTTTAAAAAATCAGCATTTTGAATTATCATCTCTTATTCTATGCAACAACAAGGGACCACTTCTTGATCAGATTGAGATGTTTTATGCTAAGTGGATTTTATATGACAACCATGGATGATCAGCTCAGTGGTTGGACCAAGAAGAAGCTCCAAAGCACTTTCCAAAACCAAATCTGCACCAAAAAGGTCATGGTCACTTGGTAGTGGTCTTCTGCCCATCAGATCCACAACAGCACTCTGAATCCTGGTAAAACCATTACATTTGAGAAGCATACTCAGCTAATTGATCAGATGGATCGAAAACTTCTGCCAGCATTCGATACTGGAATACATTTTTAAGTAAATGCTTATGTTATATGTCATTTTAATGCACACTTCTTGCTTTGTTTTTTGCTAATGAATTGTTACTTGCTGTTTATTTTATATGTATTTTAGACCCAGGACTTGATGCTAGATAAAAAGTAAATTCGAGGGCTTCCCTGGTGGTCCAGTGGGTAAGGACACCGCCTTGCAATGCAAGGGGCGCCGGTTTGGTCCCTGACCTGGGAAGATCCCATGTGCCGCGGAGCAGCTGGACCGATGTGTCCAATTACCAAGCCGGAGCTCTGGAGCGCATGCGCCCAGAGCCAGTGCTCTGCGACAACGGAGGCCACCATGATGGGAGGCCCACACGGGCCAAAGAACAAAGATGGATGAAAGTAGATAAATGAAAGACCAATAGAAGTGGCCTGCCTGTGCCCCTCCCTCTCTCCCCTGCCCCCCCACCCCCCACCCCGCAAAATAAAAGCAAATTCGAGTGATTTCCTTATTCAAAATGGGTCATAAAACAATGGAGAGACTCACAACGTCAACACATTTGGCCCAGGAACTGGCAGTGAACATATAGTGCAGTGGTGGTTCAAGAAGTTTGGCAAAGGAAACAAGAATGTTGAAGATGTGGAGCATAGTGACCAGCCATTGGAAGTTGACGATGACCAAGTGAGAGGATCATCAAAGCTGTTTCCCAAGGACTCAGTGTTGGCCTTTCCATGGTCATTTGGCAATTGAAGCAAATTGGAAATGTGAAAAAGCTTAATAAGTGGGTGCCTCATGAGCTGACTGCAAATTTTAAAAAATCAGCATTTTGAATTATCATCTCTTATTCTATGCAACAACAAGGGACCACTTCTTGATCAGATTGAGATGTTTTATGCTAAGTGGATTTTATATGACAACCATGGATGATCAGCTCAGTGGTTGGACCAAGAAGAAGCTCCAAAGCACTTTCCAAAACCAAATCTGCACCAAAAAAAAGGTCATGGTCACTTGGTAGTGGTCTTCTGCCCATCAGATCCACAACAGCACTCTGAATCCTGGTAAAACCATTACATTTGAGAAGCATACTCAGCTAATTGATCAGATGGATCGAAAACTGCAATGCCTGCAGTCAGCATTGTCAACAGAATGGACCCAATCCTTTCCCATGACAACGCCTGACTGCATGTCTATGCAATTAATGCATCAAACACTGAATGAATTGGGCTACAAAGTTTTGCCTCATTCACCATATTAATCTGACCTCTCACCAAATGACTACCACTTCTTCAAAAATTGTAAAAAAAAAAAAAGTTTGACAAAGCACAACACTAAAAACTGCTATAAAATAACATAGGAGAAAATATAGATTACCTTGGGTAAGATGATCCCTCCTTAGACAAAATACCAAAAACATAATCTGTGAAATAAAGAGGTAATCTGAACTTCATTAAAATTAAAAACTTCAGGCTTCCCCTGGTGGTCCAGTGGGTAAGGACACCGCCTTGCAGTGCAAGGGGCGCCAGTTCGACCCCTGGCCTGGGAAGATCCCACGTGCCGTGGAGTGGCTGGACCGATGTGTCCAATTACCGAGCCGGAGCTCTGGAGCGCATGCGCCCAGAGCCAGTGCTCTGCAACGACAGACGCCACCAGACGCCACCGCGATGGGAGCCAAAGAACAAAGACAGATGAAAATGGAGAAATTAAAGACCAATAGAAGTGGCCCGCCCGCTCCCCTCCCTCCCCAACCTGACCCCCGCCCAAAATAAATAAATAAATAAATTTTAAAACTTCTACTCTACAAAAGGCAGTATCAAGAGAATTAGAAGACAAAGCACACATTAGGGGAAAATGCTTACAAAAAAACATATCTGATAAAGGACTTACCCAAAGTATACAAAGAAATCTTAAAACTCAATATAAGAAAAAAAAAAATTCAATATAAGAAAAAAAACAACCCAAAGGGCCAAAGATGTTAACACACCTCACCAAAGATATGAAGATGGCAAATATTCACATGAAAAGAGACTCACTATACACAGCATCAGGGAAATGCAGACTAAAACTATGAGATACCACTACACACCTATCAGAATAGCCAAAATCTGGAACACGGCCAACACCAAAATGCTAGTGAGGATGTGGATCACCAGGAATCCTCAAGCACTGCTGGTAAGTATAAAATCGGACAAACACTTTGGAAGACAGGTTGGTGCTTTTTTATAAAACTAAATGTATTTGCCACGTGATCCTTGGTATTTACAATCAATCATGATCCATGGTAATCACCCCAAACCAGCTTAAAACTTATATACATATATGCATGTTTATAGCAGCTTTATTCATAATTGCCAACACTTGGTAATAACTGAGCTGTCCTTCAGTAGATGAATGAATAAACCATAGCACATCCAGACAATGGAATATTATTCAACATGAAAAAGAAATGTTCTATCAAGCCATAAAAACACATGGAGGAATCTTAAATGGATATTTACATGAAAGAAGTCAATCTGAAAAGTCTACATTTTGTAAGATGATCCCTCCTTAGACAAAATACCAAAAACATAATCTGTGAAATAAAGAGGTAATCTGAACTTCATTAAAATTAAAAACTTCAGGCTTCCCCTGGTGGTCCAGTGGGTAAGGACACCGCCTTGCAGTGCAAGGGGCGCCAGTTCGACCCCTGGCCTGGGAAGATCCCACGTGCCGTGGAGTGGCTGGACCGATGTGTCCAATTACCGAGCCGGAGCTCTGGAGCGCATGCGCCCAGAGCCAGTGCTCTGCAACGACAGACGCCACCAGACGCCACCGCGATGGGAGCCAAAGAACAAAGACAGATGAAAATGGAGAAATTAAAGACCAATAGAAGTGGCCCGCCCGCTCCCCTCCCTCCCCAACCTGACCCCCGCCCAAAATAAATAAATAAATAAATTTTAAAACTTCTACTCTACAAAAGGCAGTATCAAGAGAATTAGAAGACAAAGCACACATTAGGGGAAAATGCTTACAAAAAAACATATCTGATAAAGGACTTACCCAAAGTATACAAAGAAATCTTAAAACTCAATATAAGAAAAAAAAAAATTCAATATAAGAAAAAAAACAACCCAAAGGGCCAAAGATGTTAACACACCTCACCAAAGATATGAAGATGGCAAATATTCACATGAAAAGAGACTCACTATACACAGCATCAGGGAAATGCAGACTAAAACTATGAGATACCACTACACACCTATCAGAATAGCCAAAATCTGGAACACGGCCAACACCAAAATGCTAGTGAGGATGTGGATCACCAGGAATCCTCAAGCACTGCTGGTAAGTATAAAATCGGACAAACACTTTGGAAGACAGGTTGGTGCTTTTTTATAAAACTAAATGTATTTGCCACGTGATCCTTGGTATTTACAATCAATCATGATCCATGGTAATCACCCCAAACCAGCTTAAAACTTATATACATATATGCATGTTTATAGCAGCTTTATTCATAATTGCCAACACTTGGTAATAACTGAGCTGTCCTTCAGTAGATGAATGAATAAACCATAGCACATCCAGACAATGGAATATTATTCAACATGAAAAAGAAATGTTCTATCAAGCCATAAAAACACATGGAGGAATCTTAAATGGATATTTACATGAAAGAAGTCAATCTGAAAAGTCTACATTTTGTATGATTCCAATTATATAACATACTGGAAAAGGCAAAATGTGGAGACAATAGAGAGATCAGTAAATGTCAAGGATAGAGTGAGAAAAGAGAGAAATAAATAGATAGTACATATAGGACTTTGAGGGCACTGAATACACTGAAACCATATGGATATATGTCAGTATAATTTTTTCCAAATTCAAAGAATGTACCACACCAACAGTGAACCTAAGAGTCAATAAGGACTTTGGGTGGCTACGATGTGTCAATGTAGTTTCATCTTTGGTTAAAAAAAAAATGTGCCACACTCTAGGGAGTGATGTTAATAATGAGTTATGCAGGTGTGGGTGCAGGGGGGCTATGAAAAACTTTCTGTACCTGCCTCTCAATTTTGCTATAAACTTAAAACTTCTCTAAAAACATAAGGTCTTAGAAATAACGGCTGGAAGCTAAAAACAAAGACCATAAATTGCAGGGCCACGATCTACAGTTGCATTGCTGTCTCTAGCAGCTCTGCACACTTCAGGTAGAAAAAGAGATGATGAGTGAGAACTGATCCAGCATTGTGGACCCAGGTGACCTAAGTACACAGGTGCAAAAATGTTGAAGTTTTGGGCAAGAGAGCAATGAGGTGATCATCCATTTAATCTAGGCCAGGCAGAGAAAGGAGGCAAAGGACAGAGCTAGTAGCAAGGCAGAAAATGAACAGCAACAACAACAAATGCAGGTATTACACAGATCATGGGCCCCCAAACCTCAGGTCATGTGCCAATACTGGTTTGCAGCTTATTTTGGAACCAGGCTGCATAGCAGGAAGTGAGTGGTGGGTGAGCAAGTGAAGCTTCATCTGCTGTTCACCATCACTCACATTATTACTTGAACCATCCACCCACTTCCCCACATCCACGGAAAAATTGTCTTCCATGAAACTGGCCCCCAGCGCCAAAAAGGCTGGAGACCACTGATGCAGAAAAAGGCAAGAACAGACTTTGGGGAACTTAAGATGATGTGAAGCAATGAATTGCCCTATCTTATTGGCACCATTGGATTCACCTGTCAAAGATGCACTATTTCTAGAAGTATTGACTGTTGTAATCAAATTTGATATTTTAAATATCATTTAGTCCAGTGGATACATTCGATCTAGCTATATGGAAATTATGAGGTACCAATAACAGTTAAAATAAAATTTTCAAAGTTTCCTCTGCCTATGGGGTTCTCCCGGCAAGAATACTGGAGTGGGTTGCCATTTCTTTCTCCAGGGGATCTTCCCAACCCAGGGATTGAACATACATCTCTTATGTGTGACATTATATGTGTCTCTTACAATCTATGACATTAGTCATTTTAATTGCAATAGGCTTTCTCACTTGGAGAGAAAAGGAGGATTATAATTATGGCTGCTGTGTTGTTTGAGTACACATGGCCCACATCCCTTCACAGGAACCCATGGAAGTGTGCTCAGCACCGAATGCTGTCAGCAAGTAGTTGTCATAAAAATGTGTAAGAATCTCTGGTCCAATCCCAACCCCTCCCGGGGTGGTAAGGGGAGTGGAAACCATGTTTGTCACAAATGGATGTTTTTCCCCAATGACAAACAGCTCAAAGTAAGAATTAAGAAAAAGCAGTTCCTAAGGTACTTTTTTGCAGAAGAACTGAGGGAGAGAAAATCATCCATTTAATCTAGGCCAGGCAGAGAAAGGAGGCAAAGGACAGAGCTAGTAGCAAGGCAGAAAATGAACAGCAACAACAACAAATGCAGGTATTACACAGATCATGGGCCCCTAAACCTCAGGTCATGTGCCAATACTGGTTTGCAGCTTATTTTGGAACCAGGCTGCATAGCAGGAAGTGAGTGGTGGGTGAGCAAGTGAAGCTTCATCTGCTGTTCACCATCACTCACATTATTACTTGAACCATCCACCCACTTCCCCACATCCACGGAAAAATTGTCTTCCATGAAACTGGCCCCCAGCGCCAAAAAGGCTGGAGACCACTGATGCAGAAAAAGGCAAGAACAGACTTTGGGGAACTTAAGATGATGTGAAGCAATGAATTGCCCTATCTTATTGGCACCATTGGATTCACCTGTCAAAGATGCACTATTTCTAGAAGTATTGACTGTTGTAATCAAATTTGATATTTTAAATATCATTTAGTCCAGTGGATACATTCGATCTAGCTATATGGAAATTATGAGGTACCAATAACAGTTAAAATAAAATTTTCAAAGTTTCCTCTGCCTATGGGGTTCTCCCGGCAAGAATACTGGAGTGGGTTGCCATTTCTTTCTCCAGGGGATCTTCCCAACCCAGGGATTGAACATACATCTCTTATGTGTGACATTATATGTGTCTCTTACAATCTATGACATTAGTCATTTTAATTGCAATAGGCTTTCTCACTTGGAGAGAAAAGGAGGATTATAATTATGGCTGCTGTGTTGTTTGAGTACACATGGCCCACATCCCTTCACAGGAACCCATGGAAGTGTGCTCAGCACCGAATGCTGTCAGCAAGTAGTTGTCATAAAAATGTGTAAGAATCTCTGGTCCAATCCCAACCCCTCCCGGGGTGGTAAGGGGAGTGGAAACCATGTTTGTCACAAATGGATGTTTTTCCCCAATGACAAACAGCTCAAAGTAAGAATTAAGAAAAAGCAGTTCCTAAGGTACTTTTTTGCAGAAGAACTGAGGGAGAGAAAAATCACAAAATCATGGAGAAACAATGGAACAAAACAAGTCAAGGCAAGCATTAAGGAAAAATGGTCAAAACACAAGAGATATGAATACTAAGGGGGAATTAATAGAACTAAACAAAGCAAAGTGAAGGACAAAGAGAAGGCAAATACTAACAAAATTTGAAAAGAATGTTAAGACAAATGGGATTGACTATAGTCTCTTCCTAGAGAAAAATACATTAATTTTGTATCAAAATTTAAAATGACCAAAATAAATGTGTCAGCATTTAGTACAATAACCATTTATAGCCTCTTTGTGTTTGAATATCAAATTCTGCCTTGACTGTCCAAGTAAACAAGAGCATAATTATATGACTAGAAGGAATCTTGAGAGCTGAAAAAGCATGTCTTATTTGTAAGGCTTGAGACAAATCATTTTAAAATATTTATCGCTATAAATATGATCCAAGCTTCTTTTGCCAAATACAAATGCTTAGAAAGTGGAATAGGGAGAGTATAGTGGTACACCTCTTCCCTTAGTGGTGAGTCTATATGTTCTAGGTAGTTCCTCCACACCATGATGTCAGCCTTGTCAGGGCTGGCAAAACCTATATATTAGGGACAAGTTCAGATTTCAACATCTGGTTGGCACACTAGATCATAAAATTAAAACCCAGACAAGGAGGAAAATTACAGAAAGAAAATAGTACATGTGAAAAAGTTTCAATGTGGCCAAAGCTTTCAGCCTTGAACTTTGTGAACAGGGCATTTTGACCTTGGTCTAATTTATGGTAGACTATACAAGTTTATCTCAGCTCTGCAGCTGGCTTTTAACTGTTGCAGCCTGTATATGCAGGTTGTAACCACAGACTTTGATATTTTCATTTCGGTAAATCACAAAAGGCTATAACCATAGGGGAGTAGCTGCTTCTATAAAGGTAAGTTTACACACCACAGGGATGATGTTGGTGGGCGGGCAAAGCTGCAGAGGCCCGGTGAGGACACAGGCCAGGAAAATCACGTGGCTGGTTAGAGGGACTCACCTTCGTGACCACAGGCCTCCTCAAGACAGTATGTTTACCCTTGAATTTGGCCAGCAGAGATTTTCCTAAATAGGTATGCCTGGGGCAAGAATTCAACTATAAGAAGAAAAGTCTTTCTAAATAAAGGCCTGATAAATTTCAGGAGGAAGAATTAAACTTGCTACATTTAAACTGTATGGTAATTGAGGTCCATATGTTTTAATATATCACGAAGTATTCTTGAGGTTCTAGCTTTAGTTTACTGGGTTGGCCAGAAAAGTTCGGCTAATGAATGTGTTGTTCAATAAAGTTCTTGAAGAAAATGAAAAATGTCTTATTTTTTACATAAAATCAAAAGAACTTTTGGCCAGCCCAATACTGGTGGGCTATGGGGGAGGGAGGCGAGTGGGGAAATAGGAAGGTTAGGTCCTCCCAGGTTGCACCAGTGATTAAAAAAAAAAAAAAAACTGCCTGTCAATGCAGGAGAGAAAAGAGATCTGGTTTTAATCCCTGGACGGGGAAGATTCCCTGGAGGAGGGCATGGCAACCCAGTCCAGAATTCCTACTTGGAGAACCCGATAGACAGAGGAGCCTGGCAGGCTACCGTCCATAGGGTCACAGAGAGTCAGACATGACTGAAGCAACTTAGCATGGATGCAGGCAAGAAGGGCTGGATTAGCTGCCCTCAGTGGCAGCCTTTACCACAGGCCAGGGCAAGAAGGGAACTGTGGAGAGCAGCTCTTAACTTGTGCTGCTCATTTACAGACTCAAGAGTCCATTCCACCCCCAACCCAAGCACATGGTCTCCAACTGTCTCTGGATTAATTGTCTAAGCAGGGAAAAGTCTCCTTAAGACTTCTAGATGAAAAAATTATGTAATGAGAGAGAGAAATACAGAAGCAAAAATTACCATGTTTTGAATATGCTGAACAGGAGAAGCTAACTCAAATATGACCTGCTGACTGAAGCTGCCATGGCTGCAAAGTTTAGGAACTCTGAAACAACAGTGTTTCAAGCGTTCTTCTCCAAGGTTACATATGTGGATGGCTTTCCCTCTTTACGCACATAGCGGCAACATTTAATTTACAGAGAGAGTTCCCCCAATGAATGTACAGGTTCACAAACTAGAAGACAAACTGATTGACAGCTGAGTAGGGTAAAATTAGGAAGAGTTTTCTCTGTCTACCCTCTTTATTCAAATCTCTGAAAGTCTGCTATAGTCAGTGCCTATAATTAGGAAAAGGTCTGGAAACATAATGTCATCTGAGACAATTTTAAAGACTAAAGAGTCTATTTGTCTTATATTTGGTTGTTGTAGACCTGGTGCTGGGATTACCTGTTATGTGTCACTCTTTGCTTTATTTATGAAGTAAGGAACACAAGAGAGTATTTCAACTTCAAAAGCCCAGAAGGAACAACCAATTCTTAAGGAGGCCAGCTCAGAGTACAGCTGCTGAAAGAACCTCAGCGCTACCTGGGCAACAGAACCTTTTTGGCTGAGACCTGGAAAGTAAAAATTGTAGGAGAACTTTAATATGATGTTTCACAGGTATCTTGGACTTTGCAAACTCCTTTGGACATGTAATCTTAGGACTTTAATTTGAGAATTTCGTAGTCCGAGAGAACTCATCATCACAATGAGAACACATCTGTTTTGTTGACACATTATTACTGGGTGTAATGTTTTGTATTAATGATATCATGTGATCACTGCAGAATCTGATAGCCTAGGGTGGGAAATATGGCTTCACATAATTCGAAATAGGAAATAAAATAGGGAGGAAACATATGACCTGGAGTTCAAAGCACACCTTGGAGTGAACTCTATTCATGTGCCATCTAGACCCATTTTAGAACCGTCTGTCCACTAGTGGTCTTAGGAGGATGCCCAGAGAAGCCATGATTAGCTTTGGAAGAGAGGCTTCTAGCAGGTAGGAGCAGGGCTGATAGACTATAGATCTCTTCCCACAAAGGAGGCTAGCCACGCCCTTAGTTCACCACTAACTTAACGATTAAATTCAATGGAATAAAAGGTAGAAGAAAAAAAAGGAAAAAAAAAAAAGGTGGAGGAAGGCTGAGGCATACTGTTAAGGGGTAGGGGACGAAAAGGTACACTGTTGTTTCCTCACTCATTCTACCCGTGGAGGAGAAAGGTGACTTCTCAGACTGAGACATCTTTAAGTATAAATAGAGAAGTGTGGTCTTGGGACCCATTCCTCTCCCTACTCTCTGCCCTATTCAACTTGGGAGCTAGCCTGCCCACAGAAAGCATACCCTGGGGAAGAAAGGGGCTCATGCCTGCAGTTTTAGGGGATAAGTTTAATTTATCAAAGTGTTCAAATGTTTTTCTCACCTAAGACACTTGATAAGTCAGCCAACCAGCAGGTACAGAATGCCTATGACAGATCAAGAACTGTGCAAGGTTCTGTGCCCCTTCAAGCACAGATGTGAGCAACCATAACTGCCCAGGTGTGGCTCACCGGTGGGCTGACATATGTGAAAAATATGAACTTATGATCAGGATAGAGAAACTGTGAACACAAATAAGGTAAAGCCTATCCAAAGGGATTTAAAGAATAATCAAATTAAGACACAATATAATCAAATACACGTTGAAATACTGTTTTGTTTTCAAGGCTCTATAAAGTAACTACTACAAATGAATTGGCCAGATGACATTTTTCTGTTTGGATGCCCCTTCCATGGATCTAACTTTCTAGGTAGTCAGAGAAGGAAGTTTTGTTAAGTGTCTGAAATAAGTAAAGCATACAATTTTACTCCATTTCTAGGAATTCAAGAAAAATAATTTACCAAACAATATCCTGTGCCAGGAATTGTGCTAGGAGCTCCATGTGCATTCTTTTTCTTAATCCACACAGTAATCCTTTGAGGGAGGTATTATTTTCCTTATGTGACAGATAAGGAAACTACGATTAGACTCCTATCACACTGCCAACAGGCTTGCTTCCATTTTGCTCCACTTTGCAGAAACACATGATTAGCTTTGGAAGAGAGGCTTCTAGCAGGTAGGAGCAGGGCTGATAGACTATAGATCTCTTCCCACAAAGGAGGCTAGCCACGCCCTAGTTCACCACTAACTTAACGATTAAATTCAATGGAATAAAAGGTAGAAGAAAAAAAAGGAAAAAAAAAAAAGGTGGAGGAAGGCTGAGGCATACTGTTAAGGGGTAGGGGACGAAAAGGTACACTGTTGTTTCCTCACTCATTCTACCCGTGGAGGAGAAAGGTGACTTCTCAGACTGAGACATCTTTAAGTATAAATAGAGAAGTGTGGTCTTGGGACCCATTCCTCTCCCTACTCTCTGCCCTATTCAACTTGGGAGCTAGCCTGCCCACAGAAAGCATACCCTGGGGAAGAAAGGGGCTCATGCCTGCAGTTTTAGGGGATAAGTTTAATTTATCAAAGTGTTCAAATGTTTTTCTCACCTAAGACACTTGATAAGTCAGCCAACCAGCAGGTACAGAATGCCTATGACAGATCAAGAACTGTGCAAGGTTCTGTGCCCCTTCAAGCACAGATGTGAGCAACCATAACTGCCCAGGTGTGGCTCACCGGTGGGCTGACATATGTGAAAAATATGAACTTATGATCAGGATAGAGAAACTGTGAACACAAATAAGGTAAAGCCTATCCAAAGGGATTTAAAGAATAATCAAATTAAGACACAATATAATCAAATACACGTTGAAATACTGTTTTGTTTTCAAGGCTCTATAAAGTAACTACTACAAATGAATTGGCCAGATGACATTTTTCTGTTTGGATGCCCCTTCCATGGATCTAACTTTCTAGGTAGTCAGAGAAGGAAGTTTTGTTAAGTGTCTGAAATAAGTAAAGCATACAATTTTACTCCATTTCTAGGAATTCAAGAAAAATAATTTACCAAACAATATCCTGTGCCAGGAATTGTGCTAGGAGCTCCATGTGCATTCTTTTTCTTAATCCACACAGTAATCCTTTGAGGGAGGTATTATTTTCCTTATGTGACAGATAAGGAAACTACGATTAGACTCCTATCACACTGCCAACAGGCTTGCTTCCATTTTGCTCCACTTTGCAGAGCACACTCAGAAGATTCAGAACCTTAGCATGTGAATAAAATAGAATCCCTGTGATGGTCTAATTTCAAAGACTCAGCCTTTAATTTGCAACACATACAAGGATACTGGCAACACTACAGTTTCTAAGAGCAAGAAATTGGAAACCACTTATTTGCCTAACTGGAAACTGGTTAATAGGTTATGATATAATCATCTCATATTAAGTTGAGAACAAACATCTACTCTATAATGTGAGATAACATTTTTGCAAGGCAATGTCAGTATTGGGCAGGACTTGGCAGTTAGATCATCTGGGACTGCCCCCTAGTTCTGACCCTTGCTGGGTGACACTGGGTGAGCCTTTCTGCCTCATTTGCAGGCAGATTCTTTACCATCTGAGCCATCAGGCAAGCCCAAGAATATTGGAGTGGGTAGCCTATCCCTTCCCCAGGGGATCTTCCAGACCCAGTGATCAAACTGGGATCTTCTACATTGCAGGCAGACTCTTTACCAGATGAGCCACAAGGGAAGCTCTCCTCATACATAACATGGCATAATACCCGTATAATAGAACTGTGTGAAAGATATGGGCTGATGTATATAAAGGACTTAGATCAGTACCTATTAGAATTATTATTAATATTTATGGTATGATTTTGGTTATATGTATAGATAGTAAGGATAAAGACTGTAACATGTACCAAAATGTTGACTGTGATTAAAAATTGGTGGCAAGATATAAAGTTATATTTATTTCTTCCTTCAATTTTCCTATAAATACATATAATATTCATGTACAAAGGGATTAAGCCAAAAAAAAAACCGTAATCTGTTTTGTTTTCAAGGCTCTATGTAACTACTACAAATGAATTGGCCAGATGACATTTTTCTGTTTGGATGCCCCTTCCATGGATCTAACTTTCTAGGTAGTCAGAGAAGGAAGTTTTGTTAAGTGTCTGAAATAAGTAAAGCATACAATTTTACTCCATTTCTAGGAATTCAAGAAAAATAATTTACCAAACAATATCCTGTGCCAGGAATTGTGCTAGGAGCTCCATGTGCATTCTTTTTCTTAATCCACACAGTAATCCTTTGAGGGAGGTATTATTTTCCTTATGTGACAGATAAGGAAACTACGATTAGACTCCTATCACACTGCCAACAGGCTTGCTTCCATTTTGCTCCACTTTGCAGAGCACACTCAGAAGATTCAGAACCTTAGCATGTGAATAAAATAGAATCCCTGTGATGGTCTAATTTCAAAGACTCAGCCTTTAATTTGCAACACATACAAGGATACTGGCAACACTACAGTTTCTAAGAGCAAGAAATTGGAAACCACTTAT